>PVJO010001222.1:0-78032 GCA_004026905.1 Hystrix cristata
GCATGTATTTATTCCTTCAAACTTTTGTAAAATGTCCTGTGCAGATTAAGTTGATTCATTTCTCTATTCATTAACTATTTATTGAACAACTCCAATGTGCCGAGGATCATGCTGGGGAGAAGGACTACAAGAAAGAGTAAAATCTACATGGTCTATGCCCTTTGGGAATGTGCAGCCTAGTGAAAGGCTGGTCTTAGGCAAATAATCACATGTGCGAAAATTATTAAAACTCACAGTAAGTGCTATGAAGGAGTAGTGAAGGCTGCCTGGCAATTTGATTTTTATCTGGGGTGGAGCAGAGTGGTTACAAAGAGGGGTGGTCTTGGGAGGTTTTCTTAAGAAATTATGAAAATGGAGACAGAATTTAACCAGGTAAAGGGCAAAAGAGAAAGCTTTCCAGACAGACAGTAGCACATACTGCCCACGTACTTGAAAGGTAAGACACTGGGCCACCAGAGAAGCAGAAAACTCATCTCAAATGGCAGGACAGGGTTAGAGAGAAAGCAGGGGCTAGGTAGGAAGTTTGGTCAGCCCAGTCAAAAGTATTGGAATTTTTGCCTGAGCACAAAAGGGAAGTATGGATATTTTTAAATTTCCTTTTTTAAAAGGAGGGCCATGACTTGAACAAATTTGTATTTTAAGGTTTTTCGGGCTCTGTTGTGAAGAAGGGGTGCCAGGATCAGGAAGATCAGCTTGGTCAGATTCCGTATGAAAGATGGTGGCATTTCTGTCCCAGGTGTTGTGGTATTTAGTGGGCCAACAAATATGGAAAGTACTTTGCAGACAGAATTGACAAATCTTAGGAAGTCTGGATGGAGGCAGAGGCTGGTGAGGGAAAAGATCCCTGGGATGAATTCTAGATACTAGCTTCAAGCAGTCATTTACATAGAAGGAAGATTCTGAAGACCAACAAACTTGAAGGTAGAAGATAAATGCAAGCAAATGAAGCATTACGATGGTTACTTGTGCATAGTTTAAGACCTCTGATATCCATAGCCGTCCCCATAGTAATGGTCAGTTTTTGTCCTAAGGAGTTTGAATGATGTGAAATACGGGGGTTATTTACAAACAGTGCTGATATTAGCACCAGTGTTAATATTAGCAGTTACAGACCACTCCCAAGACATGCTATACTTTGTGTTTCTCTTCACTATGGGAGACCCAAGTGTACTTACACTCCAAGTTTCTATCCCATTCAGTGGCATTTGGTAATGAATATAAATTGTGAACTCACTCATCACACCCCAAATGGAGGTATTTATCCATTTTTCATCCCAAGTTGAGTTCTGTTACTCATATTGCTTTCCCAGTAACCTCAGGCAATGCCTTTCTTAAGAGATATTTTAACAGGGTTTCTCATAAGTCATTTCAATAAGTTCTTTAAAAGAAACAGTGTATATTTTACTTTTTTTCAGGAAGTAAATGATGGTATTTGTGCCATTATAAATCATGATGGATTTCCATATTCTCTACCATAAAGAATCATTATTTTCTCTCTCTCTTTCTTAGAAAGGAAAATTAAGGTTACCGTACCATGGGATCACTTTCATTATCTTTAGCATACAAATGATCTTTTAAAAAGATTTTTCCCTCTACATATGTACAGTACCAATGATATAATTTACATTGCATCCTTCATATTAACACTCTGATCCATCATCGCTAACAATGCAGGGTCTTTGTGTGAGGGGCTGTCGGACAAATGTTTTAGCTCGGGAGAAGAAAATTGTTAGCATTTGAATAGAGAATGGTACAGGAAGGATTAATAGCCTGCTTTGATGGATTAGAATGTAGGGAAATTGCTCAATATTAATATGAAAATGTTTGTGAATTGGTTGCAAGGTACCATCAATGGGAAATGATTATGTCTCCAAGGCCTTATCAGCTGAGACTTAACTCTTAGCAAAGACTTTCCCACAAAAGACGGATGAGAGGTGTGGAGAATGGCTGGCCTGGAAGCAGGGACAAAAACTCACCATTCAACCATTGGGATCCTCATGTCACTTTGAGTGCCCTTTCTGTTATATTGTACATCTCTCCATTAACATATCTGAGTATGGATTTATAATAAAAGAGACAAGGAATTGTGGGCAATAAATTACTATTTCTATCATTTACCCTATCTTAAAGAAAGCTCGATGAAAAACAAGCAGACACTTTCGTATACAAAGCTGAGCTCCTCTTAACAGATTTCTTTTGCTCTGTGTGCCATGGTTTCCTAGACAATAATTTGCAAGGATGGGCAATAGATCAAAAACCATGACATGAAAATGGTTGTATAATAATGTTCCCATCAAACTCCGTCCTAGCAAGCCTAGCTTTAGAATGATGCCCAAAAAGCTTTTTGGGATATTAAAAAGTCAATGCTCTGGCAGAATTTGTGTTTTAAACATGTGTTAGGCATTAATTTACCTTTAAAAATATATGTCCTAATGACAGTTCAACCAGTGACATAGTGGTTCCTAGAGAAACTTTGTTGTTTTCTCCAAAATCCTAAATATGAACTGGCTCGCACTACCCCCTTGGCGGGTACCCTGAGTGCAGGGCTGCCACATCCTGCAGCGTGTGGTCAGTGGAAAACGGACAGAAAACAGACAGGCTGGGCAGCAGGAGATGCTCTTGAAATCAGAACACTGGGGCTGGGGACTTAGCTCAGTGGTTAGAATGCTTGCCCAGCAAGTACAAAGCCCTGAGTGGAGAGGTTCTCAGGTGGGTCTCTAGAATATATATATTTAAGTTTTGCAACAAGCCTTCTCAAAGCACTGCTGTTTTGAGTGATCTAATTCTTTGTCGTGGGGGCTGTTCTGTGTAGGATGTTTAACCAGCATACCTTCCCTCCACCCAGTAGAATTCATTTTCAGTTGTGACAACCAAAAATATCTGAAATGTTGCAAAAGCATCCATTCGGGGTATAAAATTCATTTCCAATTGAGAATAAATAGGCTACAGAAACTTAGATGTAATCATGAGTTTATAGGGCTAAAAAAATGTAGCTATGTTTGCCCTGATTTAAACATTACAAAATGTGTGCACGTATCACACGTACTATCACATGGCATCCCATAAATATGTATAATGTTTATGTTTTTTGCATCAGTTAAATACATCTAAATTTAAAAGTATATGTGATTTAAAGTAATTTAAATTATTTTCTTCTTAAAATAATGAATGAGATTTCATGACATTTATTTACATGTTTAGAACATAATAATACTAGCTACAATCTATTCAATAACTGTATACCTGGCAGCAAATGCTTTAATGTCATCGTCTGCTTCTCAGAAAAAGCAGATGAATTGGGTAAAGGAATTCCCATTTAACGCACAAGGAAACTGAGGTTTATTAAGCTCCTTGCTTATTAAACAATTTGCTGATTTGGAGCCCAAGCCCAGTGGCTTTGATGGCAGTGCCGGTAACCATCACTGTGGCCCTTAGCACACCCACCTGCATTGTGTCTCTATAGTTTGTTGGTCTCAGCCTCCTTCATGGTCTGAAAAGGGGCTCTGTTGACCCTGTCTCCTTCCCAGGATGTTGGAGGGTCACCAGCCAGCAGAGCAGTGGTAGTGGGGTATACAGTAAGAGTCAAGAGATAACTGGCTCACCCTTCCTGCCACATTAAGCTGACATCTCTGCCCCATCATGCCCCTGCTGCACGCTCCCCTCCTGGAAGATGCAGAAACAGAAATAACAATGCGAGACTGTATCTCAAAGCCCGTGGGATGCCTGGAATCTTTTCCCTTTCCCCATAGTCTCTATGGATGAGCTGCTCCAAATGGCACCATCCCCTTATCCTGGCCCACTTGCTGATGGTTTTATTTTAGCATGCCAAGTCACAAATGAATGTCCACATATAAAGGCAGCATTGCTTAGATTTCCGGAGGGTTTACACACCCCACAAGATTTCCCTCACTGTTTACCAAATTAAGAATCTATTTCCAAACCAATAAGACGGTTCTCCCAGAATTTTGGCTCAATTCAGAACAGCACCTTCTTCATAAAAATAAAAAAGAAACTCATCCTGGGACCTAATTTGTAAAAATGAACAGTTACAGTGACCAGCCAGCAGACACCAGGGAGAGCAGGTGACAGTGTCTTGGGGCCCAGCAATCTGCATTTAAGAAAGCTGACAGCTTGCAAGGCCCGCCTGTGGCAGATGTGTCCCCTGCGTGCCCCTGGGATTGGCAGCTTCATTATTGCTGTTGTCAGTATTTGTGGAGCGCCGACCCGACCCGGCACACCAGCCAGGCCTCTCCCAGGTAGAGACGTTCATTGTAACCTATTAATTCCCCGGCGAAGACACAGTCAAGATAGAGCACCAGCACCTCTTAATCCCGCTGCCTCATTCTCTGTCTTGCCTCCTCCATAACTGTGGCTGAAGAGGGCCGACCGCTGTCCTGTCTGGTGGATATTGTGACCCAGCTTCTTCCTCTATTTCTTGTGAATTAAAAACTTCCCCCTGAAGTTTTGGTTTTTTTGTTTTCTTTTCTTTCTTTCTTTTTTTCTTTTTTTTTTTTTTTTTTGTGCTGGTGATCGAACTCAGGGCCTTGTGCTTGCAAGGCAAGCACTCTAACCACTGGGCTAAATCCTCAGCCCCTCCCCTGAAGTTATACTTGTCTGTAGTTCTGAAAGAATTTAATATAGGCTTCCCCTTGCCTCTCCAATTCCCTATCTGTATGCCCCAACTTCACTCTCTAGAAATGACTCTCATTTCTTTCTGATGTACCTTTGGGAACTGACTTCCTTGCTTCTAAACAGCATGTTTGTTTAGAAGCAGACTTTTCTAGATTTAAATTCTAAATGTTTCTAAGACTATTCACGTTCTGCTGTAGAGTATGAGGTTCTGACTCTCAAAGCATTTTTTTCCACCACCACTTCCAATACATGCCTGGAATCACACATGCCCACTTCCAACCACCTTCCTCCCAGTAGAGTTCTGTCACAATTTTTATGTAGATCAGTGTCCAATGTTTACATCATGTAAATATTATCCATAGCTGAGCCATTGATAATACTATGATGATACTTCTTTCTTATATAACTTTCTGTTTTCCTGGAGTTGTGAACAGTCTTGATTTTTGTGGCACTTAGTAACTCACTTGCAGGCTCTCTATCAAAACTGTGAATAGTCTCTCAGCATTTTAAAGCATACCTGTTACTTAATCCATTTTGGATTCTTCTAGGAGGGAGTCATCCTTCTAGACTTCAGCAACATCCCCATTATGCTGCTCAACCTGGACTTTCTGTTCTCAAGACTTGACATCCCTGGGGATTTCTTCACCATCTTCCCAGGGTTCCTCTTTGTCACTTTAACAGATTGGATTCCTGTTTCCTGAAGCTATGTCTTTCTCTGTTGTTTGGCAGATATCGTCATTTCTGACTGTCAGATCATGGGGTATATAACTTTTGATACTCAAACTTTTGATATCCAAAATTCACTCACAAATGTCAAGATTGCAAATGACCCCTGTTCAAAACGTCATAAAAATCCCTTGTAGAGTCTTCTACTTTATTGCTCCAAAGACACCAACATGTTTTTGAGTCTTAACTTTTTGAGGCTTTCAGGAGCCTTGAGAATATTTCTGCAATCTATTTCTCACTGACCTTCAGAAGTAATAATAATATATATTGTACAGCCCTTCACCATTCGGCAAGTGCTGTTGTTGTCGTGTGTTGCTGAGGAGGGTGTGCAGGCACAGCAAGGCCTGTACTGGAAGAAGCTACCACACTGTTAGCAAATATTCTGTCTCCTGATGTGGGCCAGAGAGCTCAGGAGACCAAGAAAGCATGTGCTTGTGGCACTAATAAAGCAGAAACACCATAAAAGTTTCAGTTTTGATGAGCTTACCCAGAATTTTGCATTAAGAATTTCTTCCAATACACTGATTTTTGTGATGGTAGGGGATTGAATCCAAGCCCTTTACAATGAGGTACATCCCCAACATTTTTATTTCAAGATTTGATACAGCTAAGTCACTAAATTGCCAAGACTGGGCTCAAACTTGCCATTCTGCCTCAGCCTTCTGAAGTGCTGGAATTACAGGTGCACACCATTGCGCCTGGCTCCAATACATTGATTTTTATGCCATTGTGCATGCAAATTTTACATTTTATGGTTTTATAGTTTTTGGAACTCTTATGGTAGGTCAGGGGAACAGCATAATATTTCCGTGGCTTCAGATCTCTGAAGGTCTTAATGTGGTTACCTCCAGTTAGGTGACATTTCCCCTCTCTGTTGCCCTCAACCACTCTACTTTGATTAAATGGAACTAATTCCTATAACTGTGCTTACCGCTGGTTCACCCAAGGAAACTGAATTTTAGCGATTAAAAAGTCCTGTGAGGATGTTTTGCTGACTGAATAGTTTCATTTGGAACAGAAGGAATGAGTTTTATATCCAAATCACCAGGGAAAACTTTTCAACCTATACCCAATTTCTGACCTTTTCCCCTGATCTTTAGTCTACCTTTTTCTGTCATGTTAGGGAGCTAGTGCTACCGATGACGATGCTAGACAGCAGAAGAAAAATCCAAACAACAGAATTTGACTGACTTGTGTCACAGTTTATGAAGCATTTTTAATTGCCAGGCAGAGGAAATAGCAAATGTGAAGGCCCTGTGGCTCTTTTGAGGCCCATTCCCTCAATGTTCTGTTTTCTCAGGTAAGAGCTAACCAATTGTTATAAGAAATCCCTGTTGAAGTATTCCAGATTAATGTGATTTAAATATAGCTTGAAAAACAAATAGTTGTGGAGACTATCCCTTACTCCAAAAAGGTAAAAAAAGTGATTAGACATCTGTATTTTTCAATCGTAGAAAGCAACTCAGCTGGAAAAGCAACAAACTACAGAGGAAACAGGAAAAGAATTGAGATCAGGAGACCCAGCTGGTAACCCTGGCTCCGTCCTTCATGGCTGTGTGATTGGAGTAACTCAGCATTGCTGAAACTGTCTCCTCACTGTAAATTGAGATAATATAAAGCATGTCACACATTAACCTATATCCCAAATGGAGAGGGTGTAGAAAAGTGCTTTGTAACGAGATATAGTATGCAAAAGACCTTTGCAAACCATAAAGCATTAAATGCACGTTCATTTCTACCAAGTTAATTTCATTTCTTAACATTTTTTATGCCAACATGTAGTACTGTCACACAATTTCCCCTCAGAGGTGCATTTCTGTAACTCATTTTTCCATACTTGTCGAAAGAGAAAGAGAGAGATTTTCTTTCTTTAAACTCAGCCTGCATAGAATTAAACGTGTGTAGGTGAATGTGTCAGTCAAGCCTTTGGGTTGCAAATCTGCAAGTGGACTCTATTACTTAAGTAGAAGGGGAGGCTTGTTCTAAGTTTATCAGAGTGAATGAAATTGATATTCAGTGTAGTTAGTAACTCACAGGGCCTGTTGCTGTGCAATCAGAAGGGAGCTGGAGCAGGTCTTGGGGGCACTCTGCTTTTTGGGGAGTTGATTCTTAGGTTTCTGGATGACGGGGAGAGCTGAGTAGGTGCAAAGAGGGAGAATCAGCCAAGGCAGCAGGTGGATGTGGCTGGGAAGTGAGGGGACGTGGCTGTTTACTGATGGGAGCAGAAGTAACTTAACCTCTCCACCGGCATGGGCTCACTAGTGCAACCTGGCTGAACATCAGTCCTGGCTGAGAGAGAGGCCAGAGGGTCAGGCTGGAAAAGCATTGGGAACCCAAGACAGTGGGGATGACACCACTGCCATCTTTAATGAGACCTTTTGTGGAGGCCATTGTCACTGATTCTAAACACTAGTGCTGTGAAGTTCCCGACCCGGCTTTCACCTTTGTGGGTGAGGATGTCAGGCTGGGCAAGGCAAGGTGGACATCCTGCCTGCCATGGAGTCAGGAGAAGACGGTTTAAATCAGTCTTGCTTCCTACTGCAACATAGTCACTCGGATTTCTGTCATGGAGAAAAGGACTTTGGATGTTGGGAATGCAATGTTCATTGGATTGAGGGCTTAAGGTAAGACAAAGATGCTTTTGGTAAGGTACTCTTAAAATCTGTATCTGCTTCTATACCTCAATTAGGGAGGAACTCCGTGTGTAATGAAACCATCATCCTGGTCATCATGATCATCATCACAAAAAAACCTTTGAAAATGCTAAGATTTTCAGTGAGTTACACAGTTTAAGGTCACCTTGGACTTGTCCCAACTACTGTGCTTTTCTTCTCATTAAAATATTTGACAAGAATCCCTTGCATGGACGAACAGCTCCAAGTACCCAGCCCAACATATGCTTACAAAGATGTTGCACTCTCATGGTAAATAATTGTGCCGTCTGCTGAAAATCAAAGGCTGCGTTATACATACACAAATACAAAGATGGGCTTTACTTATAGGTATAATACTTCCCCCCAGAGAGTGTATGATTTCTTTAGTTCACTTAGGAATAGCCTAAAAAGTAAAGGTTGCATCTTTATTCATTTCTGTGTCCCTGTTACACCTGACACTGAGCTTTGATTATAGCTGATGAGTGAAAATGCTTGTTGAGCAGACAGTGGGACTAGAGTTGCAGGTATATGAATATGTTCTAAATCCAAAAAGTTGTAGGCCAAAGAAGGCCACATATAACACTTAGTGGTACCAATAGGATGACCAACTGTCCTAGTTTGCCTGGGGCCTGGAGCAAGGAGGGCCCAGTGCCCAGAACCAGGTCTTTCAGGGCTAACCCAGAAAGGTCAATAGGTCCAGGTGCCAGCCAGCCTGAATTTAAACCTTGGCTCCACCATTTAGCAATTGCATGACTCAGTTTTCTATTTGTCAAAGGTGAATAGTAGTATATTTATTATTGTGCCTTGAAAATAAATAGTTTAATATGTTTTAAGTACTTAGAACAGTCAGATCATAGTATATTCTTGGATATCAACAAATGTCAAATTCCTATAATAATGCTTGACTATAATGTCTCCTACCAGAGCCCAAAAGATGCTTCTGTGAATATTCTTATCATTCATAACTTTCAAAAAAAAATCACATCTTAGTTTATTTCCTGTTGCTATCACTGAATACAGCTGACTGGGTAATTTTTTTTTTAATTAAAGATTTAATAGCTTATAGTTCTGAGGGTTGGGGAATCCAACAGCATGGTACTGGCATCTGGTGAGGGCCTTCATGCTGCATCCTAACATGGAACAGGGCATCACAAGGTGAAGCGAGGCAAGCTGTCAGCTCAGATCTTTCTTCTTAGAAAATCACAGTACCTCCAGGGCTCATCTAATCCTAACTACCTCCTAAATGCCATTAACATATGACTTTGGAGATGAAGTTTCAACGTGAAATTTTGGGAGACACATTCAGACCATACTAGCATACTATGTATTGCAAAATATAGGCAGTAGAGAATTCATTCCAAAACAGTGCTATTTTGAAATCGGACAAACCAATCATTGCTGCTATTGATAAATAGTAGGTTGAATTGTAAATCTGTTTGTCCAAAAACATCTTATAATATGCCATGGACTGAGACTTGGTCTAGGAAAATGTAGCTTGAGATAAGCAATATGAGTCCACTTTTTAGAGGGTTACTGTACTATCTATCTATCTCTCTTTCTCTCTCTCTCCCCTCCTTTCTCCCAACACAATGACAGTTGATTCTGGAGCTTGAGGATTTCCCAAAATTACCCCGTAGAAAAGAAAAAGGGGTGTATTGAGCAGGAATAACCTCTTCTACCTAAATAAATACTCTTGAAATGTCACCATGCCTCTGATCTCTGATTTTCCCCTCTCCCCCTGATGGAAATGTTCTTTATCCCTGATTTCATGGACAGACTTAAATCAATGTGTAAATATTTTGTCATCACTGGGACCTGATTTCTTCATCTAAGTGTTCAGAAGTCTTAGGTTCACATGCGAAAGAACATAGAGGCCTTATCATCTTACATGGAAACCAGGGCATGTGCTGAAAAGCGAAACCAAAGCGGAATAATTGTGGTCTGTAAGGCAAAGACTGGTTGGCTTTCAGAGCTGGTGTTCCACTGAGTTGGTGCAGCTACTCACTGATAGCCAGGCCTTGCTGTTAATTTGGTTTCAGGAATGAAAGCTCATATCACTGGGATGAAAAGAAATCTGAGTGTTTTGTCTGTTCTGTCAAATATTCAGATGCTGAGGACCGTCTGTGTGGCTGAGTTCTAACTCTATTAGATGAACCAAGTCTGTTTCTCCCTCCTTCGACTGAGATGCACTCAGGATGAGTTAAACTCTTAGAAGTGAAAGATAGTTGCAGTGTTTCCTTGTTTCCTCCTGCCTTTTAGAATAAAAAATCAAAGCAAGACAAAGCAAGTAAACATAAAACTTTAATTAAAAAGAAGTTTAAAAAAGCAGAATATGACCTAAGATCAAGACCTACCCATAGGTCTTGATGTGTTTCCAAGTGAAAGACACATGCTTCTGGGGGTGGGGGAGATGATCTGAGGTGGAGCATTAAATAATAGACCTGGGACATGTGTCAGTGGCAGAGCACCGGCCTAGCATGTGCAGGGCCCTGGGTTCCATCCCCAGCACTGCAGAAAGAGAAAAATTAGAGACTTCCGTGGCAATAATGTGGCTCCCTTTTCTAGTCTCTTTAATCCTCCCTCTTCCACCTGGGAGAAAGTCTCACCTGCATGCAGGTATATCCTTAACACTTCTCCAGCAACCAGGTACGTGCCCCTTTGCGTGAATTAGTGGCCTAAGGCTCAGAATCTTTCATAAGCAACAGGATTGAATTTAATAACATTAAATTTGCTTTGCTTACTTTATATTTATTTTTAATCATGACTTTCTTTTTCATGTGCTGCAGTGCTTACTTTTGTTAAATAAAAGTATACCTATTTTGGGGCTGCAGCAGGTGCTGCTCAGAGGTAAAGTATATGCCGAGTATGCATAAGGCCTTGAGTTCAATCTTCAGCATCACAAGGAAAGAAAAAGAAGTGTGTCTATTTTTTTTAAAAACCTTTAATAAGAGCCATGAATCATTTAATGATAGGGTTACATTCTGAGGAATGAGTTATGAGGCGATTTCAGCTTTGTGCAAACATCATAGAATGTACTTACACCAACGAAGATGGCTGTGACATCACTAATCGGTACAATCTTAAAGGGCTGCCATTTGTATATGTGGCACGTGACTGTGATTGTAGGACAAATGAGCTCATAGATATGTCAACGATGATGAAGGTAGTACTTGAGTAGCCCAATTATAGGAACCACTGACTTATTTCTTCACCAGGAAGAGACAGCACAATTCTTCTTTCCGTCCATTCATCTGTCTGCCCATCAGTCCATCAGTCTATCCATCCAACAAACCTTTATTAAGTATCAAGATAAGTGTGCCAGACTTAATGGTTGGGGAGTAAAGTGTTCAAGGAGTTGGAGGGGACGTACATAACCAGCAAACAGATAAATGTATAAAATATGTCAGAAGTAAAATGAAGCAGGCAGGAGCGTGCCTGGTGTGCTTGAGGAAACCCGTGTGGCCAAGCTGAAGTGAAGAGGGGTGTGACAAGGGTGGGACTGCAGAGCTGACAGGAGGGGACTCACACAGTGCCTCTTGGTAACGAATGGATTCATGGTGAGATGGAAGCCACAGTACTGTTTGGAATGGACAGGTGGCATGATCTACTTATATACTCAAAGGTCACTCTGGCTGCTCAGAAGGGTGTGGCACAGAAGAAGCGTGAGAGCTGAGAGTCTCCTACCAGCTGTTCCTGGCTGGCACCTACCTGTACCAGTGATGGTGCTAAAACGCTCAAGCCCCAGGAAGGAGAAGACACCTCCACTGACCATTTCTAAGGGTTGAGTGAAGTCTGTATAAAGCCAGCGATGTTTTATAAGGACTTGTATATTAGCAAGAGATGAGATGATAATTCTTGTTGTGTGGAAGTTTCTAGAACCTGACATTGTTTCTATTTAGGACCCTTCCCGCAGGTGATTCTGTGAATACACTATCTCAAGAAAGACATGATGGCGTCAGGGAAATTTCATTCAAGGGCAAGTGGATGAGGTGAGCTCAAGGACCAGTGCCGGAGAGTATGGTCTAAAGAGACCATAATCTAAATCTTTAAATTCTTTAGCCTATGCAAATAAAGACTGACACAAACTTCCTTGTAATATTCTGAAAAAGACTACAATAATAGGGTCCCATCCAAGGCTGTTTTGCATTGACCAAAGCATCATTGGTTCTTAGAGTTGGCTATGCATTAGAATAACTTTGAAACAGGCTTTGAAAAAGTGTTGCCTCACCATTGTCCAGGTCACAGCCTACACCAATTCAGTCAGTGTCTGGAGATGGGATACAGGCAACAGTCAGTTCCCAGGTGATTCCCAAGAGCAGCTGAGTTTGCAATCCACTGGCACAGCATGGAGCTTCTCAAACTTTAATGGACATGCAGTGTAGCACCTGAGGAACTTGCAAGAACATGGATTCTGATTCAGAGGTCTGTGGTGGGACCAGTGATACTATGTCCCTAAGAAGCTCCTGGATGAAGCTGGTTCTGCTGGGCCAGGGACCTCACTTTAAGTAGGAAAGTCATAAAAAAGGGAGAGCAGATATGTGGAAATTTCTATTTAAAATTTTTTTTTTCTGGAATTTCCTAACTATAGGCTGATGACCTCTCCTAGTTTTCTATGACTCTTCTGGTTATTGCATGAAAGGTTCCATTGTCCTGGCTAAACTGGGATAGTTAGTAAGTCAGGCAAAGCCTTGGAGCCTGGAAAATTTGTTGTAAGAATTAAATAATGTGTGTCTAGATGTCCAATGCAGTAATTTAGTACAGAGCTGAATCCAAAAGTGTGTGATAGTCTAATGATAATAATCTGCAAAGTAAAGGCACAGTGAGCTACCACTTTAGACCCAGCAGAATGTCTAATGTAAAAAAGACTGAAAATGCCCATGTTTTTAAGAATATGGAGTAGAACATTCATGAAGAACCACGTAGAAAAACTGTTTGGCAGTATCTATTCACCCAAAACATATACATTACCTTTAACTCAGCAATTTCCATCCTAGGAATATATCCAAGGGAAAGGAATATATGTTCACCAAAGATATGTACAGCTGCTTTATTTACAATGATAAGGAATTAGAAACAGCTCAAAAAAAAATCCATCAGTTCATTGGATATAGAAATTGTACATTTATGAAATATCGCAATAAAATAAATGAGCTATTGCCACAAGTAGCAAAATGGTTGAATTTCACAAACATAATAGTGAATGGAAGAAGTCAGACACAAAAGAGAAACTGTAGAATTTCATTTATATAAAGTTGAAAAATAAGACCAGGCTGACCTACCCTGCGGTGTTAGAAGTCCGAAGAGCAGTAGCATCTGCTGGAGGATATGGCCCTGTGCTTCACCCCACCCCCAAGCAGCGGTTACGCCAGGGTGTTCGTTCGCTTTGTAAAAGTTCATCTGACCACACAGTACTATTTATGCACATTTCAGTATAAATGGTACACTTTAATAAAAAGTTATTTTAAATAAAAGCCAAAAAGTTGGGAAAATAAACATAGGGAATTAATTTGTGTCAAGAGATGACACTAGTTGCTGAGCTCCAATGGATCCCAGAAGGTTTCAGACAATTTGCAAATTATCTTAATGGCTTAATGGCTTCTGAGAGACTGGGGACATCAAGCATTTAAAAAGACATCTTTCTTCTTTGAATGGCTCCAGGGATCTCCCATCCCAAATACACAGCACACTGAACTATGCGCAAGTCTAATTCTGGTTCCTGTTGCTCTGTCCTTCATTCCTAGCTCTGTATTCGATAGAGGGAAACCTTCACCCTCCTCTCTCCAGAGAAAACCTGAGGCTTAGCGAGGGCAGAGCGAAGTTACTGGGAAGCTGCTTAGGATTCTCTGTAGGTACCTGTCCTATGATCAATCTTCTGCCCGCCCCAGTCCTGGAACTCCAGTCCATTCACGGTTAAGAGATTTTGCTCAAGCGGAGGCGGTTTCTGTGGCAGTCGCATACAGTATCATACACGGCTGCAACACTGAGAATCTACAGATGTCTCAGTCTTGTCACTTGGGAAGCTCTGGAAGGCAAAATGTGCCAAAGGCACATTGCAGGGGCATCTTACTCTTCAGCTAAGAACAAGACAGTAGGAGTGTTTGCTCTGGGAGGAGTGCAAATGCTTTATAACGCACTTGCTTCTTCCGCTGGTGTGTGCAGACATACCATAGTCATACGATAGGAACGAGAGACACAGAGAGAGAGAGCCATTCTACTCTTCGCAGAGCAGCCAAGATCATACTTCTATAAGGGAAGACATAGCAGGCTACCCCTCTTCTCCAGACCCATCTTCACAGGGCTCCCTGTTCCCACCTAACCTCGCCTGTCTTAGCTCACAGATGTCATCTCCCACCATTTCCGCCCTCCTGGATTATGGAGCTTTGCCCACACTGGTCTCTTGTAGCCCCTCACACACTGTGGATGCACTTCCAACTACAGTCTCTGTAGCCTGGCCCCTTGTTGGGGCACCCCAATCCTGCCTGCTAACTCAATGCTCAAAATGTGTGCCTAAATGCTAGCAATTCCCTGACCCTTCTGCTGCCACTCTTCTAACCCCCTTCGTCCTCATCTATTTTATTTCACCCTGCTTTCATGTAATATATATGAATATATATGGTTTTCTTGTTATTTTCTTTCGTGTTTATTGACTCTTTCTGAACTAGACTGTCGGCCCCGCCAGGTCAAATGACTTCGTGATGGTGATGTTTGGTTCACTGATGTGTCTGGAGTACATGGCACACACATAGTAGGTCTGTCTGGTACAGTAGGTGTTATGGTTTCAATCTAAAATGTCCCCCAAAAGTTCATGCATTCAGAGATGGGGCCTAGAGAGGTGATTGGATCATCAGGACACAAACCTAATAGCCGAATAGGCCATTAGGACGTGAGACCTGGTTAGAGACAGTAGGTGACTTGGATCTTTCAAAGGTGATACCTTGTCCCTTGCCCCTTTTACTCTGGCCCAAGTTCTTTCTGTTTGTCAGCCACCGTGAGGTAAGCAGTTCTGCTGCACTGTACCCTCTCTGCATAATGTTCTACCCCATCTCAGGCCAGAAACAACAGTCAACTAACCATAGACTGAACCCTCTGGAAGCATGAGCCAAAGTAACTTTTTCCTCCCATAAGCCAATATTCTCAGGCAATGAGATTGCATCATGGCAGTGGAAAGCCAACTAACATAGTAGGAGCTCAACAAATATTTGTTGAGTGCTGAATGTTGAGTGACTAGAATTTATTGGGCTTAGTATGTGTAGTTACTATGCTAACTGCTTTATAAGCCCACAGATAACACTAAGCAATGTTATCAGAGCTGAGAAGGCTAGGATGAAATGGCTTTACTCTTCCTGCAGATATGGAGGCTGGGAAGATATAGGTATCATCTTGGGAGGCTGTAGGGTTAAGCCTGCCTGAGACTAGGATGGCACCAAGGAAATAGTGCCAATACATAGTCCTGCCCCTGTGCTTGTCTGAAGCCTCAAGCTGCTCACTCCTACATTCCAGCATTCTCTCTGGAAAACAGCTTTCCCCAGGGGTGGTTCACAGGGCCTGAGCATATGTTCCCTTCCTTTGGTTTTCATTTCTTTCCTTCTCTTTTTCTTCCTCTTTCTCTCCTTCCCTTCTTTCACCTCCCTTCCTTTTTGTTTCTTTCCTTCCCTTCCTTTTGTCCTTCCCTCCCTCCCTTACTTCCTTCCTCTTCCATCCTTCCTTTCTTCTTTCTTTTCTTCTCCCTTTCCTTCTTTTCTTCCTTCCTTCTTTCCCTTTCTCTCTTCCTCCTTCCTTAATTTTGTCCTTCCTTCTGTCTTTCCTTCTTTCTTTTCTCCATTCCTTCCTTCCCTAATTGAATGATTACTGCATGCCAGAAACTATTCTATATTTGAATACATGGTTCTATTTTATTTTTACAATAACCATATTAAATAGAAATGTTTAATATTCCCATTGTATACATGAAGCAATATTTGGATATGGCACAAAGTCATCCAGTTGCTCAGTGACAGAGCCAGGCCATGACTCCAACCCATGTACTCTTTTTTTTTTTTTTTTTTTTTTTTTGTGGTGCCGGGGATCAAACTCAGGCCCTTGTGCTTACAAGGCAAGCACTCTAATCACTGAGCTAAATCCCCAGCCCCCAACCCATGTACTCTTAATCACCAGCCCACACTGCCCTTCTTGTGCAGTACCAGGGTATGTGTTGGGTGGATCAGAGTTGACAGAAAAAGAAAAAGCTGGCTACCACATTAGCCAAACATGGATGCAGGTAGTAATGGAAGAGGAAGACTAGCAAGCGATGGAGAACAAAGCTTGGATGCCCGCCAGTCTGGTTTGAAGTCTGCCTCTTCCTGTGTGAACACGGCTCATGTTAATGAGCCACTCTGAGCTCCCGATTTCTCGTCTGTACAGTGCAGATCACAGTCCTTGTCTTGAAGTGATATTGACTGGTTTAACCAGGAAAATGGACACAAAGGATCACTCCATTATTTGGCACAGATGTTGAAGCCACTATAATAATAGTATATTAAGCATAATTACTATTAATACTATTTGTATTGTTCTTGGTATTAGTCACCCTTAGAGTTCTCAATCCCAACAGTAGAAGTCTGGCAGACAGTAAAGAATGTTTCCTCCCTTGTGACTTTAGCTAACAGCCTCCAGTCCAGCCTCACCCATGGAACTGAAGATTGTTCTAATGCTACCAAAAAAAAATCCACTGAAAGTATGCCGACTGGATTTTGTCAGCCTCAGGAAGGGGAAAATATGATGTGCAGCCTCCAGGAAGTGACTGTATTTAAAGAGACGCTCTCAGAAATATGCCCTGGTGAGGGTGGGAGGAGGTGCGTCTCCCTCTGGGTGACATCAGGCAGACAGCTCTTCCAGAGTTAGGCAGTCTGGCTACTACTGAAGCTGTGCCATGGGGCACGAACCTTCCCAAGCAGGGGAATGTTGCACGAATAGGAAACATCTTCCGGGTCTCAGATGAATGAAGCTGTGGAAAGTAGAATTTGAATAAGCGTATTTTCCAAATGGAGACTTTTTTAGTGCAAACCCTCTCTTTTCTCTCCAGAGAGAAATGGAATATTTTGGTGAGAGGCATGGACAACAGAGAAAGGACCCTCGAAACACACTTGTTTTCTGCATGTCAGTTTAATTGCCTGATGTAGAGCATTTTGAGAGCAGGGAATAATAGTTCTGAAGAAGGATTCTTAAACTGACCACAGCAGCAACCACCTGTAATCGCAGCACTCGGGGAGGCTGAAGCAGGAGGATCACAAATTCCCACCCAGCCTGGGCAACTTAGGGATTTAGTGAGATGCTGCCTCAAATAAAAAGTTCTAAAAGGGCTGAGGATGTACCTCAATGCAAAGGTCCTGGGTTCAATCCTCAGTACCACTAAAAAAACCAAAAAGGCAGCCAAGCCATCCTGATAGTGCAGGAAGTTCATAGTTTGCTCCTTTCTTCCCCACTTCACCTAACTGGTCAGCTGTATTTATGTTTACCAAAAAGCATTATGTTTGGGCACTAACGCAAACCAAGGCCATTGGAAGTTAAAACACTTTGCCAGGTTCCATTTTCTTCACAGCATTCCTTTCTGTTTCTGCTCTTTCTTAAAAAAAAAAAAAAAAAAATTCCTGACTTAAGAAAACCTGATCTGTTTGGAACAGACCAGCCCAGCAATTCCTCCTTGTGCTCCCAGACTGAAGGAGGAGTGGAGGCGGGGGGCTCAGAAGGTTCCAGGGGACTTGCCAAGCAAGGGCAGAGCAAATGGGGCTTTCTCTGCAGGGGACATTCAATAACTCTCTTAGCCTTTATCCTGGAGGACAGGGGCTCATTTGCTCGATTTGGGGTGACGGCAGCCGGTTTTGTTGCAGCGTAGCTGGAATTTGAAAATAAGCACAGCTTGCAGAGGCCGAGAGCAGCATTCGTTATCTTAGCCATGGGAGGCCACGGGAAGAGCAGGCGTTTGGGCAAGAGCAGCATAAATCCAGTGTGTGAGAGGGGCCGAGCCAGCCAGGGAGGAAGGAACGCGCAGCTTCCCTTTGACGGTGAGATTTCCTGCCTCTCCTAGAGAGGTTGTCTAATGCACGAGCAGAGCCTGCATCAATTACTTGAAAGGAAACCAACCCGATTCCTGAAGGTTTGGCAGCAGAAACGTTCATTGTTGAGAAAAGGGAAGAAGAAGAAGAAGGGGGGGAAAAGGCTAATGAACTCCCCTCTCTTCGGTATTTTCAAAGGCCTCTTGTGTCGGTGGCTGCTTCTCTGTTTTTACGGAGTTCTTAGGAACTCTCATTAGCCCCTCAATAAATGGTACTTTAAGGGCTTGTAACTTTGTCATTAAATCTTCACTCCAAGATGAATTAAGGTCGCAGCCAAGAAATGCCCTCCCCACCCCCCAAACAGCTTCTTTACAATTACCAAAAAGGCAGGAAAATAGATTTGCGGGGGGATTTTTTTTTTAGTACTCGTTTACGTGCCTTCCTGTCAAGTAGTGATTAATTCAGGGCCACTTAAGTTTTTCTAACTTTCATCCATAATGGGCACGTTGACATTTTTATTTGAATCTCTTTACGCCATCCAAAATAATCTCCTTCAGCAACAGAAACTGCTGCTTAATTGCCACGGAGCAGCTGTTACCTCTTCTCAGTCGACAGCCCCTTTCAGGACAGTGCAGAGTTGGGTGCCTGTGGAAGGAGACAGCGCGTCAGGTGGATTGATTGAATGGCCCCCTTGTTCCCGGCTAGCTGCGTCTGCACTGGGTACAGGGCGGAACAAAGCCCCCTCGCATCTAAATACGGCATTTTTCTTTGGCCCCAGGCCCTGTCTTGTTTTTCCATTCTTCTATGCTCCCAAACAAATGCAGGAGAGCCTCACTTTAACAACGTGACTTACTTTTACCCCGATTTGCACCTTCTATGTGTCAGGCTGGTCCTGGACATAGGAGTTCACGCACAATTAATCTGATTTTCTGGTTAATTGAAGGCCAACCAGAAAAATGCTTGGAAACATTCGCTCTTGTTACAGAGTCTTCAGAAACAGACACTTGGTGGGCAGCAGGATCTTGGAGCTGAAAGAGAAAGAGAGGTTGGAATGCAGAAGGAGCAGCATACGCGGCTCTGGTCAGCTGCCCCATTTGCTGCACAACCCATTCCATTTGTGAATAACACTTGGGTGCTTCCTTGTTGTGTTATTGATTATTAGTGGAGTGGATGATCTTTTAGAACTGGCGTCCTTGATGAGGAGGAGGCGGGCAAGGTGTCAGGATATCATGCTGGCTATTGTCCGGTAGAAGTGGGGGCCCCAGAAATGGGGTAAAATGGAATGCATCTTACACAGGAGCCATGAAACCTCTGTGGCCATTGCAGCCGTTCCAAACCTGTCTTCTTATAATCTGTTCCTATCCTATGGTGGGCTGAGCAAAACCATCCCAGATATTTGGAATTTAGTTAGACAAATGAACTCCTAGCAATTAATTTTTCTTTATTGTACTCCAAAGATAGCCTTTTGTGCAATGGTAGCATAATATATCAAAAAAAAAAAAAAAAAGGAGAGAGGAGGGAGAAAAGGAAAGGAAGGGAAGAAGGAAAGGAGAAGGTAAGTTTAAAATAATCTAATATCTGATTATAAAAGTAACATATCTGGACATATAGTCCCAACACTCTAAGAGGCTGAGGGAGGACTCTCCCAACTTTATGCCCCACCTGAGCAGTTTAGCACCTAGGCTCAAAATAAAAAACACAAAAAAAGGGGGCTGGGAATGTACCTCATGCCGCCAGAAAAAAAAAAAAAAGTAATATATGTTTTAAGTTAAAACACTACAGAAACATTAAAGATAGAAAATGCAAGTCCCCAAAAGAGTATCCTGCAGAGCTAAACATTTTACAATTCCTCTTTTCTTTTTTAAATGTATGGACATGCTCTGGCTCTGAATCCAGTGCCATTACAAATCAGGTTTCTACCATTGAGGCTGTCAACCCCACCATCTGCTTACTTGGTCCTCAAAGCATTAATGGGAGCACCAATCAGCCTTCCAACTCCTTTGGAATTCCCAATTGAGAAAAGTGCATTCAGGGACACAGGAGCATGATGAGTCCTGTCCACTCCTCTAGACCTTCAGAGTTCTATCTTTGGGTCAAATTGTCCACCAGATACCTGCTCACATGTGTTGTATTTATTGAGGCCTAAGTCAGGAGGTATACAGGACATGGATGGTTCACCATCTACCCTCTGACTATAGCAGAAATCTCTACACTAGTGTCACCTCTTTTCTGCTCAAACTGGATGTGGTCTTGAATCCTTCTCAAGACAGCACTCTGTGGACTGACTACTAGGGAACAGGAGTGTCCACTAAACAGGCCCCCATCTGCTTTGCTCTGGGTTCCAGCCCTGGGAATTTTGCAAATGTATTTGCTATCAAAGTTGACCCTGAACTTCTGTTCTCATTGACCTCTTTTGAAGATCCCTGAATGCAAAATTTACTTGAAAATGAAGCCTTTGGAAAGGTGTCCTCCCCTGTGCTCCAGTCAGGAGTGGAGAACTGTGTGCTCCATTAGTCATCACTGCCCTTTCACTCTTGCTGCCAGAAGACTGAGTCAGGTTTCAAAGCTCAGTGAGAGCAGACATAATGAGTCTTATGACTGCCCCGTTTGCAGGTTTCTTTTGGCTTATCCAGAGCTTTTGTTTCTATCTTTGGTGTTTTCACTGCCTTGTATCAAAGAGGCAATGATATAAATAAATGAAATTTAAAATTACCCATCCAGTCTGATGTCTTATCAATACAGTTCTCGGTCTGAGAGCTCTTTTTGTTTTGCTTCATGCTCAAAAAACATACCCACGCCTTTGCAGGTTACCTAAGAAGAGTGACTGACTGCCAAAACAATGCAATTGGAGCTGGACAAAAGAAGTAGAACTGGGCTAGTATGTGAGGCCTTGATTTTCAGCCTTTTGAGACTTCTGTGGTCCCATTTTACAGATAGCTGAGGGCAGGCTCAGAGCCGGGACCAACAGTGCGAGTCTGAGCAAGAGTTATTCCCAGGTCCTGCCGGTGGTCCACTCTGGGGTGTAATCTTGGGCAATCTTTTCCATTTGGAAAGTGCTTCTGCGCTCCTTGGTCATTCCTGAGGGTGACCACATTTAATTTCTACTTTGTTTAGCAATCAGAATCACCAGTGACTTTGGAAACACATGAAATCTCCCAGTGAAGGAACTGTGAGGTACTTGGCTTGCACACCCCCTACGCCCACCCCTACCCCCGCAATTCGGAGAAACAATCCGAATACACAAAATTAGGAAAACATACCCAGAATGGTTGTTTAAAATTCACAGCTGTCAACATCACGTATCCTGCGTGAGAGAAAGAATGTAAGAAACATCGGGTTAACAAAATAGCCGCAGATGGGTCGGGGGGTGAGGACTGGGCGGGCATTGTCAGCTCCCTGGCTGCGCTCCCTCATTTGCATTCGGGGACAAAGGTTCGCTGTTGGAGACCCTTTCTCTCCACCCTCCTCCGCCCGAAGGCGCCTCACCATCGCAGTGCGGGTAGTCTGCCTTCCTCCTCCCATCAGAAACCTACAGGAACGAACACAAATCTGTTATTTTAACACAACGTGGGCACAAAGTGATGTTTTCACTCCGAATAAAGCTGGGAGAGGCAGAAGAATAGGGCCTTTTATTTGTAGGAGATACTCAAAGGAAGTAGGATTGAACCGTAGGCCAGCGTGTATGAATAAAGTTGTTAGAGAATTTGCAGCCTGCGGTCTGGGAGCTCCACTGTAAGTTCTCCAACTGTCAGTTTGAGCACTTTGCATCAGAATGCATAATTGCATCTGTTAATCACATTTGCAGCCTGGTCCTCCAACATCGAATCAATTCGCACTCCCCGCCCCCCACTTCTCATGCTGCCTGGGAGAGGAGACTTTTTTTTTTCCAATTTAATAAACATGATTGACAACAGAAAATGTAGATTTACTTTCTTCCTATTATGACTGTGGATTGAGCCTAGACTGCACACATGTATTTTGCCAATGATTATGAGGCAGCCTGTCAGCAATTCATTCTGCAACATCTGAGGGTCTCATTTTTTGACTCTCGTAAGAAGTACCTTGCAAGTAGCACAAAGACATTTTTAAAACTAAAGACATTTTAAGCTCTGTATCTCAAAGTGCTGCAGCAGAAATGGCATTGGAATGGCCACAACCAGCCTCTGACACCAGCACTTGGTACTCTGGGGTGGCCATCCCTGGACACATTAAGGGGACCAAGCTGGAAATGCCTTGCCTTTTAACAATGCCTTTGAGCAAAGGAGCTTTGGAGTCTGCCCTGTCAAGTGGCAGCTGCTTCCTCTTTAGCCCAAGGTCCCAAGGTAGTGAGAAAACTGGAGTAGCACCCTAGCCTACCTGGAGAAGAGGTTAGGACTGTAGGGGAGCTGAGGGTCCCATACCCTTTTCTCCCAGCCTTCCTGCTTCCCATGGGCCCCAGAAGAAAGAGGGGAGAGTCCACCAGCTAGCACTTGCACCTTGTTTGTTCTCCATATTTTCCTGCGCTGGAAGCTTGTGGCAGAGCTGAGGTGTAGAACTTTAAGAGGAGGGGCCTAGTGAACAGTGATAAGGTCCTGGGGGCTCCTTCCAGCATGAATAGACGAATTCTGGTCTCCTGGTGTGAGTGTGGGTTGGTCTCACAGGAGTGAGTCAGTTCTTGAGAAAGTGGGTTGTTACAAAGCAAGGGTACCCCATGTGCTTGGTCCCTGCCTCATGCAATAGGTTCCCTCCCTGTATCTCCACCATATTATGATGCAGCCAGGAAACCCTCACCAGGATTCTGTCCCCAGGCTCTCCAGCTACCAGAATAGTGAGCCAAATAGACATCTTTTCTTGACACATTACCCAGCATCCGGTATTTCGTTATAGCAACACAAAATGGACCCAGGCACCTCCTCTCCTTTATTGGTGAGGGAAAAAGCACAAGAAAGATGACTTTAACTGAAGCTGAGAACTGCAGGGGATGTGATTTCTAAGGCCATGGCATGGGGCGCCATGAGTCTGGAAATGGAGACTGTCGGGCCCTGTTCTGGACAGTGGCCTATGATGTCACTGAGAGCTTTGACCCAGCTCTTTAAATCAGGGGCTCCTTCAGGGGCTCCCTGCTGCTGTTGTTTTTAATGGCCCTTATCCCAGACCCCAGGAGCAACATAATTTTTTTAACCACTAGAAAACCCTCAAGTTTGAGAAGAGACAGAGGAGGGAGTAAATCTTGCAGAACATACACAGTCTCCTGATCTGGTCTCCCTGGGCCTCTCATTGGCAGACCTAAACTTGTACTGTGGTTCTAAGAAGAATATGAGAATCCATACTAGTCAGCTTTCTGTTGCTCTAACAAAATACCAGAGGTAATAAACTTGTAAAGAGAGAAGGTTTATTTGGCCTCACTCTTTTGGAGGTTTCAGTCCATGATTTTGAGCCTGTGGCAAAGCAGCACCTCACAGCAGGAGCATATGGGAGAGTAAAGTCACATCATGAGCCAGGGAACAAAGAGGACCAGAAAAACAGCTAGGGTTCCACAATCCCCTTCAGGCACATACCCTCAATGGCCTGAGGATCTCCCTCTGGCAGCAGGAGACCTCTTACAGATCCCACCACCTCCCAAGCCTGAAGATCAAGCCTGTAACAGATGGGCCTTTGGGGACATCCCACATCCAAACTCTGGGCATGGGGAGACGGGGTGTTTTGGGGCCCTAAACCAGTGCTCACCTGACAGCTGCTGGAGACACATCTGAGCCCTGACATCCTGTGCTCCTGCATCTTGGTCCCCCTGAAGGGTCAGATGAGAGCACAGTGAGAAAGAGCTTTGTACACTCCAGTCTGCTCCATGTTGAGCAGCGGCACTGCGCCTCTCTTGCCAAGCCTGTTGGCTTGAGGGTTTTTTAATTGTTAACAAATATTCATTGAGAACTTACCTCTGACCAGGCGCTTGAAAAACAGAAATCAAATCATGTCATTCTGCCACTTGGAACACACTGAGATTCCCTCTCACATCTAGAACAACATTTGAAGTCCTCCTGCGGCCTGCTTGGCTGGGTACAGTGGGACCCTTCCGTCTCTCCCTCCAGCCCCATTTTTCCCTTGGCTCTGGCTGCCCTCAATGCTTCTCAAACCTGTCAACTTCCTTGTCACCTTACGGCCTTTGTACATCCTCTTGTACTGCCTGGAAAACATGCAGTACATGAGCATGCAGTCTCTTTTCTAATGTCTCTTCCTCAGAGAGACCTCTATGACCACACTCTAAAGTGTCTTCCTGCCACCCTTCCCTTCCTTCCCCTGCTTTAAGGCTCTTCCTGGCACCAGAAATGATTAGATATCTCTGTATGCATCTGTGTGTTTATTGCCACCTCCCCTCCTGAACACATGCTCTACAAGATATGTTGTGCCCATGACTGTGTGCCCAGCATCTAGACTAGTGCCTGGCACCTGGTAGGTGCTCAATAAATACTTGTGGGATAAATGCAAAGCATGAGGATGCAAAGAAGAGAAGAAATTAAGGGACTTAGAATTCTGTCCTATATCTGATAGGATTTGGCTCAGAAAGGATCAAGAATAATTAATATTACAACCATTGCTTTGTGATTTAGTGTGAAAACTTCAACACTGTTGTTTCTTTATCGTAAGAACTTGTCCGGGATGAAGATCTGGTTTTGAGGACTTTCTTTGGGCCAGGAGTCTTGGCATGAGACCTACGAGGACCAGGGTTCACAGAGCCAGAGACTTCTAAGGACACATACTGGGGGTCTTGCTCCATGGCGACACCTGCATTATCTGGCCTCTTTCCTACCTCCTCCCTGTATGTGGATCAAATAAGCCCCAAGGTGCCTGCTAACAGCCTCCCTGATTGGCAGAGTGGTCGCCCCCACCAAAACTACCTCTCCTGGGATTTTCCAACTGGAAGTAGAGTGAATGCTGTTTACCTCCCTAGTCACAAAGCTGTGAGGTGGTGAGGCCAGGAATCGCCAGTAACGAAGGTTCTAGCTTCATGTCAACAACCACAGGAGAAAAGATGCCAAGAAAACAATTAGTGATGGAGACCGAGAGATAGAGAGACTTCCCAGCAGTCGCCACATTCCTTTCCTTGCCTGTCCTTGTGAGCCACGAAATTCCCCTTTCAGCCTAAAGTAGCTCAAGCTGGGTTTGTTTTATCAACCAAAAGCTTTATGTAAACTAGTTATCTGATTGTTATAAAATAAATACACAAATTTAATTTAGGAATTCAAACAGTCCAGGAGATTAAAAATGAAAAGTGTTCATCCTTCTGCCCCCACTCTCTTCTCCCCCACCCCTGCTCCCCAGTTCCATTCTTAGAGGTAACCCACAACCACTTGTTAAACTTATTATCCTTCCAGCTGTCATCTGACAACTTCTGGCAAGCATTCTGAAAAGCAGCAGAAAATCCTTTGTAATTTTGATTTATCTGATTGTAATATATATTACTCTTGTAGATTTTCAAACAATGGGTTATTCAGCCATTTATTTCAGTCAGCTTTGTCTGCATTAGTAAATGTTTTGACATTAGCCATTTATTTCAGAGATGAATGATTCATTTGGGTATTTCTCAACAACATAAAATACTACTCCGAGTGAAGGCATGGCAGAGTTTTGGCAGGGCCTGACTTAATTCATCTGCACATTCTTCATCCTGCCCAGCGTGCTGTGCGCAGAGTAGGGCCACAGTATGTGTTGGAACAGAGGAAGAAATTGGTGAAAAGAAGCCCAAGGCAGAAGGGGAAAGAATGAAGCTTTATTGAGCTTCACTCACAGAGCTTTGAACTTGGCATGCTTTGTCTATTCAGTCTTCACTGTGGCTCCGAGCGGCTTGCATTCTTATCCCTTCTCCGACCAGTTCTTCAGCTTTTTTGTGATGTGCCTGCTCCGTTTCTCTGATTCATTTTGCTCATGTTTGTCCACTTTGGTTTCTGTTGCTTACAACTCAAGAAGTCTGACAGAGAAATCAGTGTGTCAAAAGTAGGGCAAGTAGACAGAGCAGGAAATAGATGAGGTCTAACCCACTTACAAATGAGGAGGATGAAGGCTCAGCTCCATTAAGTACTTGGCTTCAGGCCACAGAGCTGGGAAGTGGCCAAGCAGGAATTAAGTCAGGTCTGTCAAGGTACAAAAGTTTGGCCCTTTTCAGCCCTCTGCAGCCAGGTGCCAAGAATCTGGCACAGGAAAAAAATTGTTTCTAGAGGCCAAAGAAAGCAGGACCAAACTCGTATGGTTCTCACCAAGAAGTTGGTCTGTATGTATTTTGCAACAGATGGCTTCCTCTGGAAGTCTGCAGGTTTTATCCTTGGAGAATTTTCTGGATCTTTTGCTGATGTGCTGGCATGTCCTAGATACCTAGAAAAAATACACACAAGAGACAATTCATGAAAGAACTTCAAGTACTCTTATTTGTCTTTCTTCTGTCTGCTTGTTTCACTCGAGTCTTATTTCCCTTCTGTTGCCACCACCAAGTAAGAAGAGCAAAAGCCTATCTTCCGTGATGAATATCGATCTTTCGTTTTTGTAAAAAAATACTTATTTTTCATAATATCACATAGTGGTGAAAAGCAGGGGCTCTGGAGCCAGATTTCCTGGCTTTGAATGGCAGCTTTGCCACTTGCTATGTGACCTTGTTGTATGCAATAAGCTATTTACCATCTCTGCTTCTTTCCTCATCCATAAAGTGAGTGTAATAAAACCTCCTGCCCCTTGGGATTGTTATAAGGATGAAAAGTTAACATAGGTAAAATACTTAGAATAAAGCCTGGCATATGTGTAGGTACATATTTGCTATTACTGTTATTCCTTAACTTATTGTTTTAGCTTTATGTATATGTGGTGTCAGACATTGAACCCAGGGCCTTGTGCATACTAGGCAAGCACTCTACTACTGAGCTACATCCCCAGCCTTATTATTTTAATTGTTTAAAAAGTATTCATTGCGGATCTGAGCAGAAGAAATGAGTTTTAAATTCTGCAAATATGTGGCTTTTGCACTTGAGAGAAGTGGTTCGGACTGTGATTAAGGCGTACATCGCGAAGTAACAAATGATGGGTAGCAATAGGAGTATAAATAGAATCCTGTTTTATAGATATTCTAATTGTTCTTTCCTCTTTGACGTGATTCCATGTTTAGTTGTATAGCATTAAGCAATACTTAGGAAGTTCGAGAAAGAGCAATTTAGAAAGATCAGACCCAGTGATCTTAAAGTCGTGGTGTATGGTTCAGTGAAAATATAAGTAGGTCAAATACCTCTAACATTGAATTAGCTGGAATTATGCAAGCTATTATATTGGATATTACTATTTGAACATTTTGTACAAACTGCAGTAATACACACTTGTCTTTATGGGATGAATCCAGACTTAAAACTAATTCTAGCGAATTAAGAATTGCATTTTCCAGGAATTAACTACCACAATTTGACTGCAGCTGTAAAAATTTTATTAGGCAATACATCTGACCTCAAATTGGAAATTTGTGTTGGAACCAGTTTAGGAAGTAATTATTGCTGTGTTGTTAATTTTATATTTGCCTAATAAAACACAGCAGGAACAGGGCTGGGTGCATGTAACAAAAGAAAGCCTGTGGACGTGCTTTCAATGACTCTTTTTGACCAAGCTGGAAGTAGGAATGTATTTCTCTGATGAACACTGTAGCTGCTGACACTGTGGACTTTATAGTTCATGGTTATCAGACTACGGAAGAGAAACACGCTGATGTTGTTTATATCATTCTCATCAGCCAATAGGAAGTGTCTCTGTGTGCCTATCCTCACTGGTTAGTTTTGGTAAAGTTTAACTTCCCACCTACTTAGAAACTCACAAATACTCACATGTCTGCACATATGCGCGTTGATGCAGACACTCTTGGGCCTGTCCAGGTGGCACTTTAAAGAATACCAGCAGGGAAGGCCCGGCTTCTCTTGGGAACAAAAAACACACATCTTTGTTGTATTGCATCATGGAAGTATATAAGGGGAAACTTATGCTCCCCTGTGCTCGTATCACCTTCTAGTACCACCTAGTATCTTTCATTGTTTTTCCGTTTCATCTTGAAGAAATGACTTGAGGCTATAACCTAAGTCAGTAGCTACCTGCTATTGGTTGCTACAGGCCAGCGATATCCAAAAGCCAAAACCCAAATTGCCTTCGAGAGGAGATATCAAACAACAGAGATTCAGGAAGTCCTTTTTTTTTTCCTGGAAAGAAAATATTTTATTGGTTCCACTTACAAAAAACAAGAGTAGTTTTCTTACCCCCGTAATGAGAACATTAACCACATTTTCACATACAGAAAACTTAGGTACATTCCACTGTGTACAAGACATATCTCCATATAATATACATTCGTGTGGAGTACACGATCCTATTAATTGTACATATTTGTGACTTTTGCATCTGGTACCTTTTAAAACTACTAACATGTAATACGATTATTCTCTAAAAGTCAGTTCATATATGATGATTTCATGTTAGAAGGACCTCTTTTGAGGAATTATAATTGTATTCATACACTGAGGATCTAGTAATTTTTCTAAACACAAGCTTCAAGCTAAAGCATTAGCAATTTAAGTTATGTAACCTGCAATGCATGAAATTCTTAGTAGGTGTCACTGCTTGGTTTATAGTTTAAATAATTTCAAATGGCTCATAATTATTTATGCATTGGGGGGAAGCACCAAGGATAATAATTTTTTCTACATCACAGATAAAAATCACAGTGCTCAACTTCCATTCAAAATCTCATCATTCTTAAAGAGTATTTATTTCAAATGCTCATTTTTAAGCTTTCTCAGTGAGATCAGTTGATATATTGGATGTAGGAGTGGAAATGGTAAAACAGATACTGTACATAGTACCTACTAACTTAATGGAATTCAGCATAGCATTGACAATTTCCATTTCTCAGCTGAGTTCCTTGGATCTAAAAAGGACTCTGAGAATAAGTGTAACAATTATAAACTTATTAGTTGTATCTCTTAGAAAGAAACTCTAAAGTACCTTTCTGGCCATATTTTAAAGCAAAAATTTCTAGAACAAATCACCTCCTGTGGTAAGGCAAATTGTCCTCCTTAATAAGTTTCTTTACAAGTGTGATAAAAAACATGGTGGCTGCCACTGCTGCTTGTCATCCAGTGGAAAGGCAGGCTGGGAAGAGGGTTACAGTGTGTCCTCCCTCACTTCATTCACTGGATCTGGCCCAGGGAGACTTCAGGCTCTTCCCCAGAGTTAAAATGACCACGAAAGGTAAACATTTTGAATCAAATCAGGACATGGAGGCAGCCAGGACAGCTCAACTAAAGACACAAAAGAGTATTTCCAGAACTGCTTCAGAAAGTGGCAAGCATGATGGGATGAGTGTGTTTGTTCAAAGCCAAGACAAGCATTTTGGGGGGATTAATGGCAATGTGTTTATCATAATAATTCTTTTTAAAAATGTGAACATTCATTGTATTTTTTCGATCACACCTCATATCATCAAGGGTGAAATGGAGATTTGGAGAAGAGAAACTAACTTTCGCGAGTCTACTCTACTATGGCTCACATACCCCTTATCTGATTTGTTTTATTAGTGAACAAATCAGATGAAGGAAATGCACGGATGAAGTCAAATGATCAGTTATGCGTAACGCATAGGTATTAGCATCAGTTTGGCTTTAGTCCCCTCCCATAGGCAGCCCCGCACACTCACAGCCTCTGTTAAGCAGAGGCAGCCGAGGGAGTCACAGCGTAGAGTCCAGCAGATTGGGGTTCAAGTCTCAGCTCCGTCACATACCAGTTGTTGGATACGGTGCAAGCCACTTGGTCTGTCCTCATTTTACTCCTCTACAGAGTAGGAGTAGAGTTCCTACTTCTCAGAGATCCTGTGCTGATTTAGTTAATATGGATTAACAAATAACAAGAATAAATTCCAAGCATGGGGGCAGATGCATGTAACCCCAACAGTCTGGGAGGCTGAGGCAGGAGGATCACAAGTTCTAATTCATCTGGGCAATTTAGAAACTTAGTGAGGTCTTGTCTCAAAATTACAAAAAAATAGCATATAATAAGCATATTAGTTGCCTTTCTAGAGCCAATGGTTTGCAAGAGAGAAGATGTAGTACAGGACATTTACAAATTACAGCATTCACCTATAAGCCAAATGCAAGAAGAGTGCCAAACATCTATCTATGCACTGGAGACCCGAAAGATCCAATCAAGGGCTGGGAGCCCACGGCACTGTCCCGTGTATATCTGTGTCTACACTAAAAGGCTGAAGAAATCTATACTGGAGCCAGGATATAATGCTCGCAGCAGAGATGAAGACCAGAGCTCTCCGGAAGCGAACAGCAGCCATCCTCGACAACAGCAAGTCCCTGAGCTCCTCCTGTGACGAGAAGAGCCGAGTTCCCTTTGGGAGAACAAGCTACAACAGAGCTTCTCCTGGGAAACAGCCAGCCCCTGTCTTCTGCTCCCATCCTCCTTTATGTTGTGTCGGCAACAATCCTCAGGTGGATCCTCTACACCCAAAACCACACCAACTCAGTCCAGCTGGGCGTTCCTGCTCAAGTGGAACATATCAGTCCACCTCAGTAAATATTCCGTGTTGTTTGCTTTTTGTGGGTTTTGTTGTTGTTTTGTTTTGTTTTGTTTTGTTTTGAGACAGGGTCTTGCTGTGTAGTTCAGGCTGGCCTTGAACTCACTATATAGTTCAGGCTGGCCTCAAACTCGTGGCAGATCCTCCTGCCTCAGCCTCCCAAGTGCTGTCATTACAGGCATGCACCACCACGCCCAGCTGTTCGGTGTTTTATAGTAGCATGCTGCTGTAATTATGTTTTGGTTTCTTTTATTTTGCAGAGATGATACCTGTTTTCCTTGGGAGGTATAAATATCAGTACGTACTAAGTCATAGGGATTAAAAACTTAAGCAGAGAACAGTCTTGTCAGTTTTTCCAAGGTCCCGCTTAATTAAGTTTTTTGTTGCAATAGATGCTGAATCGTTTCTATGAAAGAACAGACCACTTACCTGACCTGGTGCAGAGCGCAGCAGGCATAGACGAAACTTCTCTTGGAGTCTCGAAGACTTGGGGATCTGAGACTCATCCTCTGTAAGACACGGTCTTACCCTTCTAGCCTGCAGATCAGAATGGGTATTAGGCAGAACACTTCAGGCATTAATTTTGAAGGATTTTTCCTAATCCACCGTATGTTATTTTATAACCATTTGCTTCTTTCTGATGAAATGAATAAAATACCCTCGAAGGTTTAAGGTTCTCCTAACCTTGGGATGCTCTGAGTGGTAAAAATCCTTTATTTAATGTAGGGAGTATTGTCGAGAGAGGTGTCCTGGATAAGAAATATCTCCTGGCCTTGAGGAGATTATGGTTTTTAACAAGGGGCTTGCAGAAGGATCCAAGACAGACAATTCCGACTGCTTTTTCTTTTTCTTTTTTGGTGTTAGAGATTAAGCCCAGGGCATTGGCACTGAACTACATCCCTAGCTCTTCTTTTAAATTTTTATTTTGAGACAGGATCTCACTAAGTTGCTAAGTTGCTCAGTCTGAGTTTGAACTTGGAATCCTCCTGCTTCAGCCTGCCACAGTGTTAAGATTACAGGTGGGCACCACAACACCCAGCTCCCACTGCTTTGAGACTAGTGGATGTTGAGCTACTAAAAGGATCCTGACAAGGCATTTCTCCTTTCTGCTGAAGATAGAAAGTGGGTTGGGCAGATTAGAGATGACTGTGGGAAGGAACTTGTATTTGAGATAGATTCTGAGAGAGAAGAAGGATTTTCAGAATTGAAAATGGATGAGAAAAAACATTTATGATAGAAAAAATTCTGTAAGGAAAGGCTTGAAATGAGAAAATTACTGAATAGGCTTCAAGTGCAGCACACATCTGGTTTGGCAACCATATTTTTCACATCATAAATAGACTTGACATCTTTGTTTCATTGAACAAAAAATAGAATATGGGACTCAGAGGTAGGAAACAGGATGGAAAATGTGATTTGGGTCAGATTATGGTGTTCTGAACACCAGGTTAAAGAATGTGTATGCAGGATTACAACTTGATTTTCAGACTTTGAAACTTGCAATGAAAAGTTGTTCCAGTTTCTTAGATTAAGGGGTGGGAAATTAGTATCTTGCTCTACAGAATAAGAAGCTCATCACTGCACCCTCTGAGGGCTGTGGCAGAAGGACTGTGGGAAGAGAGAAGGCATCTGATCTGTGGTGGGTCAGAGAGTTTTCTAGAGGACAGTCCTCAGGCGAGACTTAGTGGATGGGCTATTATTGATCCAGAAAAGGAAGGCAGAGAAAGGTGCTCTGGGCAGAGAAAACGGAGTGTGCAAAGATCTAAGGTGAGGAATCGGCCTCTCCAAGGGTGTGTTGCGGGCCATGGAAATGTTGCTCTGAAGGCAGAGAACCTCACTCGAACGAGTGCAAATCCAAATGTGCAGTTATTGCACGGATGCTCAAGTCTTCTGGAATCTAAGCACAATACAACCAGGTGTGACCCCCAGGAGCCGAGAGTCGGGAGTCTTCGTCTCTCCGCGCCTTTTACAGCCACTTAGCATCTCTGCCTTTTCTCTCCTTGTCTGCTTGTCTCTCTCTTCCTCTTGTCTTCAACTTTCATCTAACTCAGCTGTGGCCACCAATCCACAAGACAGCACGACACAACACAAACTGTCCATACAACTCCATGACTCCGCCTCCTCTCAACTTGTCATCCCAGGAGGGGACTCGAATTGAACTTCACCTTGATCGAGGCAGAGATTTTACACCAGACCAGGCCACAAAACTGTTTAGAGATTTGCTGCCTTTACATCAGGACCTCTAATCCCTCAGCTGTGACTGGGTACGGAGGGGGACAGAGTCTGTGTCCACTTGTTTGGGCAGTGGGTCTCAATGCCCAAGTCCCCAGAGGTGCCAGGATGCCATGGAAGGGACAGCTGTGGAGAAATGCCGAGATGAGTTGTTCGGTATATTGAGAGCCAGCCCTGGAGCCGACAGCACGGTGCCCTGGAAAACCCAGGCTGTGTGCAGTGACCCAAGAGCCACTGACATTCTTAACAAGACCCACTCATTCTTTTTTATGTTTACTATTTTTTTTTAAGATCTGCTCATTCTAGGCCTACACTTAATTTCCTTCAGAATAGCAAAGAATAAATAATTCAATTAGGCATTTTTCTGTTACACCTGTGGCGAGAACTCAGCGATAGGAATCTCCCCATCAACTTGTCAGTTTTATCTTACGTGCTCAGGGCCAGAAAATGGTAGCAAATAACAATTTGTGGTTGAGAGAAAGCATAAAGTACAGCCCTCCAGTCAGAATGTTAATTCTTAGGATTTTGTGTTTATCTTGATGGGTATGCTTCTTTCATTTTATTAAAAGCATAAGAAGTTCTCCGATCAAAAATGTAGTAATGTGCTAAGAAAGAAATCCACCCCCATAACAGAATATTAAAATTTATTTCCCAGGAAAGGAAATAAATTTCCATGGAATGAAAGAAAGAATTAATACACCATCATTTTCTGAATAACTATTTTTTTTTTATTTCCTGCAAAGAATGCCCTTTCAGGCGAACACATTTGTGTGCCTCTTGAGGTATGCAATGTCTGTTGCTGTAAGACAATAGTAATTAAAGAATTAAACAATTAAAAAAGGAAAAAGTTTGTCATCAATTTTAATTTTATGTTATACAAATTAATATTTCTTTTTATAATGCAATATTCTGCAATTTATCATGCAGGCACAGTCCTCGCTTCCGCCTTGTGGATAATTAGTTTACATTACTCTACAGAAATGAATTGTCGCTGGTGAGCTCAAGTGCCTGCTAACAAATCACTTCTGTTGGAGATTCATTGAGATTCAGCTCAGGCTTTAACCATAGCAATATATGGTATTGTCCTTAAATGTTAAATATCAGGCTAATTAAAAAAAAGTTTTCTAGTCCAAATGGATTAGTCTAGAAACCTATCTTTGGAACACATCAATGCAGTGTTCTCAGACGTCACAGGAAGGATTTATGTTCTCAAGTATAATTTTCTTGACCAATTTTTCTTCCCCACATCCCTCCTCAATCCCTTGACCAGGTCACTAAAGAAATCCAGAAGGACAGTGAAGAGAGGCTTGGGGCTTCTCCAGGCTCTTAAAGAGACAAAATTACTCGTGTGTCTTTGTGTACCTTCTTCTCTGCAACTTGATCTCACTGTAAGAAATGTGTGAGAAAGAAAACTGACCTCAAGATCTAATTCAGAATTCCAATATTTATCATCACGAGCTTGAGTGCCGTATAGTGGATCAGTTTCATCACAGGACAAAAATTGGATTATCTGGTCATGTCTTGTGAAGTCAGTATTACAGGACAGATTTGTCTCGTGCACGCCTTAAAGAGAAATGGAAATAATTCAGTCTGAGTACATTGAGAACTGAACAGAGACTGAAATGCTACCTCTGAAATCATCTTCTCTGGGATTTTTTAGAAAGAAGTTGATAACATCTGACACATTGGATTCACTGTTATCAAGAGTTTCTTAAGGACATAGTAATATTGCAAAAAACTCCACAAAAATAGCAGCACAACTGGCCAATTATTTCAAACCTAATATGTAACTAGATCTGACCAGGGCCACATGCATTTATTAAGTGACTATTACAAGCTCTGCAATTGTTGGTGCTTAGGTGGAACTAGTGCATTAGGCGTTCGTGTCTGACCTCTGCATTTGGGGGACTTACAGATTAGAGAAAAAAGATGAGCATAGAGCAAATTAAACTTGACCAAATTAAACTCAAGGGCATTGATTATTGATCAGCATTTCCCAAAGTCATGGTGGCACTCAAGTGATTGTAGGTGGTACACAGGCAACACATGAGTGAACGAATTAATGAGACAATTATTTCTTTTCAATTTTTTTCATTCTCATGATGACAAGAGAAAGTCTAAGTATGGTATCAATGTGTCTTTAATACTTTGCTAATTCATGCCATCTTCTCTTCTAGCAAGAAAGGGCAAGTTGCAGGGCATGATCTTAGCTATACTACTACTAATACTACTTTTGTGTCTTGGTAGATGGTTGTGAAAGAAAGAAAGAAAGAAAGAAAGAAAGAAAGAAAGAAAGAAAGAAAGAAAGAAGGAAAGAAAGAAGGAAAGAAAGAGAAGTGAAGATGATGTACACATGGCTGAAGTTTGGCAAACTCAGGTTTATTGGAATCAGGCATCAAACCCAGATGACACTCAGGGAAACACCAGGGAAAATATTCTATGTAGGACAAAAGGATAAGGAGTCAATCCTGGGAAAGAAAATAGAGACCGTGAACATGATGATGCCATATGTCCTTATGGCTTGTTGCCCTTAGGGCAGAAATCCTGGGCAATAAATTTGATCATCCCAAATGAGCCACTTAGATACTCTGACACCCTCCACAGTCTCCCCCCAGCACAAACAAATCCTGGATATTTCCGTCATCCTGAGGTAAGGTTCAGAGACAAGAACAGCCCTATTCTCCACCTCAGGCAGAAGACTTGAGCTGCATCTGCTAGGCAGTCAGAGTGGCCATGGAATAGAGTATCCAAGTGAGTATCTTGAGTTATGTGCTTAGTAGTGTAGCCTGGGAGGTGATATGCTGGGCAGAAAGTAATGGTTATCCATAACAAATAGGTAAGATTTCAACAGACAGAGAAAAGAGTACCAGCAAAATCTTTCAGTGGTGCTTCCCTTGGCTTACTGGTGCCCCACAGTATTCTTCCTCTAGGTGCCCAGAGCCGCCTGCTCCCCTGGGGCTCTGGATGACTCCTCCTAGACTTGCTCCAACTGCACTGCAGGCTGAAGCAGACATCCAGGAAGCACGTTAGCACCTGGAGTGTCCTGGTGCCCTGTGTGACTTCGTGGAGCCCCCAGAAGCTGTCTTGCCATGTGGTTAACCCATTTCAGCCTCCAAGTTATGGGGTCCCTGGCTTTGTAGCTGAAATGGATGACTGCTTTCTAAGGAAGGTGAATCTTACTAAGAAGTTCTCTGGCTTCTGCTGAACACCTTGATAGATTTGGAGCCACCAGGGTTAAACTTGAAGCCAAGGGTGAAGCAGGAGTTGGTGAGACGTAAGTTTATAGTTCCCCAAGACTTCTTAGCAAGAGACAGAAAAGGACAGAGGAAACAGTTGGATGCTAGCTATGTGGAGTGATTTGGCCACTGAAAAATCCCTGATGGCTGGAAATGAAGGATTTATAAGAGCAGGGATGGAAACTGGGTAGTGATTTGCACAGCTGTGATCCAAATCTCTAGCCATTTCCCTCTTTCTATCACCCCAAATCTTCAGCCAAGTCTTCTTTAACAGATACAAAAATAAGTGTGTGTGTGTGTGTATGGGTGTGGACGCACGCGCGTGCGCATTGGTGCAGTGGCTTTGGGAATCACGGTGGGATTGTTTGTACCTCTGAGTCTAGGAATATGGGGCGTGGGAGCCCCACATGCCTGGTGAGGTGATGCTGTGGGAACAGGCACTCCGTGTTAGAGCTACCAAGGTGTCACTGTTGGTGAGTACAATGTTCATGCAGAATGTATAGGGGAGAGAGAGCAACCTAGTCCACTGTTTTAAGGAATGTGAGACCTGAGCCAGCATCTCTTTGGATCTCCAGAGAAAAGTAGAAATAACCAAGAAAGTTGAGCTTCAAACAGTGCTTGGATAAGAAATGGGGGCATCAGACACTTGAAGTCTGAACCACACCTGGTATTCAGACCCCAAGCCACCAAGAGGCGGCAGGGTTTAAGCCCCTGTGGACCTGGAAATCAAAGACCCCAGTTGCATTGTGGATCCAAACTAATTACCATATGGTCCAACCCAATCAGTATGTGCATGTTTTATCCCAACATTGCTTGTTGATATCACACCTCTCCCTCGTGGTTTCTTGTGCCGAACTGTGAAACAACGATTGTCTAAAGGCAGACTTCTGAATTCCTAGAGCAGAGACAGTAGCCGTTGCTGACCCAGAGCCTCATTCCTTATATTCTCCTTGCATAAGGCCTCCAAGAATAGTGGTGTTCCTGAGAATAGCCCTCCTGTCCCTATTCTACTGAACTAGTTGCACTTGTTGGGATTTCTCTAGCACTTGGAACACTCCCACTGCAACTTCAACTCTCAAGTCCACCCATCCACAGGGTCTGCAGAGGCCTGGCATGAGGTGAGAAAAGAACACCATCTGCAGGTCCAGGCCTGGTCCTCGGGCCCAGGGGCAATCCCCACCGATCCCTTTTCACCCCTGTCAACTCCCCTACCTCCCCTTCAAGTCGAATGCTGAAGACTGAAGACACATTGACTGGCTTCTCTGGAGTACAGACTGGCCTGATTTTACTATGTAGAGAAAGAGAGACTCAAAGTCCCATCTTTAGCAGCTCATTGTGGACCTTTGGGAGATATAACAACAGGAAAACACATTTGTTGTTGTTTCCGTCTCGCCAGTTTTCCCTATTAGTTTTAAGTAGAACTTCTCAGAAAACCCAAGAAGGAAAGATATGTGAGACTACAGTGAGGAAAAGGAGTGTGGGAGCCAGGCAAATGGTTCTCATTCCATGTGTTCCTCAGGCTCATTAACTCACCTACTTCGGGGCTTTGCTTAAGTATTATCTCCTCAGGGAGGCAACCGTGGTCTCCCTTTCCAAAACATTCCTTGTCTTGCTTCCCCGGTTTAACTTCTTTCTTAATATTTATCACCATCAAACATTCCATACATTCAGCCTATCGATCTGTCTTGATTACCTGTTGCCCCATTGGAACATCTGCTGCATGGAAGGTTTTTGTCTCTTTTGTTCACATCCGTACAGTTGCATTTAGGTCTGTGTCTGGCTTCTTCTATTCTAGGTGATCGATAACTGCCTGTTATTGAAATTCTTGTGTCCCCTTAGGCCAGTAAGGCAAGACTTTTAGAGACCGAGTGCCAAACTGCAACCCAAAACCCACTTACTTGGTGCAAAATGCCAACATTGCAATTAAGCCTGAATACTGAGGTTTTAGTTTAGAGAAAACAACTCATGCATCAACAACTTTTGTTTTAAAAGAAAAACAAATAACACACATGTCATAGATTCACCACCACTGCCTTAGGCCGAGGAACCAAAGTCCCAAATGGAAGATAGCTGTTAACTATGAAATGGGAAGCAGACGGGCTCCTCGTCCTTTACCAAGGCCTGGGATGACTGGGAGATGCAGGCCAGGACAAAAGATCATGGTTTGAGCTTGAGTGCCTGTAGCTCATCACCCCTTTACTTCCTGGAGCCCCATCTTTGTTGTCAACTCTTCCATCCCTAACTCTGCCCTTTGGAAACCTTGTTTCCCATCGTGCATACTGTTGTAAAAGTAGCTGGTTCTGGGTGAACTTACCTTCTTCTGGGGGCAAGGCAAGAGTCTAGACTCCGGCTCTATACATTTATCCTCTCCTCGGGTTTAAGGACGATGTGGGTTAAATAGGCATATGGGAGGTTGGCCTGGCACACTCCCCAGTGTACCTTCTGTGAGAAACAGGTCTCTCTCAGCTTTCCCACTGCAGTCCATTTGTGGGTTGGGATGTGGGAGCTACCAGTCACCAGGATGCACCCGCTGGAAAAGTGTCTCTCCCTGACTCTAGATGTCTAAAGGCTAATGTTTTTGCCTCACATAAGTTAAGAGTGCAAAAGCTGAATCCAAAAAGGGCTCAATTCAATCTCATTTCCTCCTCCCTTTGATCTCTTCATTTCCTATTTCACTTCCTCTGACAATTTCCTCCTTCCATTCCCAGAACAAACAACTCTCACTGTGGCACCCAGCCACTTTCAATCATTTTCCCAGATGCTGAGCTTCTCATTTGGCTGCCGACCATCACGCCATGGACATTCCAATAAATACCAGGCCCAGGCTGTAACAAGGCAGGGCTGAGGACACCTCGCTTTGCTCCTTGTGAATCCTCCTGCCTGGAAACTGGAATGTAGCCAGGATGGCAGTCTATGAGGTCCCAGGGTCCCCCAAAAGGAAGGTAGCACAATGAGCAACTATGAAGTGGGGTGTCTGCAGCAAATAAAGGCAGATTGTCACCCAATAATCCCTCAAGGCTACTGGAGTTGAGCTTTTGGCCATTTGTGGATTTTTTTTTCCCCCATGGGCTCATGGGTAAGATCTAAATATGCCATTAAAAAGATGGAAAAAGAGAAAAAAACACCAAGGACCAGAATGTTCTAGAAACTTCTGTGCTCTGTTTTAACATCTAAATCTCAATGTGAAATGGTTCCTGAACTAATCATATTAGTAAAACTGGCAAGATTAAAAGAGCCATAAACACACACACTCAGTGTTTCAACATCCATTAAAATGTATACAGCAGCCTCCCAGAATATTTAATAGGCTTATATGATGACTGAATGTGAATTCATTCATCTCAGTCAAGTCAGGTTATTAAGATACACATGCTAAGTGATTTGTCCTGTGTTTACCGGGTGCCGGGAAAATGGTATCTGATTTTGAAAAAAAGGGGAAAAACTGCAGAGACATTCTTTGTTAGAAGAAGTAGGAGTCAGGACCCTACCCCAGCCCCAGTTTCCATGCCAGCTTTATCACAAGCAAACAGCTGAATTCCTGTGGGACTCAGTTGTCTACCTGAAACATTGGGAGGATTGTCCAAATGGTCTCAAATATTTCCTCCATCACTGACCTCTTTATATGACATAAGGTGAAGTAGGTTAGTGTTTAAGAGTATGGACTCTGACATTAAACTTCTCAGGGTTCAAATCTTGTCTTTACCACTAAGTAGACGTTTAATAGTTTAATAGCTCAGCTTCTCTATCTGTAAAATGGAGACAATAAAGAAGGCTAAAGTTAGGTAATCCACATGAATCGTGGCAGATAGTGAGTGCTCAAAAAATGTTGGTTAATTTTAGAGCTTAATGTAATATCTACTGGTGATTTGGGTGCATGGATCTCACTGTTGAAATTAAGACTATTACCCTTTAGATTCATTATTTAATTTGATACTCATCAGACTCTTGCAAGGCCAATGGAGTTAGTTTTAATTTTCAGGTAAGAAAGTGAGACCCATAGAAGTTAACTAACTTGCCCAACCTGACAGAGCAGACTGAACTGACTCAGGCCTGGACTCCTTTCTCACCCACTGTATTTACCTGCTGGGTCTGTTAATTTCCAGGACATTCAGTATCCCTCAAGGAGTCCAAGTACAGCTGCAAGCATTCAGTCCCTAGCTGCTCCCTTCTCTACCGTGTGAAGGTAAAAAGAGACAGATGATGTCCCGATCATGCTGGTTTCTCTGAAGTGTGGAGCTAAAAAACTGAAGTCATGTTCTTAGCGTCCATTTTCTTTCTTCCTTGATGGAGGCTTAGGTAGGTGAGAGCAGCCTTTGTTTATGATTGTTATTGTTATCTTAATTTGCTGAGACTTCAACATGACATCCTTTGAAATAATGTGTCCCTTAGAAATAATGTGTCCCTGAGCCAGATGGAAAGCAGTGTATTACCTGTGTCTCGATCAAGATTTCCCAACCATGTCATATTTCCAGACAGTTCTTTGTTGTGGGCACCATCCCAAACATTCTCACATTCTATCATATATTTAGTAGCATCCCTGGCCTCTGCTTACCTGATGCCAGTAGCAACCCCCAATCTCCCCCAGTTGTGACAATCAATGATGTCACCAGATGTTACAAAATGTCCCCTGGGGAATAAAATCACCTTCAGTTGAGAGCCGTTGGTTGAGGGCTAAAGGATGAAAGGCTTGAGGTAAACTATTCTTTTCATTCCTCATTGTCTTCTTCAGCCTATAGCTTTTGGAGTTATTTTGATTCTACAAAGTAATTGTTTTATCTAGCACATCCTAGCGACAAAAACATTTGCCACCTTGAGAAGCTTTTGGTCTGAGGACAAATTTGCCTGCACAGAAATCAGTATTCTTGTCCTTGTGGCTAGCATGAGTGTTTCCTTTGGGATGTGAAGGCAGCCATTTTCAAAATGGTTTCCCGGCTTTCAAGGGGGCCAGTGCCCTCTGCTGGAAAGTTACACTGCCTCAGAGTAGGTTGGATCAACTGACTTGGAAATTTGAAGAACAACTGAAGCATAAAAGAAAAGTCAATCCAATTAGTAGGAAACTTCGGAATGGCTTCCTTTGTACTTAGTAATTGTTTCCACAAGCTCTCTCGTATCTCAGTAGAGCTTATACATATTATTATTTTTGGTAGAGTAGCCAAAACTTCTTTCCCATTCTTACATCTATAAAGCCACTCATTCTTTTGTTAATAATTATAACTACACCAGCAAAACCTTACCCAGTTTTTACTGAACTAGTTCCCATGTGCTAGTCACTGCCCCAGCTACATAACCTCAATCGCTCTGGAGCACAGAGCCCGTTATTACCATTATTATCTACATATGAGGAAACCAGGACTCACAGAGGCCACTGACCAAGGTCACACAGCTTGTAATGGTAGGGAAGGGCTTCCAACCCATGGCCCACATTCCTAATCATACACTATCCTGCTACTTTCACTTATTTCTCATCTCTTTTTCATTCAGTCCTGAAGTTCCCATTCTCAAAATGACTCATTATGGATCTAAGGAAGCAGTATATGGATGTATGGTGTCATTTTGAATTTGCTCCCATTTATTTAAAGGCCATTTTTCACCAAATTATCATTTTTAGACTTCTGAAATCCCAGGAAGATAAGTTCCTTTTCTTCAAATGTGGGCTCTGACTCTAGATTGCAGAATGCTAAAAGAGGACTAGATGCTTAAGCATTCCATTACTCATGAAACTCTAAAAATATTATATCTGCATAACATTCATGCACATCAGAATATATCAGAATCTACCCAAGACATTGTAATTTATGGCCTTTCTTATTACTTTAAAAGCCTGGGATTCTTGTAGAATATGGTTTAGTGGGTCAAACGTTCCCTTTCCTCTCATTTATCAGTCTTTTGATCTCATGTCAGTCCCAATCGTTGGCACGCCTGGCCCACAACCGTGTGCTGAGAGATCGCACACACAACAGGCCCCCTTCTGTTTTAAAAACTTGGGGGGATGCCGGTGCTGCAGCCCTCCTGGGTAAGCAGAGGAGGTATTGAGTTCCCGAGGTCCTCACTGCCCCTTTGTCTATTATTATTTTATAGTTTTGTTCTGCATTCTTTCCACACAACCTCCAGTCCATAGAAGCCTGTTTCTTTATTGGTTGCATATGTCTGCACCCTTTCACCCCAGCAGGGAAAGACAAAATATTCTGGAGGGCTTGGAGGCCTGGGATGGACAGCTAATCCATCCCCAGCTTGAACTAATCGTCGGGCCGATGTGCTATTGTACCAGGCCCTGTTCTGTGCAGCCGAGCGGTGGGGTTTCAATTTGTAGGAGCATAAACAGATACTAAAGTTGGAAGAACGGCTCAGTCATTTGTTAGCAGAGTTCAGATCAAATTATCACAGCAGTCCCCTGCTGACAGCCTGAACAATTACCTCCTTTTTTCTTGATCTTTAAATGTTTTCTGTTTCACTTAAGCCTCAGTAAATAGTTTACTTCTCATGGGCTTCATTTATTGACACAGAGGGGCTTGATTTATTTAATTTTGTTTCTCTGCACCTTCTAGAAAGGAGTTGTAATGTTTCGTTGAAATCTCTCCCCCAAATGGTAAGTTTATCAGGGTAGGCTGAGGAAGCGGGTTAATGATGTGACTATAAATTATCTGGCTTGTTAATGAGAGGCTGAGATGCCCACATTCGAAAGCCAATTTTGAAAGCTTTAAACCAGAACCCACACTCTTGTTGCTTGAAAAGGTTGAAATCCAGAGTCAGAAATTGGTATAAAAAGAGATCACTGAGAATTTGAGATCTGAATCCATAATTGGATTATTCAAAACCCAGGAATGTGATTATGCTTTTAAGAAAAAAATGGAATATATTGTGTCTGTGATGTTTGTCCTGCCCCAGCCTAGATTCATTGATGTTCTGCCCGAGTTCACCGGAATTAACTCCAACATTTGTTTTCACTCTTTCCCCCTCCCCCAGGTTCAACCCTTGACTTTCACTCTTCCATCGTTACATTTGTCTGCTTCTTACAGTCCTACTGGGACGGATTTATCATCATTTGCTAACATATCTGTCTCAAAATCTCAGCTTTGATCAGCTTGTATTTTATAACTTACATCTGTTCTACATTTAACCTTTTGTAATGCTGTTTTTCAAAAATATTACCTGATCTAACAAAAGAATTGTACCAGAGCAAGAGCTCCAGAGTGTAGATTCCTTTAAAAAAAAAATCACCAAACATACCTGCTTCCCTGACCATATTTTTATTACTCTTCCACAGTTGCCCTTTCATTAAATATATAAATCCATCCTTTCCCCTACCTTGTGATGGGACCTCTGTTGATCTAGGGACATTGAACACCCTGTCTGCCCTTGTCCTGTCATCCTGACCATCTCTTTGCCTGGAATGTGTGCCAGAGTGCGGGGTTGTGTGCTGCTGCTGAGCCCATCGATGGAATCAGAGCCGGCCTTCTCGTCTCACTGGCCTGTCTCAGAGGTGACCGAAGGTCCTTCCCAGCAGGTTCCAACTCCCAACAGGCTTGGATTCAATTTCATCACTTACTTTAACAAAGTTAATTTATTTCCATCAATAAACTATAAAATATTTAGGATATCCAGAGAGATATAAAATTGAATAACAAACACCCATGTACCCATCACCCATCTTAAGAAATAAAATAGCACAAATAAAGTAGGAGTCCCCTTCTGCAGGTCTCTCTCCCAAATCTCTTCCTCCTCGTCCCTTCCTCACAGAGAAGACCTGTCTTGAGTGAGGGGTGCTCATTCCCAGGTATTTCTCTACACTTTATTGATACATGCAATTGGTCCTCCAAAATCCAGGGTTCAATGTCCATGCTTTCAACCAACTTGGATCAAAAGTATTCAGAAAATGTCCATTGAACATGTAAGACTTTTTTTTCTTATTATTACTCCCTGAAGAATACACTATAACTATTTATATAGCATGTATAATTGTATGTAGGTATTATAAGTAATCTACAGATGACTAAATCATGCGAGAGGATTGATTTGTGTGGGATATGCAAATACTAAGCCATCTTCCATCAGGGACTTGAATATCCATTTGGTTATCTACAACGGGTCTTGGAACCAATCCCCCACGGAGATCGTGTATTTCTCTACACTGTGTTTTGCCACTTGATCTCTTTGTCCATGTTGATATATGTTGTACTCAGTAGTCATTTTCATTGCCACAGAATATTCTGTTTTAGGATGAACATTTCCATTATTTCTAACTTTCTTGCTATCACAAGCAGTGTGTTATGAAAAGTCTTGTGCATGTCTCCCCAGGGGACATGTATGAGTGATGTTCCAGGGCGTGTTACTTTGAATGGCTGATTCCCAGGATATAGACTTCTCTGTCTCACTAGATAGCATCAAACCTTTTCTGGAAGTGAGCGCACAATTTTACAATGACTAATGCTTGGTATAACTATCGCCAACTGATGGGGATGCAGTGACATAACAATTTCAATTTGCATTTGTTTGCTCACTAACAAAGTTGAAATGAGAGGGGGCAAAGTAATATTGCTTATTGCAGTACTTGGCGCATAGCAAGCGTTCCGTTACTGTTGGTTGTGCTGATGATTACTTCACATAGAAAGCCAGTGAGGTAATCAAACAGTAATCATCTCTCTTTCATAGATGAGAGACCAAGATCTGGAAATATACTACAAAGTGGGCTAGATCCAAGGTGACAGTGATGGGCTACAACCTGTGAGTCATAACTCAATGATTGGCAGTCTCACCACACGAAGAGAATGCAACATCTAGGTTGGGACTGCCATCTTGAATCAGGCTTTTCATCTTTTCTGATGATTTTTATACCTACCCTGGGTCTAGACCCAACACAGGAATGTGAAGGTCAAAGACTAGGCTTTCCTTTCTGGCATATGGCTTTGAGAGAGAAAAATTGACCCCTGGGTACCCTGGCCTCAGTTCATTGCTTTGGAGGAGGAAGTACCACCCAGGCAGATGTAAATAGACCTTGGTTGATTTACATCTACTTCCCTGCTTTCAGTTTTTCCCTGATAAAACACACCTAGAAACATGGAATTGTTATCAGTCTTGAAAGGTTAGAATTGAGTCCTCCTTCCTCCTCACCATCTGAAAGATGATATTTTGAGGGGCGCATGGGAGTCATTCTGATGATGTGTGATAATGATATTGGTGATGAAGGTAAAGACAATGATGAGGAAGAAGAGGAAGAATAAAAGTTACCGTGTATTCTGCTCTTTCTATCTACCAAACATCACATATATTCTCTGCCATATTTGGAACTCATGATGAAGCTGTTAAGGACACCATGGTAGCTTCTTGTCCAGGCTACTGGACAAGTAGGATTGTTAAAACATAAGTAAGTAGGCTCTACACAAGCCTGATTTGGGGGAAAATGGGAGTCAAGAGTTGGCCTTTTCACTTAAATATTTCTGCATCCAAAACTCTCTTTAAGTTACTAAATCCATTTTCTTCAATGCATGGACTCTGCATTTGAGTCCAGTTTGGCCTCGAACATCCAGCATCTCAGAACACACACAAGACAGCGGCAAACTGGAAGCTCTATGACTGGTTTTCCTGTCTCCTTTAAGGAGATCAAGTGCCACTCTGGCCACAAGGCCACTGCCTAGAGAGTCAGGAGGTTGCCTGGGCTTCATATCTTAGTCCTTAGGATTGAGGGGAGGAGGGAGCTAATCCATTGCTACCACTCAGAGCTTGAGGGTGGACCATGTACTTTTTTCTCTTTTGACTTCCCAAATGGCTAAAATTATTAAACATACCTCTCTTGATGGGGCAGAAATCTCTCTCTCTCTCTCTCTCTCTCTCTCTCTATCTCTCGTCTGGTTTTGATGCCAAATTCTACCCTTTGAAAAATGCAGAAGCCCATTAACGATTAAGACTACAAACAAGCTTTACACACATCTAAACGGCATTCACAAAGGTCACAGGTGTAGGCAGGTCAAAGTGATATCTTGTTCTCCTAAATATTTCAGCAGATAAACAAACTTTTGATTGCACTATGTGTTCAAAAAATGACTTTGAACCTTCCGCCAGCACCACCCACTTGGGCTTTCTGAAACCCACTGAGGTCCAGCCCCACAGATAAGGGGGCTGAGTGGTCCTGGCAAGCCAGGGCCTTTCATCTCCCCTGGGCTGTGTACACAGGCCGTTTACTTAGGGCCCTGCTATCCTGAGGGCCTTTTAAAAATCCTCCCGTTTGTTAGACACTAACACCCAGTCTGTAAATAAGCCAGAGAAAATGTAGATTTCAGCAGCGTTAGAGTTCACCTCCAGTGAGGCTGGTTCCTCCCTCTAGCTCGTATTTCTCTCTGGCTCTCTGGATCCTCTTCCTCCTTCTCTCCTTCCTTTATTTCTCTTCTTCCCTGTCTTCCTTCTTCCCTTCAGCCAGTAGCAGATACTAAAAAAAGAGGGCTGGGGATGCAGCTCAAAGGTAGAGCACTTGTCTAGTACGTGTGAGGCTTTGGGTTCAATTTCCGGTACTGTCAAAGTTAATTAAAATAGATTGGCTATTTTTTTATGTAGATTTTTTAAAGTTTGTGAATCAAGCAGGAGAGAAACAGCTGGGTTCAGTGGTACATTCATGTACTTCCAGCTATGCAGAAGGCTGAGGCAAGTTTGGGCCCGGCCTAGTCAGCTTAGTAAGATTCTGCCTCAGAATAAAAAAATGAAAAGGGCTGGGGATGTGGAGCTTAGTGTACGGAGCCCCAGGGTTCAGTGCCCAGCACCACAAAGAAGAAAGGAAAGGAAGAAGGAAGGGAGGGAGGGGGAGAACACAGATTGCCTGGGTTTGAATTCTGGTGGTATGTGTCCTAGCAGTGTGACCTTAAGCAATTTACATAACCGTGCCTCAGTTTCCTCATCAGTGAAATGTGGATAATCTTAGCACCCACCCCATGAAAGTATTGCAAGAGTGAGCTAAGTTATACAGACAAATGTCTCCAAACAGGGCTTGGCACCTGGCGCCCACTAAGTCTTGACCGGAACTGTGACTACTTACTAGGCCATTATCCTCACACGGACAGCTCTGAGGCTAGCTTTTGCAGAATGACTTTCACGGGGGGTCTGTGAAGGAGCTGTCCCCCACCGTGCAGCCTTAGACACATGCAGTATTTGCATGACAAGGGCAAGAGCCCTTTGCAGACTGGGTTTCCCACAGTTGTCCCTGGATGTTTCTTCATCTGTAAAATGGGAATGGAAGTAGTAACCATGTTGTCAGGATTAGAAAAAGTAAAAGTAGACATGACGGAGGCAGTGCGGCTGGGCCATCTGCCACGATGGCTGTCACGGCTCTGATTCCTTCTCTGCCATGATACACAAGAAAAGTGAAAAAGGCAGGTATCCCTGAGACCTTTTGCATCCAAGATCCACTGAGAAAATACTACCTATAAGAAATTACCTCTCTGTAAGTCAACAGATCAACTCCTAACTTTATTTGTACACCTGTATCCTCAAATGACAAGGAGAACAATGCAACTCACTAGGGAGCAGGGCGACATTATGTTTTCTAGGTAAGAAAGTGCAGTGACTAACAAGGATCCAAACGCTGGTCCACGTGACTCAAGGATTCATTTGAAACACAGTGTCGGCTGAGCCCCCACTTCTCCACAGGCCAAAGCCAGGGATGGTAGGCAACAAAGGTCACACCCACATACTTTAAAAAACGTCATTAGTTGCCAGCATTCGCAAGTTAGGGGCTTTCTACTGAATTCTGGATTCAGGGCTTAGCATAGCAAGTCAGAAGGCCTAGTGAAATATCGTGTGACTTGCCACTCCACAGTGACTGCCTGCAACCCAAAAGAGGTTATCTCCTTTAGCAAAGACAAGCAGTCTGGCCAGAGACCACATTCCTTACTGCCCATCCTTCTCTGACTGCATCCATTTCCTTTCCTTCCTGGTCCTTGTGGATATTGGAGTTCAAGATGTCCGCCCTCACCTTTGTGAGGCCCTTATCTTCGGGAGGTATCAGAAGGAAGCGATGAAAATATGAACTTGTCTTTTTAGGATCTAGTGAGACCAGAATCGATGGTATCGGTGAGTGGGAGTGAGAGAAGTACTGACCTACAGTATAAGTACAGTGAGTCTCCGAACTACGAACAGTCAAGTTGCGAACTTTCACAGGTGTACCGTATAAGACTCACTGTGTTGGCATACAAACGAATCCCACTTATGAACAATTCTCCTGGAATGGAACTCATTCGTAAGTTGGGGACTTATTGTAAATTAGGCTGTTCCAACGTGGTAGATGTCTCTCCTTGCTCTACTCTGCCCCCAGGGCTCAAGAACCCGACATCACCTTGTTAACCCACTTTTCTCTGCCAAAAGCTCTCAGTGGCTCCTATTGAACCCCTTTTATTTATTTCACTTGATCTCCAAAGAGTCCAAACTCATTACAGAACTTGGTAAATGCTTCTCTCCCCTCAGCTCTGTGGGGAGATTGGGCAACTTGATCAATAGAAGCAAAGTTTAATTTTTCTTATCGAGCTAAGGCTATATGGTAGGTACGGAGGGGAGACGGGGGGCTTAAACAATACAGTTATGATTTCTTTTGCCTTGAGGAATAAAATATGTTGCTTCAATTTTGGCTTGAGTTACACCTGCTGCAGACACTGCTGTAAATGGGTCAGGCAGTCCAGAAAGCCAACAGTTGGCCACATTTGTGCTAACTCTAGTCTTTTTGTTTTCGCCAGAGGAAAAAAAAATTCTAATTTCTATCAGTCTAAATTGAGTTGGGGAACATTATCAGCTGGAAGGACCCTTCTGATTTGACAGGCCCCACTGTATGATGATTAATTACTTCTCAGCTTCATTGGACTTTTCTAATTTCCTCTTGCCACTGGCTGGAGGCACTGCGAGATAAGTACTGCTCTTATTATTTCGTGCAAAGGAAAATGTCTATTACGCTCTGTCGTACAAGCGAGCAGAATGAGAAGACAGCTGATCCGGAAACTTGCAAGCTCTTCTATCTTGATTCGGTCTCCCCTGGCCTCTCTTTCTCGCTTGTTCTCAGACAGAGGTGGCCACACACGGTTTCCTGTCAAAATAAGAAGATAAAATCATAATCTCTATCAGAGTACTTGACATTTTGAAATTTGTATAATGATTTCATGGGATTTAATCCTCTGGCTCACCACAAATCCTCCTCCCGATGCAAATGCAACTAAAATAACATATTGAAACATTCAAAGCCATCCTTCATCGGCGCATTTATTCGGTCATAAATTAAACTTGGGGGATTACCTCACGATAGGTAATATTCAAATGAGAAAAACAACTATTGTTATTATTGCTGTCGTTATGATGAAAGAGCCGTAACCGAATCGGAGGGAGAACATTTTCTCCAACTGGACTCAACACTTAGATAATCACGTGTAAGTTCACAGGGCCGTCACTGTTAGCGCTGGCTACCTTCCGAGGGTGATCGCGGGCTTCCACGTGAGGGTCAGTTGAGACCCTGCAGAAGCCTTTTGTTTTCCAGGACAGGAGAGAGATGCAAATGTACCGAGGATCCCACTTCTGCAGCCCAGGCTGCCTGCTAATCCTCGGACAGGGCTGATGGCAAGCATCAGTCCAGGTACGCTCAGGACATGTTTGCTGAGGCTGACGCAAAGAAAGCTCCACAGAGCAAGTCACGCACATTTGCTTCCAGGCAGGGGAGGGGGAGGGGAAGACCAGAGAGCTTAGGACCCGGCTGGAGGCCCTGGGTTCCCTTCACAGTCCTGCAAGTCTTTGGAATTCTACGTGTTCCCTGTTGTGGTTTTGTTCCCCTGTTTGGAATGGGGGTGATGAGCAGGCTGGGAATTACAGAAGGAGAAAAGAGCCATTTTACTTCCCTTTTAAGTCATAGTATTAGCTAGCATTTAGTGAATACCTGCCGCATGCTAGACATTGCTTTCTATCCATTGTCCTGCTTTTTCCTTGCAGCCCACTTGAAGTTCGTCCTACTATGAACCCATTTTACAGACCAGAATGATTGGGCATCTGCGTTAAATGACGTGTTCAGTATCACATAACTAGTAAATGACAGAGACTGTTACTCTCTCAGACCCAGTGCACTTCCATTGCACTCTCGGGAATCCCCGGGGTCAGTGCCCTCCAGAAACTCTGACAAGCACCAATAAATAAGTGGCTAAAACATTAAAACCCAGAGCAGGAAATGCTGTAAGGCCAGTGCATGACAGCACCTAATTTTGCCCCAAGAAAGGGGCCAGGTATACAAGAGGGATGGACACCCAAGCCTGATGGGCATTCCAGGCTGAGAACAGCTGGCTAAGGACTCGAGAAGCCTGGTGAGGCCCATTTGTGGGGTACTCAGGAAACTGGGAGGACAGAAGCACCGGAATGGAGGCTGGGAGGGTAAGGGTGGCCTTGAGGCTGAGGCACACTAGTGAGTTCAACTCCAGTTTAGTCTAAAATGGACCAATTTTGACCTCAAGCAAGTCTCTTCTCATTGCTGGGGTTCAGTTTCTCCATCTTCGCAGTGCAGTCATTGCCTTGGACCAAAGACTGAAAACCAGCGCTGCATCAGCTGGAACTGGCCTGTGCCTGAGTTTCCTTTGACTGAAGAAAAAAAAAAAAATTTGGTACTGGGGACAGAACCCAGGGTCCTTGCACTGAACTGCATCCCTAGCACCTTTTTATTTATTTTTTAATTTTCAAACAAGGTCTTGCTAAATTGCTCAAGAGGGGCTTGAACTTGCAGTTCTGCCCCAGCCTTCCAGAGTTCTGGGATTATGGCTGTGCACTTGCATGTTCTTTTCTTGAACAGAGAGCCACAACACAAGGAACCCCCCACACACACCCAAATCCAGATTTCTAGCCAGGCATCGTGTTGTATGCCCATCATATTAGCTAGTTGGAAGGCTGAGACAGAAGAATCACAAGTTCGAACCCAGCCTGGGCAATTTAGTGAGATCATGTCTCAAAATAAAAGTTTAAAAGGGCTGGGGATATAGTTCACTGGTAGAGCTCTTGCCTTACATGCACAAGGCACTGCATTTCATCTTCAGCACCACACCTGCACACACACACACACACACACACACACGCATCTAGACTTTTGTTTAGCTTCTATTGAGCACAGTCATGACAGAGGGTACCTACATTTCCACCCAGCCAGAAGTGGCTACGGCTAAGAAACAGACACGTGTTCAGATAGACTGAGAGCTTTTCAGTTCCCATGATCTCCACCACTCCCTACCACATGCCCAGTACCTTGATCGACTAAAAATGATCGTTCATCCTCATGTTTATATTGTCTTTCCTTTTTTTTTTGAATAGAGGAAATATACCGGAGAATATATTTGCATACTGAGTTTAAGAATATTTCTCTGTATTTTATACGTGACCAAAAGTGTGCCTATATTGAAAGAATTCCATTTCATTTATGCAATCTCCTGATGGCGCCTGAGTTTGTTCCCAGGCTGTGTGTGTCTCCACAGCCTTGCCTGGCTCCTAAGTGGGTCTGTTGTGAGCCCTGCAGTTAGGACTCCACCAGTAACACAGTCCCAACAGAGGGCCAGGGAGAGAAGCAGATTTCTGGGCACCAAGGCCCCCTCCAAAGGTAACCCATTACGCAGAAACCCTCTCTGGCTTTCTCCAAGATGGGTAAGTATATAAGTCACCTTTGATGCCAGGCCCTTTGACAGCCAAGTGATCTTTTAGGAAGGCAAACTCCATGATGCAATGGCTCTTGGTGCCCCCCTCCCAGGAGTACAGATGAAAGACAGAGCGAGGGCCCTGGAATGGCATAGATAGGGCATCCGGTGCCAGAGATGGTCTGGCACACTGTGTCCTGGGAAACCGTGGCTTAAATTTGCCCACTGGGACACGTCATTCTGCGATAGACTCTGCCTTTCCTGGACCTACGCTCTTTGCTGGGTAACTAGGTGCTGCCTGTCGCATGCTTTGGACTTGTCTTAGTCAACAAAATATTCCCAAATGTCAGAGAAGCAGAGGCTTGAAATACGCTTACATATTTTTGCTTTTCCACCCATTCCTCTCCCTCCTCCATGAGAACACATCCGGGCCAACGTGTTGAGAGATGAGATTTGTGGAGCAGAGTTGAGCTGCCCTAGTTGTCCAAGCCAAGGCCATCTCAGACCAGCAATACCCGACTGGTCCAAAAACACGGCAGAGCCGAGATCAGCATTTCCCCCACCACCCATAACCGACGTTTGACCTCAGACTCAACTTTTGGACCAGCCAAGACCAGAAGAACCATCAGGTTCACCAAAAGATCCAGAAACGAGAGAAACGCTCATTGCTCAAGACAGTGAGTTTCAAAATGATTCTAAATGAAGAATTATGGTGGTAACAGACACTGGTATGCACCCTTCCATTGCTTATTGTTTTTGCAACATCATAATCCCCCTCCTACGTGTCAGCAGCACCCACATCAGGTATGCCCAGAAGAAGTGTTTCAAAGCCCATGTATTTGGTGTCTTTGAGACATCAGTCTGGAATTGACCTCCTCAAATTTCCAATGCTGTAAACTTTCCATCCTCAGTTTCCTAATCTATATAATGGGGAGGTTGATAATATAAACAGTGCCTGCTTCATAAACCATTATGCTAATTAAATGAAAAAAGGCAAGTAGAACATGTAGCACAGTGCTTACCACATAGTAAATGTTCAATAAATATCAGCTCATATGACTCTCATCCTTTCTCCATTCCTCTTTCTATTAATTCCTCAAACTCTTTATAAATTTCATACTTCTTCTAATAGCAGTGGGTATTGTTTTAGTTACGGTTCTCTAGAGGAGCGGAATCAATATAAAATATACATGTAATGATACAAAAGGGATTTATTAGGTAAACTTACAGGATCAGAGATGGAAGAATCACAAGGGCTATATACAAGAAGAATCCCGAATGGCCGTCTGTGTGCTAAAAAGCCAGAGGATCCGGTAGCAGTCAAAAGTTAAGGCTTGGAAACTCATCATAGAGTAATGAGCATGAGTCTACATTAGAAGGCTGAAAAATCTGCATTAGGAAGGCTGAAGAGTTTGTGTTGAAAGGCTGAAGAAATTGGAGACCAATGTCCAAAGGGAATGGCAAAGATTGGCGCTCTTCCAAAAAGGAGCATTTCTTTCTTCCTTTCCTTTTTATTCCACACACTGCAAGCTGATTAGTTGGTGCTACCCACAGCCAGGGCGAGTCTTCCCTTTCAGTCTGCTGGTCTGTGTGTCAATCATCCACAGACTCATCCAGAGCTTTAGTGTCCTAGGTGGTCCTTACTCAAGTCAAGTTGACATGGCACAATGGATGATCACAGGTACCCAGGCAATTCTTTCAACAGGCACCATGCTCTACAATGCCAGAACACATCTTTGCAACGTTTCCCTCTGGCCAGAATCATAGACAACACCTAGTGATATTGAACCTAGCACCTCTCACTACCACCCTCATTTTCAACAGCTCATTGGCAATCCCCATAATCATACTTAAATGTGCTTGACATTCCTTTACACTGGGAAAACGTAGTCAGTGACATTCTAGAAGACAAGCTTTAGCCCCAGCATGCTTGTGTGCCAGTGTTTCCCAAAGCATACCCTAAAAAAGTGTTTCCACATGGTACCTGCTAAACAAAGAACTAAACAAATAAATATGACAACCTATCGATTCATAAATTTGGTCAGTTCTGAGATAGCCTTCTTTGTCACAGGATTTCTTGGAAACTTGCCAGGACAATATGCATTGTGTCTGTCCAACAAAGAGGTAGAGATTGTGTTTTTTAAAGTAATGTGACCAAAAAGCTCTTGTTTGGGGGTCAGTGTTTTATGGGCCTAATAGGCCAAGGCATATTCTTTTGGGAAATACAATTTGTACATGAATTGAATAGAGTTGATCATAAGGCTAGATTTGGAAATGAACTGTCCCTGGGCAGGAATGCCTCTGGCTCATAGAAGGAGGCTGGGGTAGAACCATACCTCTCTTCCTTATTATCTTTGGCTCTTTTGTTTGGGTCTTTACTTCCTTGTTCGTTTTGTCACCAATAAGAGCCAAAAGTTCGACTTGTCTTGGTTATCACTTTTTTTTCCTTATCCTTAAAGTGAATTGTGTAGTCAGATGTGGACAATTTCCTATTCCTCCCTTGAAATGTGAATGTACAAGGAAACAGAAGTCCCTTCTTTGTGCCAGAATAAAGCAAGGGTGCTAGGAGCTTTACTATCTCTTCATCATCCCTCCAATCAGCCAAGGTTTAAATGGAATTCTGGCAGGGTCACTGACAAGATTTTTTTTTTTTAAACAGGCACACGAGATACCATTACTTTTCATCTTGGGACAATTGTTCTCTGAGCAAAGTGTTATTTTTCTTTAGGTAATCCCTTGCCAGATTGTGGATTTTCCATGTTCAACATTAGCTACTACAACCAGAAAGCAACGAACTGTGTTATTGACAATGTTTTAATTACGATACATAAAAGATACAGGGCAGCAAAAGTGAATTATCTGACTGTAGTGGCATTTGTATATTTAAGGAAAGTCAGTACAGTTGTTTCTAACACCAAGCATATATACTTCCTGCTAATGCTAAAAATTCTAGCTGCATGTGTGGGATTGCTTTAAACGAAATAATAACATTCATAGAAATGATTGTCCTTGGCAGCACAATAAATGAAATTTGAAGCTCTTAGAATTGTAGGCTTGCGACAATGTTAGTGTGAAATATAATCACTGAATTGCTTTGTTCTTTTTTCCAATAAAAGGTGGAAGCTATTGAGTGTTGTTACTAGGCAAGCTAATCTGGGCTTCTGTATGGCATAGTTTTGTGCATCTGAACCAGCAGAAGCTTTTGAAGTTCCACGATTCCTTCTGCTTGCTAATTCTTCCATTTGTTTGATTTTTGGTACAAAGAAAATGAAAGAATATGATGAGATTATGGCATTTTAAGTCAATATTTATTAAAAAATCAATCTAGATGAAAATCTGCCCATCCCTCTAATTAGATGAGGCAACTTGAGGTTGATTTTTAATTGCAAAAGTAATTACATGGAGCAGATAGCCAGTGACATTTGATTATGTAGGTGATTGATTAAAAAGCCAAGCTCACCGAGCAGATTGTCAGCCAGGGAATCCAGACAAAAGAGCAAATTAAAAAAGTTGTCCTGTTAGTAATCACAAAATTCAAGGATGAAATTACAGAGCCAAACACCTCCATTGCCCCATCCTCATCACTCACCCGGCAGGCATTCACTCCAATGCCTGGTAAAGAAATGGATTAGTGTGAAATTAATTGAAGGGAAAAAATGAGAACTGAATTCATGGCTGAGAATAAGGCTTTTAACAAGTTGAAACAAATTTCTCTAGTTTTATACTAATACTTTTTTTTCTTTTGGGCAGGAAGGATGCTTTCATAAAAGATCTTTTCAGGATGTTTGGTGATATTAATTTATCTATTAGAGGGAGGGAGCAAAAAAAAAATCTCACTTTCTAGCAGAAGAGGATATTAAGATGTCTTGCTTGTTATTCATTTCATTATAACATGAAAGCCTGGGGAACAGGCTGTACATTTGGCAAGAGAATCCTTGGATTTGTAAACAGCCCTAGATGACATATTGGGTAGAATAATGAAGGGGTTTCCCAGTCATTCAGAGTAACTCTGATGGGGTCCACTTGAGAATACCGTGGGATAAAAGTGTACTCAAGCAGTCCCCAAGAGAACGCAGAGGCTGGCTCACAGCAACAATTCCAGGTCCTGAGGAGTCCCAGAAAAGCAAAAGGGAAACCGAGGCAGGGCCACCCAGGGCAGTTGCGACAGCATTGAGAGTTCTGTGCCACCTCCCTGCACTGCCCCTCGGTGCCGGTACAGGCAGGATGTAATGAACTAGTCAGGAGATAAAGTCCAAATCACAGCTAACATCTATCGCCCTGCTTTGTCAGCACAGCCCCCCAGACAGAGCATTGGATGGGTGGGGCGCCTTCCCTGAAACCCTCCAGGGCAGCTGATTTCCGCTTTCTCCAGGTTCAGAGCCCGGGTGCGCTGTGGGGAGATGCAGATTCCAGTAGACAGACACTTGGACTCCTGGCCTCTGATAGCAGTTAATGCAATCTTCTCCTCACATTTGGCATTTTGTTTTGAAAAAAATGTATTTATCCTCCAACACATACTTTTGGCAAGGCAGTTTCATATTACGGTTAAGAGTTCTGCCTCTTAGAAAATAATTTAGCATTATTTCGAGCAACTGGAGTTACACGCACCCTCTGACCTCACAATTCCTCTGTGAGGTTTGCATCTTACAAAAACACATGCAGTGTGCACTAAGAGATATAGGCAAGAACGTTCAGAGCAACATGGTTCAGAGCAACTGCCCCAGATTAGCAGTATACTGACCATCTATAATCCTCAGAACGAATGTATACATTCAGGTACATCATTCAATGGCAAACTGTCAGGAGTGTTTGAAATATATGGTGAATGTTTAAGCAAAAAATTTATTACAGTATAAAACATTGCCATTAATCCTCTTCAACATATTCTTTCACAATTTGAACCCACTTGTCTCATCATTTCTGCTACTTTCGGAGCAGTTCTGGAAGTCCTCTTTCATGGGTGTCTGTATGAGGCGCCATGGAAACAATAGTGAATGCTGCTACAGGGTGTCATCCACCAAAAAGCAGGCTCGTAGAAACACTATGAGGAGTCCTCATCACCGTATTCACTGGATCTGACACTGTGCAACTTCTGGATCTCCCTGAAAGTCAAAGTGACCATGAAAGGTAAACATTTTGAATGGATTCAGAGCATGGATGCTGCCACTACAGTGCAACTAATGACACACGTGAAAGAGAACTTCCAGAACTGTTTCAGAAAGTGGCAAAAACAATGAGATAAATGTATCTGAAGTGAGGGGGAGTATGTTGAGGGTGATTAATGGCAACGTGTCTTTTACTGTGATACCTTTAAAAATTCTAATATTTACTAAATTTTTTGATTAACCCTCATATATATGCAACAACATCTTATGATCACAGCAACACACAAAAGAATATTTATTAGACAATTCCATGCATACAAAGCTCACACTCAAGGACAGCAAAATTGTATTGTTTTAGCATCTATGGAGGGTACAAGGGGAAGCTGATAACCAGGAAGGAGAAGCAGCAGCAAGCAGAAGCCCTGGGCACTTGTGATACTCTATGCTGTGAGTTTGTCAGGTTTTTGTCTATGTTTTATGTTCTTTATTGGGTGTTCTCTCTCTCTCTCTCGCTCTCTCTCACTCTCTCTCTCTCTCTCACACACACACACACACACACACACACACACACACAGAAACATCAAGTGCACAAGGCTTTGGGGCCAGGCTGCCTGGGTTTAAATAGCAGCAGTGTGCTTCTTAGTTGTCAGACTACAAACAAGTAACTTAACCTCGCTTTGCCTCACTTTCTAAATTTAAAAACCAGGCTTGATTATAGCACCTTCAGTATACCAAAATGTAGGTTTGAAATGGATCTGGTACTTGATAAATGTTCAGAAAATGTTACCATCATTGTCACCTAAGTGCCAGATACTCTGCTAACTTTGGCTCTGAAAAGATGAAAAACTACCGTCTTTGTCTCATAGACACACATGCACACGCACACACGCATGCACACACACATGCACACACTTGTGAATGTGTTTCTATGACTTTAAAAATAGATGCACAGAATGTGCAGCAAATTCCTACCAGTGGGTGGGGCAGGGGCAGGACCACAGATGTGGTACTTTAACTTCACCTGCAATGTTTTATTTTTTTTAAAAGAGAGTATTTTGATTTTATTCATTGTGATTATGTATTAGTTCTTTCATTTTAAAAAAGATTTGTAGCTAATAGGGCAAAATACTGAGCAAATTTTAGTTGATAGGAAAATGGATATTTGTTATCTTTATTGATGTAACTATCTTTTTTTAAAATTTCTGGAAATACAAAAGGAAATACTATATATGAAAAGCACTCTGATAGGGATCCATGGTGAGCTTTGTGAGGGTCAAAGGGGGAAGGTGAGCTTGGAAAACTCCCAGGGAAAGTGACATTTGACCAGATTCATAGCAGTAAGTAGGAGTTCACCTGGTGGGGGAGAAGATGTCGTACTCTGTGAAGCGAAGATAGCACCAGGCGGATTACAGGTGCCTGGTGTTACTGGGAAGTTTTACTGGGCTTTGGTTTCCTCATCTACAGACTCATCTGTCACATAGCAGTTTCCAGAAAATACGGAGACTACATATAACAAAAGCACTTGAAGTCCTGGCATTTTGATACAGCCTGCCCAAGTTGAAGTCCACCTCCAGAGCTTGATCTTTGTAAGGCATTGGGGGAACAGCCAACCTCTCTGTTTCTCCTCTCTTGTCTGAAAGAACAGTATTTTGGTATCATCTTGGTTCCTTTTCTGTTGTTATAATTGAGTACCTGAGAAAGGGTACTTTATGAAGAAAGGTTACTTCTTACAGTTCTGGAGACTGAGAAGTCCAAGTACACAATGCTGGCATCTTAGCCTCCTGTGAGGGCCATCTTGCTGTCTTGTAGCAGGTCAGCAGGCATCATGTCACGTGGCGAGACAGCAAGTGTGCTAGCTCAGGTCTCCTTCTACTTCTTATGAAGCCGATCTCTAGCATGGCAAAAAGTAAAGAAAAAAAAATCTAAATATAATTGTGGATTTGTCTTTCTTCTTTCAATTCTATTAGCTTTTGCTTCACATATTTTGCAGCGTGGTTGCTTGCTACATAGGATCATAGTGTTTATGTGGTGAATCGATCCTTTCATCATGATATAAAGTCCCACTTTATCTCTACTGATTTTCATATCTCTGAAGCATGGTGTGCTGATATATTAATATAATTGCCCCTTCAGCTTCCTTTTATTTCATTTTCAATCAGCAAATCGTTTTCTACCTCTTTAACCTTCTCATTTGGTTATATCTCAAGTAAATTTATTGTAGCCAGTATATACTCACATCACACCTTTTAGGATATTCTGACACTCTTTTCTTTTAATTTTACTTTAGTGGTACATTTTAGATGTATATAATGATAGCATTCATCATAGGGAATTTGTACCTATACCTGATACATCTTGCTGCTTCTTTTCTTCTCATTCCCCTCCCCTCCTTTCAAGCCCTCTTCCCCTCCTTATTTACAAAAGTTCTGTTTTCATTTTTTTTCTTCTATTCTCTTTTTTCTTGTCCCTCCCTTCCTTTCCCCCACCCCCTCCCTTGTTCCCCTTCTCATTTTAACAATTTCTTCCTTTCCCCAATATAAAACATTTTAGTTCTTATTTACACTTTCAGTTTCTCACACCAGAGAAACAATGCATTATTTAAACATGTGCATCCGATTTACTTCACTTAAGAGTATTGTCTCAAGATGCATCCATTTACCTAGAAATGTCTCAAGCTTATCATTCTTTGACAGAGTAGTACTCCATTGTATCTAAAAAAAAAATACTCCACATCTTTATCTATTCATCAGTTAATGGATATTTGGGCTGTTTCCAAGATTTAGCTATTACAAACTGTACTGCTATAAACATGGATGTGCATATATTGCTGTTGTATGATGCTTTTAATTCTTTCAGGAAGATACCAAGAAGGGGAATATCTGGGTCAAATAGCACCTCTAGTCCTAGTTTTTTGAGCAGTCTCAACACTGACTTCCACAGTGGTTAGACTAATCTACATTCCCATCAACAGTGAAGAAATGTTCTATTTTTCCCTGCAGACCCTCCAGCATTCTTTATTGGATGATTTCTTGATAGTAGCCATTCTTTCTGGAGAGAGATGGAATCTCAGTGTTGTTTTAATTTGCATCTCTCAAATGACCAGTGATGTTGAACATTTTTTCATGTATTTATTTGCTGTTTCTACTTCTTCATCTGAGAAATGTCTGTTCATTTCAGCTGCCCATTTTTAAATTGGATCTTTAAATTTGAGGTGTCTGATTTTTTTGAGTTCTTTATATATTCTAGATATTAGTCCTTTGTCAGAAGAACAGCTGGCAAAAATGTTTACCCACTCTGTGGGTTGTCTTTTCCCTCTGTTGGTAGTTTCTTTTGCTGTGCAAAAGCTTTTTAATAAGATTAGATCACAGCTGTTGATTCTTTGTGATATTTCCTGGGTGTTTAGGGTTTTGTTCATGAAGTCTTTGCCTACACCCATCTTCAGGAGTTCTACCTATTCTATCTTCCAGCAGATTTAGTGTTTCTGTTTTAATATTTAGATCTTTGACCCATTTTAATTTTAGTTTAGTGAATGGTGAAAGATATGGATCTAGTTTTAATCTGTATGTGGAAAGTCAATGTTTCCAGCACCATTTATTGAAGAGGCTATCCTTCTTCCAGTGAGGGTGCTTGGCCCCTTTGTCAAAGACAAAGTGATTGAGTGTGTTTGGAGTTGTTCCTGCCATCTTCTAACCTGTTCCATTGGTCCTTGGGTCTGTTTTTGGTTTTTTCTCTTTGGTTTTTGTTGTTGTTGTTGTTGTTTTGTTTTGGCCGGTACCATGCTGTTTTTAATCACAATAGCTTTGTTGTATAATTTGGTGATTTCAGACTATGTACATTTCATGTAATTACTGATATATTTGAATTTAGGTCTACCATTTTAGTACTTGTTTTTATTGTTGATTCCATCTTTTCTGCCCCCTTTTCAGTTACTCGAACATTTTTAGTATCTCATTTCAGTTTTCCTATTGTTTACCATATTGTTCTGTTTAGTTTTATATTTGTTGCTCTAAAGATTATAATAGTGTACTTCACCTTTCTAATATATGTAGAATCTATTGTTTTTCACTTTAAGTAGAAAGTAAAAAGAAATCTTGCCAGCATATAAGTCATTTTATCCACTTTCCTTCATGTTATAGTTGATTAGTATATATAAAGACATTGAAAACTCTATCAGACAATGTTATAATTTTTGTTTTCAACCATTGAACATACTTCATTTAACTTATTTATTTTGTAGTGCTGAGTATGGGACCAAGACCTCATACAGGCAAATGCTCTACCATTGAGGTACATTACCAGCCCCATCCACAGAATATCCTTTAAGTAACTTAAAAGCAGAAGAGTATTCTATTATATTGGCCCAGATATTTGCCATTTCTGTTGTTCTTCCTTTATTCCTTTTTTTTTTCTTCCTTTATTCCTAATGTTCCAAATTTCCTTCTGGCATCCTTTACTAATTATTTCAGAGTAATTATTTTTGGGTATGTCTGTTGGCAATGAATTCCTTTCAGTTCAAAATAAATAAAATAAATATTTATTTTACCTTCATTTCTGAAGGCTATTTGCTGGTTATAGAATTTTGTGTTGCTATTTCTTTTCTATTAGCAATTTTAAAATTCCATTCTGCTTCTTTCTGGCCTCTATGTTTTCTGATTTAAAGAATTTTTTGTAATACTGCATCTGGGTGTGGATGCCTATAATCCCAGCACTCTGAGAGGTAAAGTAGGAGGATCACAATTTCAAGCCCAGGCTTGGCAATTTAATGACCTAGCAAGATCCTGTTTTAAAAAATAAAAATTAAAAAAGGACTGGAGATATAGTTCATTGTGATGGTCCTAGGTTCAATCCCTAGTATTGAAAAAAGAAATTGTAATCCTTCAAATTGCTGGGCCCATCCAGGTAATGTATCAGTTAATCTGGCTCATTTGAGGACTTCTTTAGTTTGATCTACTTTTCAGCAGTCCTATTTTAACTCGTTTAGTTTTACCTGTTTGAAATTCAGAGCTTCTTGAATCTGCAGGTCCGTGTCTTTCAGTGGATGTCATCTCATTCTACTTTGAGCCCATTTGATGAATTTTCATTTGTGTTATCATATTTTTCAATTCTAAAATTTCCATTTGAGTCTCTGTATCTTTTGGTTGTCGAACTTTTTGATTTTGATATTTATTTCAATAATATTTATAGTTACTTATTAGAACATATTATTTCTACTTTGTTAGGTAATTCCAACACTTTTTTATCTCAGTGTTGATATCTGTTATTTTGTTTTCCTGTGTAAATTGAGATTTTACTGGTTATTCACGTGCCAAGTAATTTCAGATGTTCCCTGCCATATCGGATATTATACATAAAACAGCAGATTTTATGTAGGCCCTATCATGAAGGTTGACGTTTTTGTTTTGCAGGCAATTTGACCTGGTTTTGTTGGGCCTGTAAGTGCCAACGTGTCTTCTGTGGGCTAGGACTCAGTTTTAAGAGACTTTGTAGTGCTATTCAAATTTTGTCTGTATGCACAGCACCGGTCAGTATGGATCTTGGGCAGCGGTCTCTGTATTAATTCAGCCTTTAAAGTCTTTGGTATGCTAATTTGGATCAGACCCACAAGTGCACACCTCAGAAGTGAGTACAGAAATTCATAAACAATTGTATGAATCTCTGTCCTCCAACTCTTCTTCTTTGCTGTCTCCCTGGTACTTTCCAGTATACTGGGGAGTCCTTTTTCGGTTTTCTAACCAGGAAGCTTTGGTTACTCCAATCTTCCACACACTTTTGTAACTGTACCTGTATCCAGGGTCAAGTAGTGAAAGAACTGGGGAGAAAATTATAAACTTCCTCCTAGTTCAATGACATTTTAGTTTCTGATATTCTTCCTGAATCTTCCTACTATCTGACTTCCTAGCATCCTCAAACAGCTGCTCTGTGTATCTTGTGCAGATTTGATAGATCCATTCAGTGGGAGGGAAGAGAGAAGGGTGCTCACTCCGTCCTGCCTGGAACTGGAAGCAATTGTATCATCTCTTAGCTTGGCGAGTCATGTGGCATCACTTCTTCCATACTCTGTCAAGGCAGCTACAAAGGCCCACACTGATTCAAGGGGAAGTGGGAGGCAAGGGAGTGAGAAGGTGCATGTAAAACCAGAACTATCACTGTAGTCGATTTTAGAAGGTATAATCTGCAACAAATATTAATGAGGAAGAAAGAAATTAGATCAAATAGAAAATAAGGAGAAATTGGGGGTAAAGCTCTTGTACATAAGATGTGTGCCCCAAGGTCTGAGCACCAGGTGCTCCTGTTTCCAGGGCAGCCTCACAACTGAAGGAGGCAGGAAGGAGAGAACACGACTCTTATCAACTCTATCGTGCTGCTTCTCAGGCGTGTCAAGCAGTCCCTTTAGGGAGCCCCAGAGCAGAACCCGGGGGGCTTTCTTTCAACAAATAAGGACACTGTGGAAGGATGCGAAATGCTTACCTGGGGATGTTGGAACAACCCTGAGATGCAGAAGCTTCGAAGCTTCACGCCTACCTGTATACCTATGCAGTGACTTCATAAATATATAATGTCCAGGCAGTAAAAATAATTTGATTCTTTCAAAAGCAATTCACTTTCCCCTGATCTTAAAACCCAAGAAGAGCTTCTTCCGTGGAGCCTCCTAAATGGATTCTGGACCAGAGGGTCAGCGAGCTAAAAAACAAAAACAGAATCTCTCCAGTTCCCATAGCGCTCTGTGTCAGAGTTTCTTTTCCGAGAGTGGCCACAGGTGAAGCTCAGAGCAAGTCCTCTGACTTCAAATCTTAGCTCAGCACATCCCTGCCTTTGTGATTTGAGCAGGCTACTTAATCATCTGAACCCAGTTTCCTCAAGTTCAAACAGAGCTCATGGCAATATGTGCCTCATAAAGTTATTGTAAGGCTTAAGTGGGGTCAAGTGTGAAAAACACTTGGCGGGAGGCAGCAAGCCCCTCCCTGGGGGCCAGTAATTATTATCATCAAACCAGTCAGTCTGAGGCTGGAAACCTGCCCGAGACCAACTTCTCACCAAGAGGTTACCTAACAGCTCCCTGCCTCAGTTTCTTCACCTGTGAACAGGAAATGATAATGGTATCTATCTTTATAGTTATTTAAGATTAAACAAGCTTCTGAAGTAGTGTGCTTAAAACTGTACTGGGGTAGAGCAAATCTACAGGAGCCTGATTTGCAAGTATTGTTGGAAATCCACAAACTATGAAACGAGATATATATTTGTAGATATATATTTGTAGATATATATTTCAAGGTTAATTAGGATTGTGCAAGGGAACACCGGAAGTCACTGGTAAATCATGACTCATTTTCCTGGAGTGTCAACTTAACTTGACTTAAGAAGAAAAATAATGAACACAACAGATCAATGCGTCCCAAATATACTCTTCTCCAGTGGTTGAGAATGGAAACCCAAGAATCCCAGAATTCCACCCATTCTCCCAAAGGGATGCTGGATTCCAGGGAGAAAGGTAGGCAGGGTCCCAGATGACATGGGGACACCTGACCACAAAGAGAGTATGAGGGCTCCGTCTAGTCACGGCCTTGGCATCTTCTCCAGACCGGCTGCTTCAAGCACAGCCGTTTTCCACATTCCCCTTCATTAAACAAGAAACTCAGATGTTGGTAATTAGACGGCCGTCCCCAGCTGCCAAGTCACATTCGGTTCCAAAAAGCCCTGTATACTGCTACTTGTGCGTTTGTTAACAACGTCCCCACAACAGGTCTGCAATTAGAGCCCATCTGTTCGGTTTCTCGGAGAGCATCGCCAATGGCGCTGGTGAACTTGGAGTCCTCACTGTTGTGAATTCCTCGCCGTAAATCCTGAGTGCTGAGCGCGAGGCCTCTTGTCTGTGGCTAAGTGTCTAGAGCTGGAGGCTGCTGGTGCCGGTCCTTGCAGTCACCCCTGCGTGAAGGTGGGCATGATCAGGGACGGCAGGGGTGCAGAGTTATCCGTGCTGGTCTCCTTGATCCAAAAATCAACCTCCTCTTTTGTCCAGCTGACCTGCCCATTGGTCTGGCCATGTCTTGTAGGTCTGTGTGCTGCTACTTGTACTCGGGGTCACTTACCAGCTAACACTGTTCAGTTGAAATCAGATATTGTTTCTTCCCCCGAGAGGTAGAAGGCCCCAAGTCCAGGACGGGATGAGATACCCTGTAGGGTCTGTCAGCTCCGTCTCTCCACAAGCCCAGCCTCCGTGAGGAGTCACTAGTGAGCAGACTCTTCAGGAACTGGGGGGCTGCGGAAAAGGGAAGGGGGCTGAGAACATCAGGATCAGGTGCAGCATTTTGAAACCAAATGAATTTTAAAATTCTTTTAAAAAGAATTTTCCAAGGAGGAAGCTGTGAGTGGATGCATCAGAAAAGTGACTGAGCAGTTATTCCCTGCTGGGACCCACTAGGGCCTCTAGGGAAAGAGAGGGGGGACACTGGCTTCCCTTCACCCCAAGAAGCGGTTCTAATCTCAACTGTATGTCAGCATCTCTCAGGGACCTCTGAAAAATACTAATGAAATTAGGAAAGCAACTTCATTTCTATTAGCACCTAAAAGATTTAAATACATAGGAGTGAATCCAACCAAGGAGGTAAAGAACTTGTATGTTGAAAACTAAAATTACTGAAAGAAATAAAAGATCTAAATAAAAAGAACCGGTGTGGTGTAGACCCATCATCCCAGCCTTCCGGGAGACTAAAGTTGGAGTCCACCCTGGACAATATAGTGATTATCAAGACCCTGTCTCAAAGTGTAAAAACTAAAAATAAAAAAGATCAGAGATGTAGCTCAGTGTATAGACTCTGGGTTTAATCCCCAGTGCTGGAGGAAAAAATCTAAATAAAAAGGCGTCATTGTTCGTGGATAGGAAGATATAATATTATGGTGATGTCAGCGCTCTCTAAAGCGATTCATAGGTTCAGTGAGACCTACATCAAACTCTCAACATAGCTTTTTGCAGAAATGGAAAAGCCAATGTTCAAATTCATGTGAGATTTCATGGGCTTGAAATAACTGATGCAACTTAAGAAAGAGGAAAAAAGTTGGAGGTCTCATACTACTCAACTTCAAAACTTATTACAAAGCCATAATAGTGAAACAGTATCATATTAACATACATAAGGACAAAGAGACAAATACACTCACACACGGTTAATTAACTCTTGACAAAGTTGCCAAGACTATTAAAATGAGGAAAGGATAGGGTTTTTTCCCCTACAAGTAGTGTTGAAAAAACTTGGTATATACAATGCAGAATAGTAGAGTTAGACCCTTACCTTACATCATTTAAGACATAAAAACTAGGTCAAAATTGATCAAAGACTAAGCTTAATTGCTAAAACTATAAAACTCTTAAAGGAAAATATTGGAGAAAAATCTTCCTAACATTGGATTTGCCAATGACTTAATGAATATGAAACCAAAAACACAGGGAAAAAGGCAAAACATAGAAAAATTAGGCTTCATCAAAATTAAGAAATTTTATGTATCAAATGATACTATCCAAAGAACAATAACATGATCTACTGGGGGAGAAAATAAAAGCGAGGACTAGAGGAGATATTACTATACCAATATTCTTAGCAGCATTATTCACAATACCCAAAAAGTGGAAACAATCAAGTGTCCATCAACAGATGACCAAATATGGTATACACATACAATGGAATATTATTTGGCCATAAAAATGAATAAAATACTGATTATGTTACAACATGGATGTACCTTGAAAACATTATGCTTAGTGAAATAAGCCAGATGTTGAAGGACAAATACTGCATGATTTCACTTATGTGATGTACACTGAACAGGCAAATTAATAGAGACAGAAAGTAGAAGAGCAGGTGCCAAGGGGCTCATAGGGAAGGAAGAGGGAGTTATTGTTTAATGCACACAGAGTTTTTGCTGGAGACCAAGAAAAACTTTTGATCACAGATAATGATGGCTGCACAACAGTATGAATAGGTTTAATGCCACTAAACTTTACACTTATGAATGGCTAAAGCAATAAAAAATCATGATCATATATATATGTATATATATATATATATATATATATATATATATAAACACCAGAGTAAACAAAAAGAAGAAATAAAATATAATGCAAGTGCCCATCCCATAAACTAAATCCCTGGGCATACGTCCTGAGCTTCTGGTTTTTAAGAATGCTCCCCTGGGCATTCTGATGTCAAAGTTGAGAGTCTTTGGTTGAACAGAAGAAAGAAAAGGATGTTTTGAATGTAGAAATAAATGATCCTACTGCCTAGGCACCCAGAACAATGCTAAGCTCTTCAAAAGCACCCTGTCTTAAACAGCCAAACAATCTTACGAGGATTACCTCTGTTATTCTGCCCTCACGTTTCTAAAGTGACTTGACCAATGTCACAAAGCCAGAAGTAGCAGAAGCAGAACTTGCACCCAGGACTCTCTGACACCAGAGCAGGAGCCCTTAATTATCTCTCGGAGGGAGAAGGAAAGCCGCCCGAGAGGCAGCACTGGAGGGTTGTACGGGGATCCTCCCCAGTGATTAAGGTAGTAGACAGGGCACAAATTCCAAGTGGAAGAAACTGCTTGGCCAAGACGGAGAAAGGGAGGCAGCTTGCAGGCTCTTAGAGGACTGGCTGAGGGAGGCTGGGCTGGAGCAGGAGCAGAGTGAGTGGCGGGGCTGGAAAAGCAGGGTCAGGGAAGACTGCGGGGATGTGAAAAGCCGTTCTGTGGGTCAGATGAAAAAGCCACCGAAGGAGATGGTACAGTTTGCATCTAAACTGTCCCTTCCCGAAGTCTCATATGTTCGAAGGCAGAGCCTGATCGGGAGAGGCAGGTCCTTAAGGGGCAAGACCTAGAAGGGTGGACTCTTGACCCTGGCTCCTTCCTTCTTTTTCTGCTTCTGGCTGCCATCCTGTGAGCAGCTTTCCTCTGCCAAGCCTTCCACCATGCTGCTCTGCCTTTGAGCCAACCAGCCACGAACTGGAACCTCTGGAAACCATAATAAATCTCTCCTCGAGTTGTGGATGTCTAGTGTTTTTCCCCAGAGACAGGAAAGCTAGCTAATGCAGGAGACTGTAGGAGATTCATTAGGCAGAAGCTTGTGGGCTTGAGGGGCAAGGATGCTGCCCACATTCAGCACCTGCTACGTGTCAGCAACTGTCCTAGGTCTTGGTGACCCAGTGTGAACTAGGCAGGCGCTGGGGAGCCGGGTCATGGGAGCAGAAATGCGACAGCATCTGAAGGTCAAAACACAGCCGTGAAGGACACCACCATTTTTATCTGCGTGCATGGGAGACTCATGATGCCACTCAGAGAACGGTTTCACGCAGAGCAGGGTTTTGCAAAGTGCTTTGTACAGTTCTTCCGGGGCTAGATGAGAATCAGCCGCAGACAGAGTGCATAGCCTAGTGCTTGGTGCACAGGGGACCTTCTGGGGGCAGAGCCAGCAGTCACACAGGCAGAGGGCGGGCGGGCCAGAGCCCGGGCCTGCAGGTGTCTCTGCAGCCTCCCAGGAATGCCCTTTCCCCTTCCAGTGCCCTGCTCTTTTGGAGATGCTGGAACACTGCTGGGACTCTCCTGTGAGTGCAGAGACCGCCTGCCATCAGCCTGTCGTGATCCCCATACGGTGTTGGCCAGGTCCATGGAGGGAGGCTGTAGGGACTCTGGGAGGAGAGAGAGTCACTCTTCATTTGGAAGCGGGGAAGAAGCTGTCCTCCGTGAAGCATCTATCAGCGAGTTAAGGGGATGTCTGGGGACCTTCAACATCCCTTCTCTACACAGGGAAAGGGCAGGACATGGAGGAAGGAACAGCGTTTGCAGGCTCTGAGACTGGAGGGAGTCCCCAGGGGCAGAAAAAAGCCAGTGTGGCTGAAGAATAGACAGGGAGAGGAAGAGGGGCAGGCAGAGACCACAGAGAACTGCACAAGGAACAGACTCGCTGCATGCCAGGCATGCTGCCTGCACTGTGTTGACCCAGGCGGGTCCTGCAACAGAGCCTTGGTCGGTCCCTGCATCTTCCACCCATCTCGTAGATCACGGAAGAGAATGGCTTTCCGTGACTACCCAGGGTCACACCAGCGGTCAGTGGCAAAGATAGAGGTTAAAGCCAGGCCATCTGGTGCCCCCGCCCCTGCTGACCACTCTGCTCTGCTGCCCAGGCATAAGGCATTTATTAATGGCACTAGTCCTTCTCCTAAAGCAATGGGAACTAAGTAGCAGAAGCACACAACCTCATTCGAGCCTCATGATGTGATACCTCTGACTGCCAGTGGAGAGTAGATTGCAGAGGCCAAGGCCCAAGTCAGGAACATCACCCACCACACACAGAACCCCCTGAGTGGTTCAGATGAGAGATTAGGGCCGAGCAGGCACTGGGGGAAGGAGAAAGAAGTGGTCAAATTTTGGAGATGTGAGGTGTTCTCCCCTTTGTGCTCACCTTCATTTTATTTGTGGAACATGAGAATGAGCCCTGACTGGCTGGGCACTAGGGGAGGGAGGTGTCAACTCACCAGAGAGCCCCTGCAGCGCCCCCAGGAACATTGCTGTCACTTCCCACTGTCTCTCTTGTCAGGGTGAGGGGCTCAGAGCCCCGCCTCTGGAGCTGGGGGTTGCAGGAGCTGGCAGCTCCCAGGGGACCAGCATTCAGACTGATTCCCCAGGACCCGAGTGGACAGGAAGACAGCCCTCCTAGGGGTAGGAATCCTTTTCCAGACCCACAGAACACTCACAGGCCACCTTCTGCCCTCCCCCAGGCTGAGGCTTTATCCTGAATCACCAGTGAGGCTGAGCACGTGCTTGGAGCAGTGCTCAGACACAATTGCACGCACCTCCTAATGTGTGGCCTGGCCGCCTTGGCAAAGGGGATCAAAGGCTGTTTGAAAGGATCTGCTCATAAAGTCAGGCAGTTTACCCACCGTCAGGGGCTGCTTTGAACCAAATCCGTACCTCCAGGTAGTATTTACCTCCAACACACACACACACACACACACACACACACACACACACACACACCCGGACTCGCTGTAGCTTGAAATGATCTGGCCTCCCAGGGCAATTGTCCTGCCCCATTAGAAAAGCCCAAGAAAGCAGCTCACACAGCCAGGCAACTCCATGCCTGGCTGCCTAGGGCTGGGCTTCAATCAGCAGGCAAAAGAGCATTTTTGCATTTCCAGGTTTCCCAAGTTTAAGAATTGATCAGGGGCAGGGAGGAGGACCCCCAACTGCCTACAGCACCCCGAGGTCTCAGCTGTTTGCATTCTGCCCCACCAGGCTTCCTGCCGCCACTGAGAGCTAATCTCCACAGTGAAGATTAGTTTATTCGATTAACTCTGCTCCCTGTAGATGTCCCGGGAGCTCACGTATCCAGAGCAAGCCTTACCAACCTTCTTCCAGCCAGGAGAAGATTCGATAGAATCATCTTTCTCCCCCTTGCTTTCATATGATTGGAAAATAAATTGAAAATGAATTTCAGTCATTGCTTGTGTTTTAAATATGAGATAAAGGGCAGCCCCCTGTGCCAGCAAGTTCAACAGACAGAGGGAGACGGAGGATTTTCATTAGGAGCAATACACAGGCCCCTGCTGGGGAAATGGAGATCCTTGAGCAGAGAGGATGAGTCAGCCACAGGATTTGTGTAAATAGGCATTGGATTTTGACATCTGATTAGTGTGAATTTGTTGCTAGAAAACTAAAGTGTAAGGCTGGGGATTTAGCTCAGTGGTTAGAGTGTTTACCTCGCAAGCATGAGGCCCTGAGTTCGATTCCTGGTACCAAAAAAAAAAAAAAAAAGAAAACTAAAGTGTAGCCATCAAAACATAAAGTTAGAATAATGTCCCCTCCAGCATCCTGTGTTCGGATGTCTCATAGTCCTTTGTTTACCCTGTTACTCCAAATTGGATGGATGCCTGTTGTTCTGATGCTGACAGCCCCTGCAACCCCTTACTTATCATTTATGTATTTATATTGGTTCTGAGGATCCAACCCAGGGCCTTTGCATTGAGCTAGATCTCCAGTCCTTCATTTTTAATTTTTTTTATTTTGAGACAGGGTCTCAATAAGTTGCCCAGTCTGGGCTCAAACTTCTAACCCCTCTGCCTCAGCCTACTAGAATGCTGGGATTAATGGCATGTACCACTATACCGACTGCTATCTACTTTTTAAAGTTAAATATCATTTGTATTTGAACTTGTCTGTCTGATTCATTCCTCTTAAGATTATGGTCTTGAGGTATATCCATTTATGGTACCTAAAAATGCCTTGTTCATCCTTTATGGCAGAGTAGTACTCCGTTGTATATAGATATCACATTTTCTTTAGCCATTCATCTGTTGATGGGCATATGGGCTGTTTCCAAGATTTAGCTATTATAAATTATGCTGCTTTATGCCTGTATCATTGTGATATGATGACTCTGCATTGTCTTTCTTATGTGAGAAACCCAAAGAATAAACAAGGAGCCAAATCAGGGATAGGTATTAGGAAATAGGAAGAATTTTCAAATGGGAAGGAGAACAAGAGATGAGGGGAGGGGGGACGGAAGGAAGGGAAAAGGGATCTGAAGAAAAAATGGAAATAGAGCTTTTGCAAATGAGAGGAAGAAGGGCTGGAGGCAGGGGAGGGGAAGGGGACAAAACAAAGAATTAAGATGTGTTATATACAAATTCCCCAAAATGATTGTGATCCTTACGTACTACAAACATGTACTAATTTTTAAAAAGGGGGACATTACTTATAAAGATTACCTTCAAAGATCATTCTAGGGTAGAGCCAAGTTTGAAAATTTTGTCATCGACCATGCTCTGCTGATAGCACTATCCGGTCACTCCCAAAGGGTCACCACCTCATTAGTGGCCCAGTAAAGCAGGGAGCTCATACATTGTTCTTTAGCATGTTAGAAACAAACCTAACATACAAGTCCCCTTTCCCTGTCTTTTCCTAGAGTGTTTGTGCTCCCCAAGCAGGAGGTATTTTGGTGGATGCCCTGCGTGGACGGTGCCCCCAGCATGTGTAATCGACATTCGTAGATGTATTTTTACAGGTCATGTGTTCAGCATTTGTCTAAACCGTCACCGGAAATGATTTCCCAGACCAGAAAAAAATGACTTAAAGCTTGACCCTGAAGATTTAAGTTCCTCTTTGCTTATTCCGGTTCAAGATGTGATGTCGAAAGCCACTCTCTGCGCAGTTCCTTCTCACATGGAGTTTCATCAGGTGGATGACAATGACGATGGGGAAAGGGCCGCATTTAGATGGTGGCTGCGATACAAGGATGGTGAGGAGCTGGGAGTGACGGTGTTGACAGCGACATGAGGCTGGAAGCAAATGTGTGAATGTGGACGCAGCTCCCTCCCAGAAATCTGTGATTCACCCTGGATAATAAGGACAGTAGGATTTCTAGTACAAGTGTCTTCTTTTGCCCAAATAAGAGATTTCTGATTCTCACACACAATGCAGCTATTGGTTCACCTAGCCCTTCCCATATGTATTTTAAAACACATTGGAATCTAATGTGGACAGCAATACTACTTATAAGTTTTCACTACCATCCCAGCATAGTGAGACTTTTCCAAAGTTATAATAATTGTCATGGATTCCTCAGCCCCTCTCACTCTCACATAAAATTGGGCACATGGCCATTTACCCCTTGATTTTATTAGTCCAACACCCCTGCAGGCTACCGGAAGCATGTGACTCAAATACAGATACTGTACTCTCAAAGAGGAATCCTGTCTTTAAATTAGAATTTTAAAACACTCAGAGAAGAAGATAAATGTAAAATTTATAAGTAAATCACCCAGATAAATGTAAGATTAATAGCTGGACACTGGTGCATTTTTTGAGAGACCTTCATTTTAATTAAGTCCTATGATTGTGTACAAATAGATTATCGTTCAACTTCAACTAAGTTGCATTACAGCCAAAATTAGGGCAGTGGATTTCTTTTGAGAAATAACAACCAATAAAAATTTTAAACACAATTTAAAACAAACCTGACTGTGTGATTTCTGTCCCACCCAAAGAGACAAAAACTACTTCAACTGGTGATCTCAATTCCTTTAATAACCAAATCCACTACAAATAGATTTCAGATCGCTTGAGGTCATTCTTCCCAAGATCTTTGAAGCTATTTATCTCCAGGGACTTTTTAAATATATGTATTTTCAAGCTCTGCCTGGTAGGGGCCTAAGAAGCAGCTCTGTCCTCCATTTACATTTCAGCAAGTCGGAATTCTGCACACTTCTGTCTCCTCCTTCAGAATATTCTAGGGTCCGCCAAATGTCACCCATTTGGAATCTGTGATATTTCACCTTTGGAATGTGGAATTCCTAGTGTTTGGAAGAGGAATGTGCTCTAAAATCCACCACCGATGCACAACCAAAGCTCACCGCAGTTTAAAATCATCTTACAGGCCTTTACCACCCATTAAATCTTGAAGTGAATGGGAGTCACAACTGCGTGATTTTCAGGGGATTCTCCTGACTTCCTGTCTTATTTCCCCCACAGAGAGGCTTTACTGCTGAGTCTCAGCACCTGGATAATTCAAATTCCTCACTTACAACCTCCCCACTGACCAATGTTCCATTTAGTAGATTACTCTGCATACAGTAAGCACACAATAATTGTTTCTGGGATTTATTATCTGGCCATTAATTTTCCTTCCACCTTATTGGCAGTGAAAAACAAATCATGTTTGTAGAACAGCATGGGGCCCTGGATCTCCCATGGAGGTGGCTCCTGGAGCTCTGCCTCCAGTTTTGGGTAGCCTTGCTGAGCTCCACCCTCCCTCCACCCTGCCGCCAGGCCCCCAGCCTGTCCTCCCATCCCCTTTTATTCTGACAAAGTACAGAATATCAATAGCATTTTCGGCTTAGAAAGTTCAAGGGTCAATCTTCAAGGTGCTTAAAGCAGGAGAAACTCTCCCGAGACTTGAAGCCAAAGCCCAGCCCTCAATAGCCAGCCTGGTGTCCTTGGGGTGCCTGGTGACAGTGAAGGCATCTCCAAGTAAATAGAGGCATCCCCGTATGAGAGCACCAGTGTTCCTCATGCTAATTAAAAAAACCAATTATGCTAATTAACTGGCACAAATGTTTCAATGGCTGTGAATCAGAATGAAGGAGGTTACCACTTATGTACCACACAATTATCCCAGTTAAAGAAATGGATTCTCCAGCCAGGTCATAATAAAACATTATTTAAATCACATTGGAAGTGTACAGATAGATTGAAATTCTTTGGAAAGATCTACTATCTGCTTTTATCCTCAAATTATTAAAGCCAAGAGCAATTAGAAAGAAACAAAGAAGGAGAAAGAAGGAGAAAAGGAAAACACAAGCCAAAATTTTAAAACTCCACTACACCGACATGATGTTGTATGTTTCTTTTCCCATCATTTTGACTATCGTAATTAGACAAATTCAGTCTCAGTGAAGGTCACCTTGACTGTAGGAACGAAACAAGGCTTGAATGATATGCTAATTAGGACACATCTCTTTGAAAACTGTCGCAACAGCTGAATATATATATATATATACATCTTTTTTTTTTAAGTCGGGCCTGTCATTAAAATAGTTCGCACCAAGTGTTTCCTTTTGTTTTCTTCCTGAAGAGAGTTGGTTGGTCAAGCTGATCCCTTGTTGTTGAAATTCAATCAAGGGCATTAAAGTGTAAACCAGTTGGAAAAACAAAGAGCTTTAGGGAAATTAGTTGCTTCAACAACAACAAACAAGCACTCCGTAATCTTCTTAGAGAAATTAATGAAAGGAAAGCCCCCTTCAGTTTGGGGGGAGAATGATCTGCAGCTCAAAGCACAGGCCTGGGAGGTTTAGAGAGAAGGTGTGAATGAAGAAGGCAGGATTAAATCGGACTTCAAGGAGAACACAAAGAAATTGGGGGGATCTGAGAGCTGAGCGCACCCATTTTCAGATGGAAGAGTATTTTAGCGGGCCAATGGGTCCTAATCCTTTATGCAAATCTCCTTAGATTGAAGTTTGCTTAAGTGTTTTATTTCTTTGCATACAATTAACATGTGATGCTCTGAAATGCTAAATTAGTTCAAAGAAACTTGCTTGTCTAGAGGTACCTAGAGTTATCAAGCATGCCTCATTTAATAACCCGCCAAAGCTGGCTGATACATTAAAATGAAATCTCTCTTTTTGGAGAGTCTTAAAAGCCTTTGCAAACATTAAAAACAAAACAAACAAAAAAAATGAGCAAATAAGAACACACCACCAGTACTGGATAAACAGTATACCCACCTTGCTCATCAGACTAGAATGATCTTCTTTCTGTTAGTTGTAAGTTGATAAGGACTGTGGTACCTCAGATCGTGAACTTAAGTCTTTGCATGATTCTAGTTGCAAACCGAGTTGGACAAGAATGGAATCGAATTTCCACATGATTTTCACAACAGGCCGGTACTGACCCTAATGAATGAATTTAATTCAGTTCTTGTCCAATTCTGTTTGCGACCAGAATTATGGAAAGAATTAAGTTTGTGAACTGAGGTACCACTCTGTATTTCCTATTTTTCTTCCAATTTGATCGTGTCTTCTAATACTCCTCTATTTTTGATACTCCTCATTTTAAGACATAAAGAAATCATAACCCTGAACAACGAATGGTGTTTGTGGTTTTTAACTTTTTATTTGGAAATTACAACAAATTTACAAAAAAGCAAAAAAAATTGAAAAGTGTACAAAACACACCCTTCTACCTAGACTCACCTACTGTTACCACTTAATCCTGTTGCTTTCTCACTTGTGCAGGTGATACACACACCCACATTGCACACAACTAATCTGCCTCTCTAACCCCTCGACAGGAAGCTATAGACCTCTACGTACTTCTGTGAGGATTTCCTAAAGACAGGGTATTGTTCCACAATGCAGCTATCAATTTCAGTAAGATTAATCTTGATAGAATGTATTTAATCTAATCTGCTATTTGTGTTTCAATTTTATCCGTCGCCCCAATCATGTTCTTTGGTGCATTACACAATTCCTTCTAGAATCAGGTGCGCATTTGGTTGTCATGCCTTTTTTAGGTCTCAGCAATGTTTCTGGTATCTAAATTTGATTTGAAAATGATTATATTCAATGAATTACTTTAATTCTTAGACACCTAGAGTTCAAGGTTTGACCAACTTTGTAAATGATGTCTGTGGAATTCCAGAATCAGGGACCACCAATGACAACAATCACAATAATAAACCTTTATTGATCACTCAGCCAGACACTTTGCCAGTGACTGATATGGATTATCCATGAAGTCACCTGCTCCACCTCTTTCCTCTCCTCTTTCCCAGCACAGTCTGCAGGACTCCCAGAAATGTGCAGGGCGTCTCTGCTCATCCCTCCTGAGAATCTCAGAGTCCAAAATAAGTAAAGCCCCAGAAGGGAGATCACATAGGCAGACTCCAAGGTCAATGACAAGTTCAGTGTGGCAGAGGGTACCAGCTCTTTCCTCCGGCTTTGAGGGGTGTGCAGGGCATGGTGGATGAGGCCCCCACCCCGGTCTTCATCACCAGCTTCAGGAGGTTTGCCCTCACCTCACCAGCAGACAGCTATCGGGGCACCCATGAACCTCAGGCTGCACTGCCCACAAGAGAGCACCCCCCGACACACCCCGCTCCCAGCTCCGTCAATTTGCATCTCCAGACTAGTCAGTGGGCCTTCTGTGTGCTTTTCCTTCCCCTGTCCCTCCAGATACAGAAGTAGCAAACAGGGAGGTTTTTCAAAAGCACCTTAGCTTCCATCTAAAATCACTGTTGCAAAATAAAGAAAGAAAGAAAGAATAATAAATAAATAAAATCATTGATGCCTTTTCTCTGTTATCCAGTGGGGTGCAGAAATGGTAGCTGCTTGTCGGGGTTGGTGTGGCGGGTGAGAAGTTGCAGGGGAACGGGATTCTGATCCTAACTGACTGAGGTTCTTTCAGCATCCACACAAGCACAGTGCAAGTTCGTCAGGTAGCAAGGGATGGAGAGGAAAGGCAGAGAGGAAAGGACAAAAAAGTGTGTTCCAGAAAAAGAAAAATATAAAAATGAGATCCAAAAGGGGGCTGTGCAGGAGGGTTCCAAGTTCAAGGCCAAGTCCAGTGTGGCAGAAGGTGCTAGAAAAGAACAGGTCAGACAGAGGGTAAAGAAGGGCTGGGCAGCTGTGTCCCGAATGGCCATCGAGAGCAGAAGAGAGGCAGCCCTTCCCACTGGGGAAGCAGAGCACACAGGAGGCTCCCAAGGTATTCCTTTGTAATAGGAAAAAGAGAGGGAGAGAGAGAGGTGTGTGGTGGTGGGGATTATACCCATGCTGATAAACGGCAAAAAACTGTAGGTTAGACAGCCATTCATCCATTCCCTGTGTATTTTTTGTAACACTTTACTGGACAGTGATTTAAGTCCAAGATATAGCAGCAGATAAAACAGACGAGGTCTGGAGAATATCTACTAGGAAGAAAAACAAAGCATGGGCAGGAGACAGAAAGCAACCTGGACGCTGGGAAGGTGAGCCTATTTCACTTAGAGAGGCCAAGGAAGTCCCCACTGATGAGCCAGCATTTGAAAAGAGACCTGCGGCAGGAAGTGATGGTGTGTGACTCTCTGGAGCAAGAGCAGCCAGGCAGGGGTAGCCTAAAACTTGTGACCCTCCTGCCTCGGCCTCCAGAGGAGCTGGGATTACAGGCATGTGCCACCACTTCTGGCAGTGGCTGTGTTTTCAGGTAGGGCCGATGTGATTTGCTGATGTGAGTTGAGAGAGAAAGAGAGTTGAGGCCTGCTCTAACATTTTAATTCTGAGCAACAGGGAGGACAGACCTGTCATTCACACAGATGAGGAAGGTGCCAAAGACAGTTTTGGTAAAAGAGAGAATTGCCAGAAGTCCCCGGAAGTGCTTTCCTTTGCTGGGAGCATGAACCTGTTACCAGGCATCCAAGCAGCCATTGATGCATATCTTGCTCCTAGATGCTGATATCCGAAAGATCTTCTCACTCCCTTTAAGCAAATTTCTTATAAGGAATATTTGAGGTGCCTTCAACAGAGCCGAGGTCCTGGAGGCATCGAGTCTGGATTTGTGACTCTCAGTGTCGTGACTCACACGCGGATTTCTGCCCACTGACATGGAGAAAGAAGCCCAGGCATGGGGAAATTGTCCACACCAGAGATCATAGGATGAGATGTAGTTCCTATAACAGGTGTACGGATCTGTTAAAGACTGATACTGCCCTGAGGGGATCATTTG
>PVJO010001222.1:78132-108926 GCA_004026905.1 Hystrix cristata
CAAAAAAAAAAAAAAAAAAAAAAAAAAAAAGAATGTGACTGAGGGGCAATCCCCAGCATCTTATCACTAAGCTTCAGCCCCACACAACCCCCTGTGGCATCTTTGGCAGGGCATCATCTGCCCCAGTTAGTCACCAGACCCTGGAAATACAAGTGCAGCTGTTTTAAAACATGGTATGGGCTGGGCACAGCGGCACACACCTGTTATCCTGGCACTCTGGTCGGTTGAGGCAGGAGGTTCAAGTCCAGCCTGGGTAACTTGGCAAGATACTATCTAAAAAAAAAGGGGGGGGCGTGGGGGCTAGGGATGTAGCAGAGTGTAAAGGCCCTGAGTCAATCCCCAATACAGAAGGAAAGAAGGAAGAAAGGAAAGAAAGAGGAAGGAGGAAGGAAGGAAACAAACCATGGTCTGTGCCTAATGAGTATTCACCAGTATTGTGGATCTTGTTGTCAAGGTGGTCCCAGCTCCTTGCCCCCTGGCGACCATGGCAGCCAGATTGGCCGAGGTGCCACCTTTATCCTGCTCTCCACAGCCAGAGGCCCAGGAAGTGTCTTCTCTGAATGCCAGCGGGGTGACTGAAGCGGGTGACCCCGCCCGGGAAGACCACCCGACCCCACCTTTCCCCTCCTGGGAGCACCTGCACGAGGCCCGAGAGCGGATATTGCACTGAAATCTCCAAGTAGCCGGCATCAGCTGGTGGTAGTCCTGAACTTGTAAAGAAGAGAAACTAATTTCTCCCCAGTTCCAGAAAGCGGCTTGAGGCCTCCTAAGTGCCCCCTCCAGACGGGCAGCTGGAGCAGGCTGGGGAGAGAGCCACACGGCGTGGGCTTCCCAGGACCAGATGGGCAGCACGGCCCGCTCCGTGGCTGCACCCGCCCTGCTTGTCATCCCCAATCATACTTGCTCTAATCCGTGTTTTAATTTACTCTGCTGGTGCAACCCCCGTGCTGCCAGGGCGGTCCTTGGGGCCCCCTCATTCCTGCTGCTGATGACAAGGCGTATGCAAAAGGCACAATTATTCACCCACCAAGGTGACAGAGAAGGCCTCTGCCTGGGAATAGGTTTCCGGCTTCCAGCATTTCCATGTCAATCGCTGACGCACTTTGCAGTTTGCAAACAATTCTTTGGAGACCTTTTTTTTTTTTCCTTTAAAGCATTTTGATCATCAAAAGTGAAGAGATGAGACTCCAAGTGGCGGACTGCTGGTCGGCCATTGATTCTGAAGGACCTGTCTAAGAGGGGTGGCCGCACACACTCCACCTATCAGCTGAATTATTGGATTTTTAAAATCAAATAACACGCTCTTCTCCCTTCTCCTTTACCTCCTCCTCCTCCACCCCCAGCCCCTGCCTGTATAGCCTCAAACAAAGGGAAATATGTCAAGCCAGGCCTATTAATTCCTACAGATTTGGCATTGTTTATGTTCTCATGCAGACTACATTCCAAAGCACCAAAATAAAACAGCTCGAGTGTAGCTTTCAGCTCCTGAGCCCATGATGTATTTCATTTGCTACGGCCCCAGCCACGGTAACAATGCCTTTCATTTTCTTATGGCCTAAGATGATTTTCTTTCAGTGAGGACCATTTTGCAAGAGGGAGAGATAGAGAAGGAGAGAGGGAGAAGAGAAGAAAAGAAAACCACTTCTCGCTGCTTTTCAGGCTATCATTTGCAATTTAAAGCTAACCTGGGGAGTAAAGGGACAATAGAGCTGCCCATAAAATGGTCCCGCCAGCCCCAGCCGCATGCGAATGAGGGTGATGTCGGGCTATTTACCTCTTTGTCCCTCCATAATATCTACTTAATGCAGCTCAATAGTAGCGGATTGTTAGCAGTATTAAGGCTTCTATTAAGTTCTTCCCAAGGCCCTGCTATTCTCCTCCAGTTGTTGAGAGCCTGGAGCTTTCGACTAGACTAGGCTCATTACTTTCTGGAAGACAACTCAGAAAAATGGGTCTTTTTCTACCTAAGGAAGAGCCCACTTGATTTGAGACTTGGATTGTAGCACTCCACTTTGAAATATCTGCCTGCAGCCATGAGAGCTGTTTTTAAAACCCACCAGAGCCTACAGCTTTGCATTTGTTAGCCCCTCCTCGATTTTATCAAACATACAGAGCTTGATCTATCTCTCTTCACATCTCCCATGACGTACAACCTTCTTTACTCCAGAAATCTTCTCTGACAGCATTTTTAGAATATTTTCATCATTTTTAGTTCTGCTTTGGTGAGAAGAAATGATCCATTTTGTTCGCCTGGTTTAGTCTTCATTGTTTAGATGTAATGAGAAGAGTTCAGACCTAATCCTACCTCTTCAGATATTTAATGAAGCATTTCATAAGTTTGATTTTGCAGTTCTCTGTTTATATTTTGAAGCCAATCCTTTAAATTTGTTTTCAGATAAGGAATTATCCCATGGGCCTTAGGCCAGCAGAGGAAATACCTTCAACCTGCAAAAAATTTGCCTGCTTGGGACTCAGGATTACCCTCGCCCAGTCATGTGGTCGGCCCCAGGGGTATCTTTAAATCTGTTTAACACTCCGAGCTGACTTCATAGGATTTTGCTAAGCCAGATAGAGCCAGGTGGCTGGAGTTATGTTTTCAGGGCTTGGCAAACTGGGGTACCCACCCATATTCCCGTGGTGTGATCATCTCTAATGAGTTCTAGAGAGAGCCATGAAAGAATCAAGTCTGTTTCTCCTACCTTGGATTCCAATTCCTTCTCAGGCCAACCCTGCCCCAGAGCAGACCTGGACTAGACAGCACGGCGGCCTCTGCGTGCTGGCTGCTCTCTTGTGCTACTAGCTCGGGGCCAGCAACGACTCGGAGGCAAGAAGGTTGCGGGAGGCCAAGCCGGGAGGGGAAGGGCCGCACCAGAATTTCACACAGTTGGCTTGAAGAGGCAAGCACTAAGCTGCCTTTTCAACCATGGTAAACCCCGTCCATCTGGCCACCCTAAAACTCTGTTAGCTTGTTCCCCTTGCCCAGGGCTGATTGGACCTCCTGAAGCAGAAGTAACGACATCAATGGTGTAAACCCCAGCCACTTGAGGGTATTACATTTCATTTCATGCTTGACTGAATCGAAACTGGGGAAATGAAATGTACACCTTTTTGATGTTCTTTTCCCTGCTGTTTAAAGAGAAGAATCTTAACCCATTTGATCTTCACATGCACCCAGTAAATGACCAAATATGCCAAGCCGTCAAAAGCAGAAGGCGGCCAGTTGCCGGGGGTTGTTGGGCCACTGGGAAGGCACTTAACGCAGGCCGACTTAAGTTTGGAGACTGGGAACTTGGTTGCAAATGCACCATTTTTCCCAATGAAGCTGTAGTTAGGAATATTTTAAAGGAAAAAGTAGGCGGGCAAATAAACATGTCATGCTTCCAAGTTGAGATTTAGCAAGAAGAAGCCAAGGCTGGCCACAGCTAGAAGACAACTTGTTTCTACTAGTCCTTCAACATTTCTGTCATGTGTCACTTCCTCATTTTGATTTTTCTTTTTAGATTTTTTCAGTCCTGGGGATTGAACCCAGGTCCTTGGCATTGGGCTATATCCCCTGTCCCTTTTTTTTTTTTTTCCCTTTGGCAACAGGGTCCCACTATATTACTCCAGCTGGATTTGAACCTATGATCCTGCCTCTTCAGTCTCCTAGATTGCTGGGATATTACAGGTGTGCACCACTGTACCAGGTCTTCGCTTCTTCCTTGAAGCTTTCTTATAGTTTCCCTAGTACCAGTTAAGAGAAGGGCCTCGGAGTTGCTCTGTATCCCAGTAGACAAGCTACTTAGCCTCTCTGGGAGCCTCAGTTAACTCAGCTGTGGAGTGAGAATGATTCTAGCTGCTGTAAGGATCAGGTGGCATAATGTATGGAAACTGCAGAGCGTGAAGCCTGGCATGTAAGTTTTCAAAAAATGCAAGCTATCATTTATTTTTTAATTTTGTTATAAACTGAATTTTCTCTCCTTCCGAAATGCATAACTTGAAGCCCTAATTCCAAATATGACTATATTTTGAGGTAGGGTCTTTAGGGAGGAAATTAAGGCTAAATGAGGGAGGGGATCTTTATCTGGTAGGATTGGTATCCTTATGAGAAGAAGAAGGTAGGGAGAGAAAGGTCACCTAAAAGGCCAGGTAAGGGAATGGGGAGAAGGTACCAGTCTTTAAGGCAAGAGGACCCTCACCAAAGAAACAAGCAGTTGGTACCTTGATCTTGGACTTCCCGGCCTCCAGAGTTGTGAGAAATAAACTTCTGTGTTTAACACTTAGTCTGTGGTATTTTCTTATAAGCTCACACTGACTCACCTACCAACCTATTTATTACAGGGCCGTATTGTTTATTATGTGTCTAGCTCCTCAAGGAGGTTAGAATTCTCTAGAACAGACCCTATGACTTACCTGGCTTCGTGTACTAGGGTTTAGCATGGTGTCTGGGGGTGTTTGTGTGCTAGGGGTTGTTCAATAAGCTCTTGTCAAACACGTAAGTGGGTGGACACAGCTGTGCATGGCAAAAGAACTTTGGGCCTTTGCTTGTCCCAGTTTGGTCACATTTACACTCAGTGACCTGGGGTGAGTCACTTATCCTGTGTCTCAGCCTGTCCATGTGTAGCACATCTGGCTGGACCGGCTGATTCCCAGGGCCTCGAAAACTGCAGGTTCTGTCTTAAATTAAAGACTGAGCTGGGGAGAAGGGAAGAAGATGAGATTAGAACGCAGCCACTCTCTTCCAACCCAGGCAGAAGACAATGTTTAAATACGAGACTGAACTCGCAGAGAGATGCCAAGATGGGATCACTGGGCAGCTGGAGCTGGAAGTTAGAAGGGTGCACAGGTCTCACCCTGGGGCCTTGGAGCCCCGGTTGCTGCTCATCCAGTAGAGATGGGGAAGGGTATAGGCTACCTGTCCAAGGCCCAGGGGATGTGTGAGATTGCAAGCCTGCCAGCCTCTCAGTATTAAACTCAGAGTTGGTCTGAGACGCAGCTTCCTGTGTATGCTTCTACCCAGTCAGACTTGCCGGCCACAACTCACTGCCCTGGACAAGTCTTATTGACTCTAAGCTACAATGTTTTCTTTTTGAAAGAAGAATAATAAACATTCCTCTCTTCTAGAAAGGCCTTGGCTTCTCTGTAACAGCTCATCATTTGGGTGCTGAGACAAAAGTTGAACTAAGCTGTCCAAGGCAGGCAACAGGCAACAAGTTTGCCTAAACAGAAAATACATATACATAGTGATACATTTAGGCCACAGCACCCAGTGCACCCATCAAAGTGCAAGAGGCGTCTGTAGGGACGAACACGGAGAGACGTGTGTAATGCAAAATTAAGTCCAAATAAAAAGTCCCAAACAGGATGCTGTTTTGTACAGTGTGTGTGTGTATGTATGTGTGTGTGTGTGTGTTGTACACATGTGTCTGTTAGCATATTTGAACTCTGGGAAATTAATTGAGTTCTAATCTGGATTTTGTCACTTAGTAGTTTAATAACATGGGCACCAGCCACTTAACTTCACTCTTGCCCCCCTTTCCTTATCTGTAGGCTGGGGAGGACACCGCAACTTATTGACCACATGTGATTGTTATAAAGGTTAAATGAGCCAAGAGTGTAAGATTCTTGACACAGGCCCATAATAGACAGTAAAATGTGAACCATTATTCATTCCAAAGAGGCGTTTTTGACAAGTCACATGGCTTTGGTGGCCAAAGGATAACCATGGTCACCACTCATTTCTGTATTACACAATTGCAAAACAATTATGCAATTATTATGTAATTGCAAAACAAACCAACAAAATGAGACACTTTTAAGGTAGAAAAACAACACAAAGATGAGACCGGGTTTGTGTCCTCCCATCAAGGGAAGAGGTCCAAGGTCCATTGGCTAGACGGAAAGGCGAGCCATTAAGCAGTACGCCTGGTGTGAGCCCCGTCGCCGATGAGGATGAAAGGTTGGTCTGTGCGATGAGAAGCTCCGCCAGGGGGTGACTCCAGCCAGGGCTCATCTTGGAGCAGGACTGGCTCTAGGTGAAATGAGGGAGACCTGAAGCTGCACGGCGCGGGACTCAGTCCTTCCCGAAGTCAGCATCCCACCTGCCTCATCTACTGCACTTCAACCACATGCTAGCTGTGGGAAGGATGAGATTGTTCTACAAACTGTCAATTATCACGTGCTACATTTCTGCATTGTTTTATTTACAACATTTTGATAATTATCATGCATTTCATTAACAAGTGGGAACAACCATAAAGACGTAATGTAGTAACATAATAATAGTTGCTGTGATTATTCACCCATTTGGTGGTTCCCAGCTGGTGGTTGTCCTCAAGGTACCAATGAAATAACACTTGGAGCCAGCTCTTTTTGAACCCTTGCTTGTGTGCCAAGCCCTGTGCTAATCCTTCTTGCAGATCTTTCCTGTAGGGTCTGTTATTATTCTTAGTTTAACAGGAAGTTCAGAGGCCTCAAGAGACTTGTGGAAGGTTGCACAGCCAATAAGAGCCAAGGCGGGATTTGCACTCGTAGTCAGACTTGAGACTCTGAACTCTCAACAGATAACCTACAGTGCTTTGCTCAGGCTACACCTGTCCTTCTAATCCCACCATCTATCCTGCATTTGGTCCCTGGGACTTTTACTTTTTTGTTGGAGCTGTATGCAAGTGGTCTGGTCTGATGAGTCAAAGGCCCCGATCGTCCCGCTCAGAAGTCCCCCCTCCTTTGTTACAGGGTCTCATTTCTGACTTGATGAAAACATTTTTAATAGATAATCAAATGCTGATATGTTGCAAAGGACAATGCTGTATTTGTTAAATATAAATGAACATGAACACGGGTCCTAGGTGGCAGAAAGGCAAAGAGGGTTTTGACGCCTTTTCAGTGGCCTGGGCTGAGCCCCCAGGAAGAAAGCTGGGAGCCCCTAAAGGGTCTCGTCTAGGACGGTGATCCACGGACAGCTCTTGTGTGACAAGATACATAGTTTCTTTTCAGCAACAGGCAGATTATCGGTTACTATAGTTTCCCTAATGCTCAAATACAGCCCAGGCCTAAGCTGAACAGAATAGGTTAAAAGTGCCGAAGTTTGGCCCGGGAAACCACATGTTGAGAATCAGACACCAAACAAAGCAAAAAGCACATCTCTCCAGTCTTTGATGTCTTTTCTGAGGGATGTAGAGTGAGAAAAATACAACCGGTACTCAGGCCAGGGGCTCGATGGGCCCCTGTGACAATGGCCAGCCGAGCGGGAGCTGCACACAATGCGGAGACAATGTCCCCAATCCAGGCGTCCCCGGGCAGGCCGCTCACAAACACCCCGCTGGAGACATTTCAGCCCCTAGTTTCTTAGAGACTCCATGCAGTCCTGCAGCCAGCTAAGGAGCAGACTCCCAACCCAGACCTTCCGCAAGTTCCCTCCTGAGACAGAGAGAGGCGACTCTCCCTAAATGACCCTCGCTGCTCCTCCTGGATGCCCAGACACAGCCACATTCAGCACTATTTTCTGCCTACTTTGAATTTTCCTCAATCTGCATAAACATCTCTTCTCTACCCCTGAAAAGAGATGAGCTTTCTCCCTTCAAATGATCCATCTCTGCTCTGAAATATTGCCTTGTATATCCCTTGGAGGTGACAGTGTGACGTTTTTCATAACCGGGATTAAATTAACCACTATTTATGCCAGCAATGTGGGTTTCTCCTCTTCTGCTGAGATCTGTTTATTTCATTTTGCTTTTTATTTAAATTTAGGGAGCAAGATAAATATGCCTTCGCATGTGGAGATCTCTATTTATCACCAGCCAGCTGCATCTGGGAGAATAAGTGTGTAGGAGATTATGACAGAGTGAGAGGGAAGTGAGTCACATCAAGCTCATGGAGTCCTGAATGTTTTTTGGTGGTTGTTGCAGTATTGTGCTTCTGGTTGTCATTAGTTCTTTATAATGTTTCATGAAAAATATCTAATTGTAACAACTGTATTCCTCAAGAGAACATATTCCCTGAATTGAAGCTCTCACAATGGCCGTAGGATAACTGTCCTTGAATTTGAGCCTTTTGTGAGCTGTCAATAGGCTTACAATGTGCTGAATTAGCAGGCATATTAATGGGCAGATGCAATTGCGGCCATTCTTCATTCTCAAATCTTCTTATGCAAATACCCCATGAATTCAGTTCAAAGCGCAGCCTTCAAAATGAGCTGAGCCCCCTCTCGGAAGGGACCCCGGGAGAAAGTGACATGAGAAAAGTTTAGACACTTGTTTTTATAACTGAACATGATCTTGTTATCATAATCTGATACTGGTCACTTGCATGGCCGGCTTGCAGGGTTTTAAACCCTTAACAGAGAGAGATAATCTCTGCCTTTGTGGGAGTGTGGACACAATCCCAGTGCGCAGGAAAGCTGGCAGTGAGAAGCGCAGCCCAAGCTTCTCAAACAAAACTTTTCAGGATAAAAGCTTTTATCCTATGATAAACACTGGCAGATTTCAGTGGTGTTGGTAATGTTGGCAAAGGGCAGGGAAGGCAAGATTTTTTTTTTTCAAGAAAAAAAAAATGAAAATAACTGATTCTCAAGATAAGCCCCAATCAGACTGTATCAGCTCTCAGGCTCCCTGTAACAGCAGCTGGAGCATATTCAAAGGTCACCCAAAAAACTGAGTCCTTAAAAGCTCTACCTAGTCCCCAGCAGGATGATGTAGAACAAGGAGAGTTAACATTTTTGAGGTACCAAAAAGTACCTGGCATTTTACTTAGTTCTTAACCTTTATACAGATCAACTTAATTAATTCACAAATACATGTAGAAGTAGCTACTATTATTGGCTCCATTTCACAGATGAGCAAAATGAGGAAAGGTGGATTAGGTAATCCACCCAAACACTAAGAAATTAGGAAGCCCTCTAAGGAGAAATCTACTACAAGCAAATTAGCTAATTCTGGTGGGAAACAGAATTTCCTCCAATGAGAATTTTCTTCTCAAAAGAAGTCTGCTCCCTTCCCCCCTTTCGCCCAACCTGTATCAAGGATATTTGACAAGTTGGTCTTTATTAAGTGTTCTTTCCCTCTTGACACAGTTAAATAAAATATTTGTATTTACACACATATTCCAGAGGCGAGTGTAGATTTAATAGTAGTGCTCCTTTATATACACAGCACTGTTAATTACATACATAGCTGAATCCTACAGCCATGTTTCAGTTAAATACATTGAGACATTACTTTACAAATTGAAAATCAGTTATATTGCTTAACAAGAAGTGACAGATTGCGTGGTCTTATTATTAACAGTAATAGCAGGCATTATCTGAACTGTTTATTCATTTTTTCACTGAGTGTCAACTTGTTTATTCCTCCTGCCCATGCTGGAAAGAAGGTTGGTTTATAATTCCCATTTGTAGTCCAGGGTGCCGGAGTTGAGATTTGAACCAAGAATGCAGAATCAACCCTCAATCCTATGCCCATCTGCCCCATGCCAGTCAATATATCCAAGCCACCCCGGGATGTCTTCCTTGACCTACCCTGAAATTCCCGTTCTGGCTAGGTTGGACTAATGCACCTGTTCTCACCAAAAGCCAGTATTAGCCCCATTTCTTTCCTTCATCTCTGTTCTTCAGCCCTCTCTGTAAGAGTATTTGGTTAATTCCATTACCTTGGGTTCTGCATCGTGCCTGTGTGTGTGTGTGTGTGTGTGTGTGTGTGTGTGTGTGTACATGTGTGGCAGGCACCTGGAGGATGGGATGGTACAGAAGACATAGGACAAGAGACAAAGCACTTGCCTAAGGTCTTGGATTTGGGGTGTCCCCTCCCAACAGACCCTCAGGAAAGACACATATCCCTGCAGTGCCTTAGGACTCTGAGGGGTTATGAGGAGAAGGAATCAGATCACAAAGAGTAAAATGTGTCTGTGTTCACCTAAATGTATAATGAAAATACCATCAATAGTAGTAACAGTAATGGTGGTAAGCATATTAAACAACACTAATTGTAGATGCCTTACCATGCCCCAAGCATTGCACAAAGGGCTTTATACACATTGCCAAATACCCAGAGATAAGATAATGGGAAAGAAAAAAAATACTGTGAATGTGGAATAAAATAAAGCAATTGTGGAGAACGTGGGATAGTAATAAGCAAAAATGAATGATGAATGCTGTATTAATCTGCACACGCTGACATAAGAGAATACTGCAGACTGGGTGGATAAACAAGGAAGTTTTGTTTAGTTTGAGAGGCTGGAAGACCAAGATCAAGGTGCCACCAGGATTGATTTCTGGTGAGCTCTCTGTTTCTGGACTATAGCTGACCACTTCTCACCATGTCCTCACACAGCCTTTCCCATATTTGGGGATGAGAGAGAGAGAGAGCACGCCCATGTCTTTCCCTGTCGCCTGTCATTGCAAGGACACCAGTCAGATTGGGGCTCTAGCCTTATGACCTCTTTAAACCTTTACAATCTCCTCAAAAGCCCTGTCTTCAAGTACAGTCACACTGGGGATTAGGGCTTCAACACATGGATGTGGGGTGGTGGTGAATACCTAGTTCAGAGAGATATTTCCTGGCAAAAGTTTAGTGAAACAGATTTTCTTTAAAACAATTTCTGGAAAGGAAACATACTTCAGAAAATTCTCAGAATAAAAAATACTAAAAAGAGGCTGGGGATTTAGCTCAGCGGTTAGAGTGCTTGCCTTGCAAGTGTAAGGCCCTGAGTTCGATCCCCAGCTAAAAAAAAAAAAATAAATAAATAAAAAATAAAAAATACTAAAAAGAAATGAGCTAAAAAGAAACGAGCATGCAAGTCAGGAAAAGACATGGGGGAAACTTAAACACAGATTACTGGATACAAACAGCCAGCCTGAAAGCTACATACCATATGATTCCAACGATGTGGCATTCTTGAAAAGGCAAAAACTATGAAGACAGTAAAAATATTAGTGGTTTCTATGGGTTGGGGAGAGAGAGATAGATAGGAGGAATACAGATACTTAGGTAATGAAAATGCTCTGTGGTACTCTTAGGATGAACGTATGTCATTAAATATTAATCGAAACCCACAGAACACATATCAAGAGTGATCCCTCCCAGTGAAACCCATTAATTAATACAATAAATATGTGGTAATAATTATAATAAGGAAGAATGATCCCTAACACAATGCTATGGTTCATATCTGGCTGTCCCCGCCAAAGCCACATGGACTCAAAGATAGGGCTTGTGGAAGGTCATTGGAGGATGGGGGCACTATAGCTGATTTGCTGTTGGCCAATGGCGCCTGGTTAGCAGACACCAGTCACTGGGACATGGCCTGGAAGGGTATTTCTTCCTCCTTGGCTCCTCCCTTGACTCTCTCTGCTTCCTGGATGCCATGCCATGAGCATCTTTTGTCTGTCTCCTGCTTTGGAACCAGCTGACTATGGACTGAAACATCATGCAAAATAAACAACTCCACTTTTAAGTTGTGAGCGTCAGGTATTTTGTCTCAGTGATGAGAAAGTGACTCAGGCACACAAACTATAGATTCAGGGTGATTGTGTTGAGTCAGTGTGGGGTCATCCATTGTAACCTGCTCTACTCTGTGGGTTATGTTGATACTAGAGGATGCAGATATAGGGGGACAGGTCATATAAGAAATCTCTGTCTTCCTTTCCCACTTGCAATAAGCCTAAAACTGCTCTTTAAAAAGGGGCCCTAAAAACTACAATGTGTCCCTCCTGTGGTCCTTCTCGTACTACCTGAAGCTCATTTTGGACTACAGCTTGTGGAGATAGCAACTCTAGATGATTCCAGAGATGCCCATATACTGGGTCTTGAGCTTAACCATGACAGCCGCACCTTTTGGACTGCTGTTGACATCATCATCCATCAGCTCTCTTTGCTCTGCCACATGAGTTAGAACATGTCAGAAAACTAAAGAGTGATCAAAATAGTCTTAATCATTAAAGTCATTTGGACCCAAAAACATAGTGAAAAACTGTTAACCATTTCACATAAAGCCAAAATTAGAAAGGGAAAAAAAGGCCTTGGTTCTTCCTTTATTGTCTCAGTCAGCTTTCTACTGCTGGAGCAAAATACCTGACACATATGCAACATAATGGAAAAAGGTTTATTTTTACTTACAGTTTCAGCTGTCTCCAAGGCAGAAACATTATGGTAGAGGGCATGGTGGAGGACTGCTTCTCAGCCCATGACATTTGGGGAACAGAGAGACCAAGGAAGAGAGACAGAGAAAGGGAGGGTCTGGCAACAAGAAAACACCTTCCAGATCATGTCCCTAGTGACCCTCCTTAACTCAGTCCCACCTCCTAACAGCACATTTAGTTAAGGACTCATCAACGGGATGATGAGGTTAGCATTCCTCCAATCAAATGACCTTCCAAAAGCCCTGCTTCTGAACACATGAGTTGGGGGGAAGCATTTTTGATACAAACCATAATTATTTTTCTAGAAATCAAAATCTTGCTTATTTAGTATTTAAACCAACCATTAAAAAATGTAAATCAACTTAACTTCCACCCTAGCTCAATGTCTCCATAGCAGCAAACACATAGACCAAGGTCCCTGCCCCAGGGAGCTTTAGATTTCAGTGAGGGAGAAGGGTCAGCCCATTGCTCCTACAGCATCTGGTACCATATCTGGTAAGAACCCCCGAAACAACTGGGTCTCCCATAGTGCCATCTAAGGAGAAGAAACTGAGGCACATCTAAAGAAAGGCTGTGTTCTTTTTTTTCCACCTGATTTGGCCACATTTAATTACTTCTCAATTGCAAATCCAAAATTGCTTTAATTTGAACACACTGGAATGTTCCTCTAAAGAAGGAGAATTCATTTTGTTGGGTTGGTCTCTTCGTTGTAGTCCTTGACCTTGGATATGGGAAGGACCTTAGAAGACGACTATGGTTGAGCTCACATCTCTCTGCAAGTACAGGCTGTGCTTTAGAAGGGTCTCAACTTTCCCCAGAGTTTTTCCTGGAGGGTAATTGGAAACTGTGGTTAACGTAGCATGGCTTTTCAAATTGAGTTGAAAAGTTCATCAAAATGTCATTAATCTGCTTTACATAGCCTTTCTTGATTAAGTCAAACTTGTGTCTGACCAATTATTTATGAAGCCAAGCTCTAGATGGGGCTGTTTTGGCACTTGTGGACTGACATTAGGTTGGAGAAGGAAATGAGGACTTTACACTCAGGGGGGCTGAGACCTACTCGAACGCTGCCACTGCTTGCTCTTTGCAAAGGGAGACTGTGGTTTAAATGGGTAGCTTCTAACCCATTAACAATTTTTGATTGCCAAATTTGGGGGGACATCTGTTGTGTGTGATATAAGATGTGAGATAACAAAAAGAAAAGAAAGTCATTTCTTAGAGTCTTGAGGTGATGGTTTTTGAAGAAATCCTTGCAGACTTAAAATTAGTGGCAAACGAAATTGATTTTGTTTGGCTCTCCTTGGGTAAAAGGAACCCAGTGAAGACACTCGACTGTTTCCTGATCTTTACTTTCTGATGGGCTTGACGAATGAACCCAGAATTTTGCCCTGTGACGGTAAATATAACAATGATGGTGGCAAGTACCATGTCAATGCAAGTACCATGCAGGTCAATGTTATGGTTTGGATCCAAAATGTGCCCAAATCCTCAGAAATGGGGATTTTGAAGACTGATTAGATCATGGGAGCACTAAGCTTATCAACATATTAATCCATTCGTGAGTTTATAGCTGAGTGTGCTTTTAGGAGATGAGGTCTGGCAGGAGGAAGTAGGTCACCATGGGTATAAGCTGGAGGGGTAAATTCTTGTCTTCTTCCTGTGGCTGGCTAGATTTGCTTCCTGGCTGCTATGGGATAAGCAGGGTGTTCCTCCGCCACACCCTTCTGCCATGATGTTTCTGCCTTGGAGCCAGATAATCATGGACTGGAACCTCTGAAACTGTGAGCCAAAACAAATCTTTCGTCTGTGAAGTTGTATCTTGTCCCAGTAACAGAAAGTTGACTGACACAGCTAGACACACAATCCTGACAATACTTCAACAACAGAGAAATTACCATTCTCTTCTGATGAAGAGACCGAGGCTCTAAGAGGTTAGTTCTCTTCCTCTGGGTCTCAAAGTTGAACTCCAGTCTGAGCGAAGGAAAGGTGTCCCAGCCCTTAAGTGTCAAGAGTGAGCTGGCTTGCCCTCCTTCAATCCTTTTCCACTGGACACGGGGACGTTTCTCAGCCTATTGCCCAGACGACCACCCAAGGCTCCTTGGTCTGGGTGATATAATTAATGACTTGGCCACTGACTCATGAAAAAATGTCGACTCGAGAGGATACACAGTCCTGCTGGGGTCTACAGGAGTCACAGAGGCGAAAGGCTAAATGCCAGCAAAATGCCCATGGGTTTGAGTGGGCCCAAGTCGAGGTCATCTGGAGGCCACTTTGGTCCAGCTGAATCTCGCAGCCTGCACAGCCCCTGCAGTTCCAAAAAGGAGGGAAGCTACTGTGCTTAGGAGCAGATGTCACCCAAGGCCTGGCCTTCTGTGTGCCTGTCTTTCCCATTTGTCACGTTGGCAAAAGCATGGCAAAGGGGGCACCTGCAACTCCTGCCAGCAAGCTCCACACAAGGTGTCGGGCAGTATTTATGTGGGTCAAGTTTTCCAGAGAGAGAAAAAACAAATCTGTATTTCTGGGGTTTCAGAAGCTGCAGTGGCTCCTGACGGAGCTCCGGGCAAGCTGCCGCCCAACATCTCAGGGTGCAGCCAGATCCTGTTTTATGAGTTTCTTGGTCCCCTAAAGACATCTTTATTAATGTCCGACTCCAGAGTGTGGCTTCTTAGGGTCAAGTTTCTCATATCTCTCTGGCATATTCTGCAGGAAAAAGAAGGACATTTAGGCACACAGGCTCCTGGATTTCTGTTTGTTTTTATGTTTTTATTGCTTAAGTCCTTCTTTCTCTTTTCTTCTCCTCCTCCCCTCTTTCTCCACTTCTTCTTCCTCCTCCCTCCTCCCTCTCCCTCTTCCTCTTCTTTGATAGTTAAGAATGTTGCCAGATTCTAAACTCTGTGAAACACATGAAACAGTGAAACACGTCACCCAAACACATGCCACAAGGCGGAACACCTTCTCATGAGACAGCACCCTCAGTAGAGCCATTCTGTCTTCTCATAGTCTTGTTTGGCTTTAGCTGTGAGAGAAAAAAGGCCCAGTCTGAACTATCTTAAACAAGAATTTATTGGCAGGAGCAGCAAGAAATCTTGGGTGGTACCAGCTTCAGGATAAAGCCATCGCCAAGCCATACTAACGGGATCTGGTCTCCTCCTCTTCTGTCCTCTTTGTTGCTTTCCCTTCGGCCCAGAGAACCCTTTCACTAGTACAGTGGCTCCCAGTGACTCTGGCTCACACATCCCTGAGTCCACACTTGTCCTTCTCCCAAGAAGGTGGCTGATAAGCTCCAACTGGGACCCATACCCACTTCTGAACCAAACTCTGTATGGCCAGAGGATGGGGTGGACTGGCTTTGCTCTTGGTTACATTATGTCCCTGGCATCTAGGTCCTTAGCACATGGCAGTGGAGGGTGCCTCCTCCCAAACTACATGGCTAAAACATGGAGCTAGAGGCATCCTGAAAAGATAGGTTTTCATTTTCAAAAGAAGGAAAATCTTACACAAGATTACTATTTCCGCCAGAGATCCAGCCTCCTAAGCCCACTTCTTGAATGAATAACTCAAAAATAACACACCTGGTATAAACACCCTTAGTCATGGCGAGATGGAGTATTGCCAGAAGAAGTAGATTTTCCAGATAACTTTATAGAAGAATCTCTGGAGCAAGCAAGGACGGACTTTCTCCAGTGTCATTTTGCAATCAGTAACCAGAATGTCCTTCTAGAATATCCCATTTGCTACTAACTCGTGCCCTGTGAGACAGGCATAAAGTTGGATGTGTCATTGGATCTTCCCTCTGATTTCATAAAACTTTGTTGCTTTTTATCCCCTGGCAGAAAAAAACTTTATCTGAATATAAAAATGTAATTTAAAAAATGTCTAACAACTAAAAACTCTAAAGGGAAATACTACATGCTGACAACAGTGTTTTCCATTCTCCAGGAAATTTTAATCATTCAAATACAATCACATCCATCATTACTTTTCATCAGCAGATCTCAAAGAGGGGCAAATGAGTCTCCCAGGGGACTTTTGGCAACATCGAAAGACATTTCTGGTTATCACAAGTGGGAAAGCATTGCTGGTGGCATTTATTGGGTAGAGCTTAGGGATGCTACTAAACACTGTGTCCTTACAACCAAGAATTCTCTGGCCCCCAGGGTCAAAATGCCAAAACTGAGAAAATGCTTTTGACTCTCGTGACATCTCTGTGGGAAAGCAGGACTGGTGACATAGTATCCTCATTTGATGTGGTGATGACATCAAAAACCTGGCTCCATTTTTCTTCTTTGTCATCCCTACTAGTCTGGCTTTTGTCTTCGTTATTGTCACTACATGCTTGTAAGGGGCTTTCTGCAATTCCCACACTATGCCTAATAGTGAAACAGTGCCAGCCAACCCATTATCTTGTGTCATGTGATCAAAAGCCTTCCCCAGTTCTTATCACCCTTCTGTTTATGTGTCATTGGCTAGAGCAGAATCCCATGGCTACCTCTGGCTGCACAAGTAATTGGGAGAGTTTAATCTTGATTGGATTACGGAACCCCACAGATTAGTAAAACACACTAATGGTTTGTGGAGGTGCAGTATGCATGGGTACTTGGGTGCTCTATATGGTCCCTGGCTCCTTCTTCTCTGGCACTGTTTCCCTGCTCTGCTTCCCAGTCATGAATTAAGCACCCTTGCTCTTCCACCATGATATTCCCACCTTGGAGCCAGCTGGCCGTGGACTGAATCCCCTGAAACCATGAGCCAAATTAAGCCTCTCCTCCTTTAAGTTGTGGGTGTTGGGTATTGCATCTCAGTGACCAGAAAGCTGATGAATACAGGGGATAATCTGCTTTCCACTTCACAATAGGAGGTGGTCAAGAAGAAGGAATAGGAATGAGCACTGACTTAGTATATATAACCAGTGGGCTCTGGCACCATGGGCATGAGACTTGCCCAAGATGATACGGCTAACCAGAGTCAGTCTAGGACTACAGTGTTGTGATATTAGCTCAGAACTACTTTGGCTAAGATACGTCACTGCTTTTTGTTATCACTTTTTTTTTTTTTTTAGGAGTGCAGGGCTTTCTAATGAATGCAGAGAAAGAGTGTCCTCTTTGGAAATACCACATGTTCCATTTAGCTGACCAGGTATCGCAGTGTGTGCTGCTACTGCCTTTGTGACCACAAGTCTCTCACTGACCTAGCTATAAGTGCAACAATGTGACTTGCGATAGTAGGAAGAACTCAGTTCCAATAATCCTGAAAACTAGCTATGTGTCTTAGATCTCAGATCTAAGAAGCTCAAAATGATCCAAGTGTAAAATCCCAAATTGCCTACCTGGAAACTCTCTGGATGGAAATGGAATATCAAGACAAACAGGTACAAGGAGAGGGTGGTATATTCAAGTTAGTGGGCTATGACCAGCATTTTTTAAAAATTCTAGAATAGTAAAGAAATGATCCGAGTACGTTGCATATAGAACCGTCAGTATGATTGCATAACATTTGTTTCAGGTGTGTTTGTGTGTACAAAAGATAACATATTTCTGTGTACCACAGTCAAAAAGTTTGAAAAGTACTATATTCCCTTTGTCTGGAAATGAAAGAGCAGATAAAAACAAAGGCGGAAACTGCCCTGTTACACAGGCAAGGCTGGGGCTACATCGACTCAGACCATTAATGATTGTCCTTTTGCTTCCTCATTATCTTGAAAACCCGACTGAAGGAGGCTTTGCTAAAATATAAACACCCTCCTGCCACTCTCTATCTCTTTGGGCTGAGTGGCCAGTCAGCCTTGGCACCTTCACAAGCCATCTCTGGTTTATTAGGTCTGCTGGTTCCCGAAGACAGCCCTTGTATGGCATTAAAATTTCCTGGGATCTGTCCACTCTGGCATCTCTGATTCGTGTCCTGGAATACCTGGGTGCTCGCCTTGCAGTTTGTGGAGTTATGGAGAAGATAGAGAAATGGTGATCTGAATATCTTCCCCTTTAATTTGGGCTTTCTGGGTTTGAAGTTCACCTTTTGACCCTGTCTTCCTCTGACTTGAATCTACTCACAGTAAAAGGAAGCTAATTTCCAACAGCCTGTCCCGAAGATCCTTGTTGGCTTCCTTGCAGAAAAGACTCTTGCTCTTCACCCAGACTCAGTCTTTCTTCTCTTTGATATCCTGAAAGCAAGGTGGGGAGAGAGACAGAGAGAGACAGAGACAGAGACAGAGAGACAGAGAGAGCCAGTGGGGGGGGAGAGAGTCCTTTGAAATACTGGTGAAAATCTCACCACACGCCTTCTAGGTTCTCCATAAAAGCAAGCAACCCCTTTGGACTTTAATTCAAGCATTTTGAGAACAGTGACACCTCACTTGGCCCTTCTACCCACAGAAGAGAAATGACAGCAACCACGAGTCCATAATACCACAGATCTCTGTTAGATCGCTCTTATTCCTCCAGGTCAAAAAGGAACTAGACAGTATGCACCTGGGCTTTAAAATCAGCAAACTACAAATATTCTTTGCTCATCTGTGACCTTGCACAGCATCATTAACGTGCACGCACTATAAGTCAGACACAGCAACACATGTCACGGGATGTATTTTCTATAACTGATTTCATCTTTCCCCAGGGCTCCGAGTCTCATCAACTGCAGTGTCTTCTGGTTTAAGATAATCTCCTGTGAGAAACATGAAATCTGCTCAAAGTTCCTGACAGAGTTGCTTCTTCACTCACCAATTCCTCCTTCTCTTGTCATTTCCAATGCGGTGGCTGGCCAAGAGAAGGCTCTAGTGGGCCTCAGGTTATTCTCCGGAATCTGGTTGAGGAGTCCTGCAGATCCGGCTGCATGGTGACCCGGCATCTGGTGTTGGTCTCTGGTGCTGCCGACCCTTCCTTCTGGCTGAAGGGACATTCGGCTCGAGTCCACCACTGAGTCCCTTGGCCTCTGCCATGACAACTCACCATGAAGTCCGCTCACTGGGCCCCCCCCACCTTAATCTGCAGTCTTTCCGGGTTCATCATTCCCGTCCCTTCCCTGTAACATCTGGGAATTTTGGGTTCCCAACGCGCTAGCTGTGGGCACACAGGCCTCCCCCTTGACACTGTCTTTGGTTCATGAAGTGACACTGTGCAGATTCAACCCCGAGCCTCTGAAGGGACATTCTGCCTCCTGTCAGCTGGACACCGCTTTGTCACCATGACCCCTGTGTGGTATTAAAACTCTATATTCTTATGATACCCCCACATCAGCTCTCAACCACACAAAAGGAAGTTCGAAATGTTCACCATTTTCCCTCTTAAAGTGATCCATTGTCTCTCTGTACACTCAAAAAAATCTAATAAGAGACTTCAAGTTGTTGGGTGATTTCTTCATTCTTGTTTTGCTTTCCCTCAAAACGACAAACTCAAAGGTGAGAGAAACCACACAAAACTAGCAAGTAGGTATCATCGATTATCTTGTGTAGACTACATTGATTTAATGTCTAAAATATTTTTTTCATGAGGGAGCTGAATAAGGATATGAGGAATCATCTCATCATTCTCTCTACTTCTGCATGTCGGGACTTTTCACAATAAAGAGTTAAAAATGAGCCAGGAGTGATGGTACTTGTCTATAATCTCAGTATTTTGAGGGACTGAGGCTGCTGGAGGATATTAAGTTTAAGCCCAGCCTGGGAAAATTAGCAACTTGGCAAGACCCTATCTCAGAAAAAAAAAAAAAAAAGGTCTGGGGAGGCAGTTCTGTGAGAAAACCTTGGGTTCAATCTCCAGTACCACAAAAAAAGTTAAAAATAAATAAATAAAACCACATCTGCCCGTGGTCCATGGAGAAGGCTCCCATTGTCAGGTTTACTGGAACATTTTGGGTGGGACTAAGGAAGCTCCCTGTCCCACATCTTGGAGGTGTTGACAATTCAAAGGCTGTAACTCAGCAGCAGAAGTTCAGGCCAGAAACAGTCACAGCTCTGAGCGAGGCTACTGGTGGCTCCTGCTTCATTCAAATAACAGGGGAGGCCTCTGATTTAGCCAGATTCAATTTTCAACTTTTATAATTCATTTAAAATTTGATCAACGAGTTAATTTATGAGAAGGGCAAGGGGTGCCTTGTGAGCTCATCTGGTGGGCACAGGCATTATAGCTTAATTTGTGGTTGAGGCAGCTTGCTATAATTGAGTGCAGAAAGGTGGTTTCTCACTCGGATTTTGGAGTCCCAAGGTGAGTGAGATGAGGACTGGGCTTTCACTGGAGCAGGGGTAAGTGGGTGTCCGGAAGAGGCGGAACGCTGGAGGGATGTAGGTTTTGATCAAAAGCCACCCATCAAAAGCTCACTGTAACGAAATACAGCAGTTCCACATCCAGGACAAGGTGGGTTTCTCTGGTGGCCCTCGGGAACCGCGGGCAGCGCAGTCGGAGCCGAGTGGGAGAAGGCGGCTGGTATATGTGGGCTGGTACAGATATGGACCATCAGGATGACTTAATGCCCTGTAATTCCAGAGAAACACCCCCTTACTCCAGGCCAGGCTGGGAGGCATGAGGGTAGGGGTGGGGCAGGTTCCAAAGCTCAGGATACAGCAGGTGTGTACGAGTGCAAGTGTGTGGGAGAAGGTGAGTGTTTATGTGCCTATGAACGTGTCTGATTGTGTGAATGAGGAGGACATCGTGTCTGTGCCCGTGTGTCTGTGTGCAAATGTGTATTTCTGTGAACACACACACATGTGAATGTAGGAAAGGCGTACACCTGTGGATGTGGGTGTCTTGTGCATGACTGAGAGAATGAATGTGTGTCTGTGATGTGTGAGTGCACCTGTGTGTATGCAGAGAGGGAGTCTGACTCTGAATATTAGCGTGTTCCTGTGAATATATGTAGACTTACCATGTGCTTGTGAAGAGCTGTGTGTATATCTGTGTGGGTATGTGTGTGGGGGATATTTGTGTGAATATGTGTGTATCTGTGAATGTGTGTCTATGAGGGTGTGTGTGCATCTGTGAATATATGTGTACATACCTGTGAATGCGTTTGGGTGTGAATTTGGGGACACGTGTTTGTTCATCTGTGTGAGTGCGTGTGTGTGAGCAAATGGGAAAATCCGACTGCCTCTTGCACAGAGAGGGGATCTGCTCATGGTCTGGGTCAGCTGGGGACATGAGCGTCTCCTTTTTTGTGGGGTTCTGGCTGCAGTAACAGGAATGTCCACACACCCGTGAATGTGTGTGTAAACGTGGGCCAGTGTGCATAGGTGTGTAGATGTGTGTGTCTGTGCATGAGAGAATGGGGAATGTGTGCGCCTCTGTGGATGAGTGCGCCCACATGTGAGAATGTGCGAATGGGACAGCAGGGTCTCTGTGTGCATGTGTATGCTGTGTGTGATTGTGGGGAAGTGCGTGTCTGTGCGTATGGACGCGTGTGTGTTAGCTCACCCACCGCAGCTGTGCGCAGTGCCGGGCTCCTCAGGCCGCTGCAGAGCAACTCTGGCATTGGCGTTTCTGCCATCTTCTTCCTTTAGCCTCCTGCCAGTTCGCTCACTTGTAGATATTCCTGGAGCACCCTGGAAGTGTTGGGCCCTGAGAAGCCCGGAGAAGACAGGGTGCCAGTGTCTCCACTTGTACCCAGCCCGAGCAGACACCCTCTGCGTCCTGGAGAGTCCGCCCAGGTCCCGAGGCCCTGTGGGCACCAGGAGCAGGGCTGCCCCCAAGAGACTGGGCTCCAGCACCTGCCAGGTGGCCCACCCTTGCCTCCCAGTCATCCCCCACCCCGTGCCCTGCCCCGCCCCGCCCTCCAACTGCAGCCCTCTTGCTGCTCGCTTCTCTGAGTAACATCCCCACCCTGTGCAGCATACCTGATCAACGCAGGGTAGCAGTAGGGGAGTTGTCCTTATTACCATTAAGAGTAGAAGAAAGCTCCGAGAAGCACTCGATCTATGCCCAGCACCCAACCTAGCGCTTGGTACGGTCTCATCTCGTCACTCCAAATATCACAGGGGTCAGGAATTATTATCCCCGTTCGACAAAGCCAGTAAAGGTCCGGTGATTTTCTCAAGGCCACGCAGCAGGGATCTGCACTCAGGAGGGCTGAGCGCCCAGATCCGTGTCAGTGCCTGGGGTCCCAGGGCTTTAAAGTCAGCCAACATCAAGGCCTTCCCAGGTCCGCCCCACTCTGCGCTCCATCCTCCTAGAGGCGCTCCCCTGGCACTTTTGTAGCAGAAGGCCTGTCCTGGGCCAGCCTTTCACTCGAGGGCAGGGCGGCTCTGCAAATGAAGCACCCCAGCCAGACAGCCACAAGTCCCTGAGGGTGTGGTCTGGGAGTGGGGTGCAGCCAGTCTCTGGCCAAACACCCTGAATGTGGCTGTGCCGTCTGGGCCTCTGTCTGGGCCCAGCGTTTTTATCTTTGTTGTCATTACTGTTGTTTTGTGCTAGGGAGCACACCCAGGGCCTGGCATATGCTAGGTAAGTGCCGCTGAGCTGCATCCCTAACCATATCTGGCTTCCCACCCACAGCGCTCTCAAACTGCTGTCCAAGTAAATGCGTGAGATTTCCACATCAGTTTTCCAGCCATTTCCCATTTGAACCCACAGTTTTAATCCTGTATTTTAACTTGTCCAAGCCACACCTCCATCCTCCAAGGCCCAATTCAAAGGCAGCTTCTCAGAAGGCTTCCCACTGTCCCTGTGAATGGCAGCGATCGCTTCCCTCCACACTGTTCACATCTGTCAGATCATCCACAACTTTCTATTTTGCGTCAGCGCTATTTGTGAGCGCTTGACCTCCTGCCATCTTAATAATTCTACTTAAGAGCTTCCTAGGAATTTGGTCCCTGTACTTGGAGTCTTAATTCATCTTATTCATACCTAACTTTCACGTGAACCTTGCCAGTACGTGCTATTATCACCCCCATTTTACAGATGGGGAAATTGAGACTCAGAAGCTTCAATCACTAGTCTAAGATCACACAGCTACTGAATGACAAAGGAGCAGGGTCAAACCGAGGGATCTATCTCCTCCTAAAGCCATCACATGTAATCACTATCACTAACACATTCTTAGCAATTTATTGATGAGTGACAGTTTTTCTGACAATGTATAACTGAGGACTGAGTGGGGAGAACAATACTTAACTTCAAAGAACAGCTCTGGCAGCGAGACTCCAGGCACCATGGCCTGGCCTGGGGACAGAGGTTGGGACCGCAGAGGCCTCTTCAGGCTCCTCCAGTCGCAGCTCACAGGAAGCTGCTGCCTGGCAGGCTGGCCTGGGTCACGCTCTCCATTTCTGGAGGCCCCTTTTAAATCCGGTGTTGTGATGGAAGGGTTATGACACACTTCCTCTAATGTAGGCCTGGGACAGATTTGAGCCATTTGATTGCATTTAATGTAGTTGTGGGTTTTATAGCTGTGTACATTGTCCTCTACTGCCCCTGGCCCCTTGCTCCCCCGGGCCTCAGGGTAATGGGCATATTAAATAAATCTATTATGTGAATCAATGAGACATCCTTGGGCATCTGCATTTCACTGTCCTGGAAACAGCAAAAGAGGAACAGAGCTGTGAAACTCTGGCCCTTGGACATCTCTCAGGAGCGCTATGCTTGCAGGATGGGCAGAGTGAGGGAGGAGGGAGCAGCTCGGGAGAGGAGCCCCCACACACACAAGCCCTCGCTGTCCTCATGGATGCCACTGGGCAGGGGCTGGAACTTTCCTTTTCTGCCTGAGCTCAGGGGCTGCCCCACAGAGGTCACAAGAGACTGTCAAGTGAGCAGTGGCGACCGGGTTGCTGTGCCCTGTTTTCCTCTGTGGTCTGCTCCCCGGTTCTCAGCCTCCACACTGTGGACATCTGAGGCCTGGTCACTCTTTGGTGGTTGGGTGGGTCCATTCTGTGCACGGTGGGGATTCAGCAGCACCTCTGACCTCCAACTTCTAGGTGCTGGGAACACCCCGCACACGGCTGAGGGTGCGCGAGGAGGGAGTGGAGGGGTGTCAAGGACACCTCTGGTGAGAATCAGCCCTCTAACACGCACCTGGGGAACAGACTGCCTCAGCCGCCCCACAGAGAAGAGCACAGGAGCGCCACCCTCACCCAGAGCCAGTTCTGGTTTGGGTTACACCACGGTTGTCGTGCGAGGTCCTCTCTGGTGTGCGGCGAGACGTGCTCAGGGCTTCTTTGTCGCTGTTATGACCAGCATAGCTGGTCCGTTCTGTCCCACCCAGTCCTCCTGAGAATGCACTGTGTTCTCGTCACGCCAGGCGAACGGGAGCCATGGCCATCCCGGAGAGTTAGGGCTTTGGAATGAGGGCAGCAAAGCTGTTCCTAAGGATTCGTCCTCGGCACATCAGGAGAAGACAGGGCAAAGGAGTAATAGCTGATTTAGCTGAAATGACTTGGGCATAGATTAAAGGATGAGGGTTTTTACATGTCTGATCTCCTCCCGGAGTTTGGCGATAACAAGAAAACCAAAGAGCAGATGTGTCAAGAAACTTATCCAAGGTCACACAGCAAGTAAGCGATGGGGCTCAGCCTCCATCCAGCAGGACTGTGTCCCAGAGTCTCTGGGTTTTCTTCTTCTCATACACGACAGTTGAAGGAAGTGTATGTAATCACTCATAGCTACCACCTAGATTCTATAGTTAATATCTTACTATACTTGCTTTATATCTGTTCCCTATCCATTCATTCATTTAATTTATTTGTGTGTGTACACTTCTAATTAACTTTCAGCCATTTGTATAGTTTAACCCTAAACATACCAACCTGTCTATCGTTCACTAGGATTTAACATTTGTCTGCACCTTTTTTTCAGTAGTGCAGATTGAACCCAGGGCTTTCACACTGAGCTGTATCCCCAGTCCATCTTTATTTTTTGAGACAAGGTCTTGTTGCCCAGGCTGGGCTCCAACTTGCGATCCTTCATCCTCAGCCTCAGCCTCCCGGAGTGTGGGATCGCAGGTCTGTGCCGCCATGCCCAGCTTCTCATCTACATCGTTTTAGAGATAAAGTTCACAGTTATTTTATGAAATGCATAAATCTTAAACATGCAGTGCATGGGCTCTGACAAATGCATATACCTTTGTAGTACGGCTCCTTTCCAGACAGACGCATTACCATGTCTTCATCAAATTCCCTTCTCCTCCCAGTCACTTCTTGTCTCTATATCTCGGAAGCAAGGACTCTTCCAAATTTTTGCACCATGAATTAATCCCATCCATTCTAGAACTTCCAAAACATGGACTTACACAGTATGTGAGGCTTTGTTATGCGGCCTTTTCACTTAATGTAATATTTTTGGATGCATCTGTGTTGTTATATCCATCAATAATTTCATTTTTATTGCTAAATTCCATTATATAAGCACATGTCCATTTGTTTATTCATTTTCCTATTTATAAACACTAGGCTACTTCAGATTTTTGACTATTATTAATTACACTGCCGTGAACATGTTTGCACAATGCTTTTAGAGAACATATGCTTATATATTTTTCTTGGGTAATTACCTAGCACTAGAAGGCCGAGCCATGGGGCCGCATATGTTCAGTTGTATAAAAAGCACCACAGAGTGACTGTAGCATTTTGCATGCCCACCAACAATGTACGAGACTCCCAGGTACTCTGCAACCTCGCCAGCAGTCATTTCACATCTAATCACTCTGGTGGGTGTGTAGTGATGGCATGACGATTCCCATTTTCCTAATGACTAATGATGTTGAGCACTTCTTGTGTGCTTGTGGGCATTCATATAACTTCCTTTGTGAAATATTCGGTCTGATCTTTGCCCCTAAAAGAAAATCAGATTGTCTATTTAATGCTGCATTAGAGGAGTTCATGATCTACCCCAATACTAGTCCTTTGTCACGTATAGATTTTAGAGTCTGTGGTTTTACCCTACAGAAGATCAAGGAGATAAGAGCCTCCTTGGGATGTTGAAACAATTTGTTCTGACCTGAGAGATGCTTCAGGTGCTAAGATGTCAGATTCTTTTATCCCTGTACACAACCAACCCATGGCTGGTAGGATCACCATGCTGAAAAGTGCTTTGCACACTCAGGAATAGATGCAGTGAGCAAATAAAGAGCTGAAAGGAGGAAGGAGAGAAAGCAGAGGTTGGCACTTGGGGTTAATGCAGGAGGTTGCGTCCTGCTTCTGGCTTCCCCGGATACAGGTTTTACTTTGCGTGGAGATAGCACATACTCTTTGGTATTGAGCGCTGTAGATTTGGGTTCTGTGATAGTTCTGCCAATCATCAAATATTTCCAGCTCTCTTCCCTCCTGACATGAGAAAAGATTATACTTCCCTGACTCCTTTGAAGTCAGCGTGGCCAGGTAGCTTGCTCTGGACAATGAAATGTGAGCTCAGGTGATTTCTGGGCAGAAAAATTTAAGAGCGGGTACATGTCTGGTTTCCACGTTTCTGCCATACTACCGGGATGATCATAGTGGCCTCCATCTCTGAGTGATCGCCATGACTGGAACCCCCTACCATAACCTAGATATGCAACACTGGTATGAAATAAACTTCTGTTGAAATTTTGGGGTTATAACTGCAGCAAAACATAGCCCGTCCTGATTCTCTTTCCACTGGCTGCTTGAGATGTACAGTGGGATTTAAATGACTTAGTGTTTCTTCCCAATCTTTAGACATATGTCTACACTGTTTTGTGAAACTGTAAGCCCTATTATCTCACAGCAAATGAATAAATATAATGGTTGCGATTTGATCTTGTCATTAAGCATCTTCTCTTTCCTTGGCCTTCTTTTAAGCAGCAGAAAAGAGGTTTTGATTTTTTAACATATGATAAGTAACAAAGTGAATTGGGGCCAATTTTAATTCAAGCAATAACAATACAATTGAATTCCATTTTGAAGTAGGGATGAAAAAGTATAAACATCATGGAAGCATACGGCTCCCCATGGGATCATCAAACATTTAGATTGGCAAGCAAGGACGACTCTTCCTTGAGAAGCAAGGGTAAAAGAAGAGACATAGGCTACCTAAAATAGTCTTTTTACAAAGATGCCCAAGACCCGCATTCAGGTCAGTCATAAAAACATAAATGAGGGGCCAGCTGGAACTGTCTCTGACGTCTCATTTTCAACCAAGCCCCATGATCATGCCTGACGATTGTCAACCTGTCCCTGCCCAGCCTCCTGCAACTTTCCATCTTGCTGTGTCCAGTTGAAAATGAACGGTTCATTAAATGTTCCAGACTCTGTAGCATACCAAAAGTGGTATTTACTAAGGGCCTAGCGCTTAGCTTTGGGAATTAAAGAGTAAATGAAAGTCCAATTGATTCTGCACAATTTAACAAATATTTATAGATCAATTTACAGGACCCAATAATCACAGTTCATCTATGACTCTGCTTAAAATAAAGTAACGGAGAACTGACTAAATCCCAGGGATGCAAAGAGCCAAGAGAGAAGTAGTTGGTTAGATTTTTTCATCGGAAGCCTCACTCTGATGCAATCTCCACACCCCAACCCCCATTTTCTCCTCCACTCTGGACAATGGCACAGCAAGGCCTAAGGCACTGTGGGATCCTAATGCAGCCACGATGTTTTCAGTTGTAATGCCAATTTTCACTCCTTCCCTCTGTCTGGCTTCTCTCAGGGCTTGGCCTCTGGACCTGAGCTCATTTTTGTGGCTATATCAATATCCTTTGTGATGGCTCAGCTTGGATCCAATGGGTAATGATCTGCTATTGTGAGTACCATTCATTTGGCAATTTTATTTCAATCAAAAGAGTCAGGCTTAAGGGTTGTGGCCCTACCGAAGTCCCCAGGGCTAAGGTCTTAACTCCGTGGGCTTGGAGCCCCTGATGAGTACACATGGAAAAGATTTAGTGACCAGACAGCCTAACGGCAGAGAGAATTACATTAAAGAACCTGGCCTCTCCCTGGTCTGTTTCCTGACTGCATGTCTGGCTAACAGTATGATGGAGACATTACTGAGTACCAGGTACGGTGGAAGGCTCTACCTTTATTATCTCATTTAATCATCACAAACAACCTGTGAGGTAAGTGTTAGTTCTTATACCCATTTTTATAAATGAGGAAACTGAGGCAGAGTCAGAGCCACCCAATTTGTAAGTGGCAGTCATTTGCCTTTGGTGTGATTCCACAATCATCACTAAACTTTAAAGAATTTGGACTTTATCCAAGGTATGAACAGGTAGGTGCATGGAGGGGGTTCCTGATATGGGAGAATGTATGCCAGGCAGGTGCTACAGAACAAATCTCGGCTGTCTCCTCTGAGGGAGATATGAAGGGATATGTAAAAAATTTAATAGGTGATTTAGAAATTATTACATACTGAACAAGCTTCAAGATCTGAGGTAAATAGAAAAGGAAAAGCTATAGCATAGTATGTTTAGTATGGTCTCATTTATGTAAAACAGGAACACTATATTTATATACGGTTAGAAAGGTGATTGGGAGGTTGTACCTGACACCATCCTGACCCCCCAGGAGGGAAAAATGTGCCGACAACAGTGAAGAGAGGTGGTGCCTGTGCAGCTGCCCAGAAGGGGGGTTTCCTCTGACTCCGATGACACAAAAGGATTCACGTATCATTTACATAGTTTTTAGAATGCATCTGTGTTAAGAAGATAGTAACAGGTATTAGTGAGAACGTGGAGAAACTGGGATGAGGGATGCAAAGGGGCACAGCCACTTCAGAAAAGTTAACTGTAGTGTTACCACGTGACCCAGCAACTCCACTGAAAAGCATGCACTTCAGTGTCCACAGTTGCACCATTCACAACAGTCAAGAAGAGGAAAAGCCTCCACGAATGTCCACCAGTTGATGGGTGGATGAATAGAATGCATCCGGTTGTTTAGGGAGTATCATCCGGCCTCTGGCAGGAATGATGGAGTGAAACGTGCTATCAAGGGGTGGACTGTCACAGTGTGATGCTAAGTGAAATAAGCCAGCCTCAAAAGACCACGGACTGTGCAATTCCACTTACATGAAGTGTCCAGAATAAAGAAATCCACAAAAACAGAAAAAAGCAGACAAGTAGTTGCCAGGGCTGCGGGTGAGGAGTGACTGCTGATGAGTACCCAGTCGCTTTTGGGAGTGATAAAAATGTTCTAAAATCAAATTGCCGTGATGGCCACATAACTGCAAAAGCACTAAAAACTACTGAACTGTGCTCTTTAAATGGGTGAATTTTATGGTATATTTCTCAACAAAGATGTTATTTTTAAAAATCTATATAATGTATTTCATCATTACAGTCAATAACATTTTAAATACCAATTTTAGATTATAACCAAGATGCATTTATTATAAAACATTTAGATAATACAGAAAAGGATAACTAAAAAATAAAAATCACTAGAGATTTAAAATTCGATAATAAAATGATACCTGTTCATAGAATAAAAAGGGAAAATACAGAGGTACATGAGGGACACTCAGGCTGCCTTCCCTCTGAGCCACAGTCTCTCTGGCCAGTGGTCACCAGTGCCATCAGCTTCTCATATAGACCTCAAATTTTTTATTTTCACACAGGCTCCTTCATGTATAATTATACATCTATGTTGTGTGCAGAATTATATCTATACACACATATGTGTATCTATACATCAATAAATACACATTACACATACATAATTACATGTACAAGAGCTAAGAGTTTAGCTCAGGGGTACACTGTATGGTTAGTATCCATAAAGCCCTGTGTGTGTGTGTATAATGTAAATATATATTTATAAATATAAATATAAATAAATAAATGAACAAGGATCACAAAATACACACCGTTATGACTGTTGACTTTTTAAAATAGCAAATGGCACATTTTGGAGATCTTTCTACATCACCACTTGTAGTTCTAGCTCACCTTTTCGGTAGCTGCATAATACTCTACAGTGCAGCAACCTACTCTTTTCTTGCTGGTCATTTCTCTGGCTTCCTTTTTGTTGGCACTGAGGCTTCCAATGTTGAAGATAGCGCCCAGGTCAGAGATGAACAAGAAAAGATACTGTTAACCCATGTCCTCCTCAAACTTTGTATTCAATTTAAAGAGTTAATTTATACCCTGCTAAATTGGCTTGTTTCTAGATATCCCCTCAAAGCCTCATGTGGCTGTAGGTGGGGAGTTTCAAAGGTGGCTGGATTCCGGCGTGTGAATGTGGATTAAGGGTGATACTGGGATTAAGGGTGTGGATGATGGAAGCCCCAGCCTGGGTGTGGGTGGCACCAACCAATAGGCTTGTAACCTGGAGTAAATATAAAAGGACAGAAAGAAGGCAGGCTGCTGCTTGCTGCTTGCTTGCTGCTGCCTCTCGCCTCCTGCCTGCCCTGGAATGGACTATTTCTCCTCTGCCACACCCCTCTGCCATGCTACCCTGCCTGGGAACCAGCTGACTATGGACTGACACCTGTAAGATAAAATAAAACTTTCCTCCTTTAACGTGCAGGTGTCGAGTATTTGTCTCAGTAACCAGAAAAGTAACTACAGGTATCCCTAGTACAACGTTCCAAACCCCAACAGGGTGTGTAGTGAAAAGTAAGTGCCCTTCCTCTTCCAACCAAGCCGTCATCACCCCTGGGGCCAACTATCGCTGCCAAGCTTGGGTACTCTCAGCAGCGTTTATGAGCACAGCATTCTTACACAGGTGGCCAATGCCTTTTACAGTAGAATTTCTGAGTGTCAGTGGACATAGGACCTTTTTTCTTACAGGGCAGAAGAGAACACATTTTGATAAATA
>PVJO010001222.1:109026-111526 GCA_004026905.1 Hystrix cristata
CTGCCCACCTCGCAGTTTCACGGGCCACAGGGCAGGGATGAGGAGGAAGTGGCTGACACACTCATCTTGGGAGCAAAGTTTAAGGGAGACGTCAAGAGACTCAGTAATCAAGATAAACAATATTTTCATATACTATTTTCAAAAATCAAATCAGCAAACTATGGTAGACGGACGACTGGTTTTTATAAATACAGTTTTACTGGAGTTAGAGATGACTTATATTATGCTTCTAGTCCAGCACCAGTGTGAGGAAATAGGTGGCTTTCGGGTGAATCATGAAGCCTGGTTCAAGAGTATTTGTTGAATCCTTGGTTCACAAAATATTTAATTCAAAGCGGTAGTCTCTGGTGACTCTCCTGTCCCTCTCCCCAACTCCACTATCCATTGCTCACAAAGGAAATGGGGCTCCGTCCACAAGTCATCTATCGGAGTGGCAGATTAAAATTATGTAACAGGAAGTTTTCTGTTCATATCGCAGTATAACCAAATCACCGGTTCTCTATTGATAATTCATTATGTGTTGCCGCTCCCTGGCTGCAGCTCTGATATGCTTTTTGCCATAATGATTTTATACCCCCCTTCCATAATGGCCTCCTGACGGTGTCGATCAGCCTCTCTTCCGTGTTCAATAATATTATTCTGAGATCCGTCTTGGGAGAATGCTTAAAAGCTTTCTCTCATTTTCTCCATTTAACTCATGTATTATCTGAGTTTTTACATTAAATGGCCATTCTTAATATCCCATGACATGTCACCTCTTTTCTAGAGAGGACACCGACACAGTACTTACCCGATTCCAGAATCTATACTAATCAAATCACGCTTTCCCACTTCAGCCGAGAGCAGTTCGTTCGGTGCCGCAGCATTTAATCTGGACAAAGAACTTATGAAAGAGAACAAAAACAATTTAAGCTGCAGTTGGTTAAATGTGAACGTGATTGATGCAATTTGTTTTATAAAAAGGAATTAGCAGATATTGAAGTCAAGTTGTGGAATGAAGGTCAAAAATGCTCAGATTTATTGCCCTGGTACATCCGACAGCGGTGCTTTTTTAAAAGCCTAACGGGGCAAATGGTGGACAAATGTTTGAGTGGCGATACTAAAGGAGAGGAAAGGCTCCAGGGAAGGCTTTCAATCTACACTATGGTCTGGTAATTTAAAAACACTGAAATCCATCTTCAAAATCCTGATACTTCACCCGAGTCCTGTGTTACTCTTTTTAATCTGTGCTTCCCAGAACAGGCTTAAGCAATAAGCCAGAAAGCCTAGTTAAGGGCCTATTTTTTTTTTTTTTTTTTTTTGTTAAGGGCCTATTTTAATGCAGAAAGCGTATCCAATCATCGACCACCTTCCCCCGCAGAATTCAAACATGAGTGGAAAAGTTGAAGCCCAAATTTCTTTAAGGCATACTAGGGCATTAAATTCACTTTTGCCTTGAGGCCTCTGGGCTGGGAACATTTTGATTGTAAGTCGGGAACCCCCTAAACCTGAAGGCTGGCTTCTTTCGTGTGCACATATTCCCATCTCACTAATGGATTGAGGGCAGGACACGGGTGCGTCAGAGGGACTATAATGGAAAAGGTGCTCGGTTCAATCCGAGAGTGGCTAGGGGCCAGGGACAGTGAATCATCCATCCCCTTGACATGGGCACCAGCCTGAGAAGAATGGATGAACCTGATTGACCTACCCAGAATCTAAATGGTGGTGACCCAAAGGACAGAGAGTGAGGTTCCCCTAATCTTCAGAGCTGAAAAATTTAGATCTAAATTCTTTCTCTGACACATTCTAGCTGTGTGACTTTGGGCAAGTCACTTAACGTCTCTGAACCTGTATAAAGGGAATAAAAATATATACCTCTTAGGATTGCAGTGCGGATCGTACCTATAACATACGCAAAGCATTTCACACAGAGTGTGGCACATAGTAGGCGCTCAACAGCATGGTAGTTCCATACCAATCTATGTGGCAAGTATAACATAGGTATCCTTGTGTGGCCAATCGTAACTTGACAGATCGTCACAACCAGAATTTCAAACAGCTCATTGGAATGTAAACTGACTTGTTTATTCCATTTAAAAACAACAGGCAAATACACTGAGAAATTAAAATGATGGGAGGACTTCATATGTTGGAATTTGTTTCGCACTTTATAAAATAATCTTCGAAAACTCCATTTGGCCATTTGGGGTTTCCAGAGTGTCACTGGCAACGACCCTGAGAGGGAGGGCTGGCGAGCCATCTCCTTTGTCCAAAGGTATTTATTTTATTTTACGCTCCCATTCTGGCTCACACAGCCTCTGGGCTGGCATTGTGTTGGATGATAAATCCATTTGTTTGGGCAACTTTAGGAGGGAAATTTGCCCAGAAAACTGGCTGGAGCTGGCTTTGGAAAAAGCCAAATTAAGTCTCCAGCAGACTGGGGTCCCTTCCAAATGAGTTCCCAGTGGGCAGGAAGTGCTCCATTCTGTACAGTGTGCAGCCTACGCCAAGAGCCCCCAAA
>PVJO010001222.1:116526-182884 GCA_004026905.1 Hystrix cristata
GAGGCTTGTCGGACCTTTTCAACTAGGAGTATCTGTAATACGAACTTTCTTCCTCTCTAGTTATTCTATCAGTTCTCTCTCTCTGTCTCTCCCTCATTTGCATCTTTGGCTTGGCTGCAGTAATCAGCTGCCTGCTCTACCTGCTTGTTTATTGGGCGTGTTTATCTGGGGTGCTGTTTGCTGGTAGCATGCAAGTGTACAGGGAGCTGGGTGTCCGTCGTCTCTAAGGCTGGACAGACATGTTCCCTCCCCGGAGGGATTTCTGTATTAGAAGGACCCAAAAGGCTGAGACGCAGCCATACACGTCCCCCTAGGACACTGGCTGTGCGTGCAGGTTTGCATTTTCTGAAGAATTTTAGGTAAAGATGATAGAGATTGAAGAAATACCTATGTCACTGTGCTGAGACTCAGTTTCCTTTTTTCTGCATTGAGTGTCATGAGAACATGAATAGAATAATACTGTAGTCTTCTGCAGGGCAGAGCTGAACTGCTTGGATGGCTTCAATTCATTCACAGCTGCTCTCTGAGGCTTCTCTTAATCAAACATGCCAACCTGTCTTTGGGGAGTGTTGTTTTATAAGGTGTTTGCCTTAATTTTCATCCATTTGGATAGTTTCCGATAGAGCAGGAAAATGTTCTCAGTAAGGGGAATCATGTAACAGTATTGTTTCTGAAAAGGAATTTAATAGCAACAGCTAAGCTCTCAATTAGAACCACGTCATAAGGATTTGTTGCTAATCTAAAACGGAGGCCAAGCTCATTGGTAAAAACCCACCTGGTGTTTGTGGATCTTGTGTTCTCTCTGTTGAAAGAATGCGCTTCCTTCCTGGATTTAGATATTGGAAATGCCATGTGATTAGATTAAGAGAATCATTTTTATATCTATCTTGGCGATTGTTTTCTCCCTGCCAAATGCACAGAAGCGCTGAACTCTACATGGAACTGGCAAATGGGGCTTCTGATTGATTGAAATGTACAGGATGTTGCCAGAGGGGGCCGTAGTTAAAATAAAATATACATACAGGGCACAAGAAGAGGCTGCTACCAGCCACTGTTAAGTTAAGCGGGGCTTGTCGTATGGAATTTCAAAATCAGGGCTCCACTGGATCGTGTAATAATCTGCTGCTAAGTGTATAGTTGGAGGGCTTTTCCCCAGCCTGTGCCTCAGTTCTACAAAACCACTATGAAGCTGCTTAAGCAACAGAGCTGTTCTTCTGTGTGGGCCCCTGGCGTCAGCCCTACAGGCACTCTACTTGATTGGAAGCTGGTGATTTAATAAATATAGTTTTTAATTGAAGTGGACCTTATTTCACTGAAATAGGGTCTTTACCTGAACCGATGGCCACCTGATCACCGCACGAAGATTGTTTGCTTCTCAGAATCTTGTAACCCATCACTGGCCCCCTTTGGACTCTGTGGTGCTCTTCAAATGAAATTATGAGGCATTATCAGATCTGAGCTCTTTTTGGGCTACATTGAGATAATTTCTGGAGGCAAGACACCTGGCTGGCCTCAAGTAGTGATTAATTTTATGTGTTTGGAGTGCAATCATCACTCAGAAAGAAAAAAAAAAGGTTGAAGGGTTGGCATGATAGATGATGGGCCGCGAGGAGATGGGCCCTGGAACTGTTCTCCATCATCGGCTCTTGTGATCTCTGGCAGAAGTTAGTAAGAACTTCATTGCATCTGTCCAGAATAAAAAAATACCATAGACTTTGCAATGCGCCATTCTAAAAAGAGGCGAAGAACCATGATGTTAGAACAATTGGAGGCTTTTTATGTGTGTCTTCAAAAATAACATGTGTCAATCTACGTTTTGCATCGCAAGGATGTTTGCTGAAGTGTGGGCATGTGGATGCTAAAGTGTGCTGCCCAGAGCCCCCTTCAGGACTGAAGCACAAGTTTCTCTCCTCCAGCCCTGGTCTGCATCCTGCTCTGGAGTGATGGCGGCTAACTGCTCCCAGCTGCTTCCCTCCCGAGGCTGGAGGGAGCTACCACACCTGCAGTCACATCCCTTCCCTGGGCACTCGGATCCAAAGACTGGTCAGGAAGGGAGCACAACAGCCCGGCCTCTCTGTCTCCATCTGGGGCTGTGCTTAAGGGCCATCCCCATGTCCATGTTCCAAAGGCACCAGAGGCGGCCTTTGTTGCCCCAGTCTCCCTGTCCGACTCCTCCCTGCCATCTTCCTCTCCAAAAGCTGTTGTTTCTGAGTGCACGCCCTGAAGGCAAATCTCCACCTCAGAGACTATTTCCAGAAAACCCAAATGCAGACACAATCATCTAATAAGAAAGAGTATGTGATTACAGTATGGAAGCAGATACATCTTTGTCTGCAAAACTGATATCTATGTCAAAATAATACAGCTGGGATGACTGATAAGCAATGGTGCATATTTAACATATATCAGTTTCTGCAGCTTTGATGACAAACTGTTCTCTGGCTGAAGCTTGTCTTGCTGAGCGAGGACATTACTGAGCAACTACTAATCAGGAAAATGATGTATGGATTAAAGTAAACACTCCAAAAGCATTTCTGCTCAATCAAAGAGATTTAAGGGAAGGGATGCTTATACCAACCAGAGGAGGAAAAAAATTGCCCCTTTTGTACTTCAATTAGCAAACAATAATTTGGATAATTGGAAGCAAATGTTTCTTCTTTTATCATATGAATTCCACAGTTCTTTGCCCAATGCTGTCCCCTGCAGGGTAGAAAAAAATCAAATCAGATGAATCTGAGCTACTCACCAGCCAAGCATCCTTGAGTTTACAGCCCTGGGAGACCAGAGTCGTGTCCTAGGTACCAGCACTTCCGATCTATGCCCTGTCATAGGAAAATACTGCTATTTTCTGGACTATTGTTTCCTAGACATCACACAAAGAATACTGTCGGGAAATCGTACTGAAGTCCCCACAGCCAGCTTCACAGACTTCCTAGTTAAATGGGGAAGTGTGGACAGTTTGCCCCTTCCAGGTGAAGCTGGCTGGCTGCAGAGACACTGCGCTCTCTCAGCTGGGAAGACATTCCTTTTTTAAAGGAGCTCAGCGGCACAAGACTTAGAAACGGCTCTAAGCTTGGGAAAGGACGGGGAAACAGGAACTCTGACCTGTTGTTCCAGGAGGCAGCTGCTTTTGCAATGGTGAGCAAGTTTGCGGATCAGAGCCACAGCAGGGCAATGCCTTCCTCTCCCAGGAGGGAGCGCTGGAAACAGGGCGGCCCTGGAGGAGCCACACCTGCTCTGGCTCTACTTGGTCATCACTGACTTCCCAGGAGAACAGAGGCAGTCTCTCTGGAAAGAATGTCTCGCCTCTATTCACACCTGAGAAACTTGCTTTTCTGAGGCTTTCCATGTTCTGGGTGCAAAATCCAACCCCCAACCCCACATCTCTTCACATTTTTGCCCTCCTTCTTCTCTCAGCATCTTGGCACTTTCGATTGACGGTCTGCCTTGCCTAGGTACTGATGATGATGCTCTTCTAAAATGAATCATGTGATCCTCACAGGAGTCTCACACGGTATTGCAATGATCTCATTTTACAGATGAGAAAACTAAGACGCAGAGAGTTAAATCACTTGACCGATGTCACATATCAGTAAGGGCGGATTCAGGCCAATGGCTTCAGCTCACTGGGCACTACAGTTCACGGATCCTTTCCATTTTTCAGGGTCTTCAGACTGAGCTACATCCCCAGCCTTTTTGGGGGGGAGCAAAGTCTCATTAAATTGCTAAGTTGCCCAGGTTGGGCTCCAACTTGTGATCCTCCTGCCTCAGCCTCCCAGAGTGCTGGGATTATAGGCATGTGCCACCAATCCTGGTCTACATCCTTCCTCATCCGCAAAGCAAAGGAATGGAGAGGAAGGAGTGTAGGGACCAGCCAAGTCCTGGGAAAAATATTAATCCTATAGAAACCAGGAAACCAGCATTAGTAGGCAGATGGTATTATGAATTGTATCTTAGATCCTGGTAAAAGGGGTAAAACACCTGAGGTATCCATCCAGTCATTCATTCGTTCATTGTACATTAACATGTGTCATTTACTCTGTGTCACTTTCAGGCTGAGGACAGAACATTGTCTATGGTCCTGGTCTTACGGGCACTCATAGAGTGGCTGGGAGAGAAAAGGTCTGTGGTCTTGGTTCCTGCCTCCCTTCACACTCCCACAGGTCTGAGGCGTCCCCAGGCCAGCGGAGGTCCAGCTCTCTCTGCAAAGCTGGTTGGCTGTGGAGTGCACATCTGGCTGCTGCCCTGCATGTCTCACTGATGGAGATGCTCTGCACCTGTCTATTTCATCTTCAATGTTTCATTTTCACTCCTTTTCTGAGCCTCCTTTTCTGAGGTTACCCACAAGAGCCTTGTTATGGCTTGTAGCTAGCTGTCGCTGCAAAGCTTCATTCGCTCATAGACGGGGCTTTCAGAGGTGGCTGGATCTAGGATGTGTGATAATTGGATTAGTCCTCTGATTGGTTTAGCATAGTTCTGGATGTGGGTACTAGGAGGCCCCACTCTGGGTATGAGTGGTACCATCCACTAGGCTTGTGTCTGGATGGAATACAGAGGGAAAGATAGAAGACAGGATGGCTGCCTTTTCTTTCTGCCAGCCCTGCCATGGACTGCTTCTCCTCTGCACTGCTCCTCTGCCATGCCACCCTGCCTTGGAGCCAGCTGACTGTGGACTGAAACCTCTACAAATCATGAGCTAAAACAAACCTCTCCTCTTTTAACTTGTAGGTGTCAAGTATTTTGTCCCATCAATGAGAAAGACAATCCTCGTCCTTGTGCTCAACACGACCCCGGGTCTCTGCCTATGGTCCAGCCCTGGTTCATTTTAGGACCCAGGACCTGGTATCTTGTTTCTGATGGAGAGATCATTTCACCGCCCCACATGAATAGTGATATCTCTGAGAAACTCATGAGTGTCATGGGGCCCATTTGGGTGGGGACCCAGGCGGTGGGTTGGGAAGGCACTGGCACTCAGTGATGTGCCAGCTTACTACAGCAGAAGTACAGAATCACAAGGAGGGTATGGATTAGTTGTTTGCAGGTGTGAACACACGGGCTCTGATGGACTCATGAGGAGATCCTCAAGAGCAGGAAGACCTCCTTAGCACCCACACAGCCCAGCAGTGTCCCTAGATGTTCAGCCTTAGACAACAGCAGAACAAGGATGGGAAAAATAAAGTTCTGGCACTGTAATCTTTCCTTATGTATTTGTCCACACACTTATTCACTTATGAAGAGTTTATTGAGGCCCTTCCACCCATCTGGCCTGTATAAGACACAGTCTCTGCCCTCATGGAACTTACAGTCCAGTAGGATGGTATGCATGAAGCAAATAATCAGATAAATAAAGGCAGCCCCAAGGTCCTCACTATCACCCCTCTGGGAAGCCGAGGCCCCTAGTTTCTTATTTCCCTCCCATAGGAAGGTGGGTGATCTCTGTGGCTAGCAACGATCTCAGGTGGGGAGCCCTGGCCCATCGCTGCATTTCCTTCCATAGCAGAATGCCTCAGTTCCTGGATATACAAGGGAAGGGGATTAAGGCTACAGCTCAGTAAAGAGAGCACTTGCCCAGCACGTAAGAGGCTCTGGGCCCATTCCCCAGCACCACAAAAATAAAAAATCACATAATCACCTCAGTGTATACACAGTAGATTAGTCACAATGAACAGCACGTCCTCCATACTAACAAGGGATGGGAACTCATCACTCTAGCAGGTTCCATCGGGGTTTAGAAACTTCATCCCACACTCACAGCCTGCCCATGGAGCTCTTAGCTTTTAGAAGGAAGGCCAAAGGCTTTCTTCAAGACAGGCATGGCACCTTGCTTTACACAAGTCTTATTTTAGCTACCATGACAAACTATCACTTTAGTTGCTGTGTCCCATGAACTGTGCCCACGATCATTAAGAAGTTTCTGAAGCTACATTGCTGTTGAAAATATTGATTTCCTTCACCAGAAGCTTTTCACCTCCCATCTGTTAGATGCTTTGACCTTTTCTTAACATCATTAAGAGATAAAAAGTTAATCTACTGAAAAAAAAGATGCCTGACCTTTCAGAAAGAATGGGGAGCAGCGTGCAGCCTCCCATCGTTGAGGAATTTTATATTCAGGAGGCGGCATTATGTGTATCCAAGCAGGGTAATTGTGGAGAATAATGTCATGGCACAACCACAAAGGTTCACATCTCATGTAAAGCAGCTGAGGATTAGACAAAATGGAGTAGGAGGAAAAGAATCAAACTACCTTGTCAGGCTGCTGCCACTCACACTCTTGACCAATCAGCTTCATTGCTGAATGCAGATGTTGGCGTGGAACAAGCTATTTGCTAACAAAAAAACTGTTGATAACACAATAATCCTTAAGTAGGATCTAGCAGACCTGAGTCCTCTTCATTTGTTCATTCAAACTACCTTGTCAGGCTACTGCCACTCACATTCTTTTAGATTTTTATTAAAATTCATCCAAAATTACACAAACTTACAGGCAATTACACAAGCTTACAGACCACAATTAATTGTACCTTTTGCTTATGACAGTGAGCAATGTAAACAACCACCTACATACAGCAGTAAGTCACAACTATATAAAATTACTATATTACCCAGTGTACGTGTCACAGAATTTAGCTATTACAAATTGTGCTGCTATAAACATTGTTGTGCAAGTATCTCTGGAGTATGATGTCTCTAGCTCTTCGGGAAACATACTTAGCAGGGGAATGGTTGGGTAATATGGGATTTCTACATTCAGACTCCTGAGAAATCTCCATACTGATTTCCATAATGGTTGTACTAGTTTGCATTCCCACCAACGGGGTAGGAGTGTTCCCTTTTCACCACAGCCCCGCCAGCATTTGTCATTGTTTGAATTCCTAATGATTGCCATTCTTTCTGGGGTAAGGTGGAATCTAGAGTTGTTTTAATTTGCATTTCTCTAATAGCCATAGATGTTGAACATTTTTTCATATGTTTATTGGCCATTTGTATTTCTTCCACTGTGAAGTATCTGTTCATTTCTCTGGCCCATTTCTTGAGTGGGTCATTGATTTTAGGTAGTTTAATTTTTTTTGAGTTCTTTGTATATTCTAGATATTAGTGTTCTGTCTGGAGAGTAGCTAGCAAAGATTTTTTTTCCCATTCTGTGGGTTTTCTCTTCACCCTACTAATGGACTCTGTTGCTGTACAGAAACTCTTTAGTCTAATGTAGTCCCACTTGTTGATCTTGTTGTTATTTCCTGTGCCACTCACATTCTTGACCAATCAACCTCATTGCTGAATGCAGATGTTGGCCTGGAACAAGGTGTTTACTAACAAGCAATTGTTGATTAACACAATCATCCTTAAGCAGGATCCAGTAGACCTGAGTCCCCTTCATTCATTCATTCATTCATTCATTCACTGACAGTTGTTTGCTGGGTACCTGGTATGTCCTAGGGGTTGGGGATATGGTAATGAAGAAGAAAGACAAAAGTTACTAATATCAGGGAACAGATGTATTATATTTTAATTGAAAAGACAGGAAATAAATAAATATGAAAGATATACACAATAAACCAGTGAAATATATGGTAAAGAAAATGGTGATCATTCTAAGAAAAAAAATATGGTAGGGAAAGAGATGGGAAGTCAAGACTAATGGGAGGTTAAAATTTTAAATGTGAGAAAGAGGAGAGTAGGAGAAATTGACTTGATTTTTTTCTATTGTCTCTGCTGAGAGAAGTGTAAAAAGACAAACTCCTGGCCGGGGCTGCCGATGGCTGATGCACAGAGCCGCTCCCCTGCTGTATAGCTGGATGTCTTTACAGTACAATTCATGTTGAGGATGAAGGAGCTGCAAAACCCACATAGATTGAGAAAACAATCTTTCTTTAGCAAATTTATCAAGCAAATAGAAGCACAGCTTGCAGAGCGATTTATAACCACAGTTGAGCAGGGATGGTTGCAGGTGCCTGAATATATTTAAAAGCAAATGTTTTAAAAGCAGTAGAATCATAGCATCTTATGGTCATACTAATGGAGAAAAGCTCTACAAAATTACTAAGGACCCAAAGTGTGGGTCAGTTGCCTGTTAACCCTCACACCCCTTTTGTATTCTCACTTGCTCTGTACTACATGGCAAGGTTGACCGATGTCCAGCTAAGTCTGGTGATTTCTGGGACAATTTGGCCAATAGGAGGCACTGGAGGTGGAAAACGGGGAGAGGGAAGCCAGAGCATCTCTCTCCTTTCTCTCATCATGTGGTATCTCTGGTAGAGGCTGTATCTCCTACTTGGCTCAAAGTCCTGAAGGGCAGTCTCTTCTTCCACCTTGAGCTGGGCAGCTCCCACCACGGTTCCGGCTCCCCCTGGCTGGAACCCTACCTCTTTCTCTAAGAGTGGTTGCAGCCTCCCGCTGGTGCTAGTTTCTAAGTTGCTCCCTTCTTTCAGTTTGTTCTTTAGCCTCTCCAACACATTTGTTTCACTCTATTATACTCCCATGACGGAACTGCCTCAAATAGTTCTGTTTCCCTAGCTGGCCTCTGATGTGAATGTGGGCTGGATCCAAAAGTTCCAGTGCTCAAGAATTTATCTGTAAAATCTTCAAGTATCTTTATAACTTTATAAACCAGCAAAAAAAATGCATAAACTTATCATGGGCATGCCTATGAATTAGTGTTCTACCAGTCTACTTTCACCAGCCATCCCTGATCCTCGTCAATATTCTTCACTGAAGGATACATCTGTGCTCCGTGACTACTGGCCATATATTGGGCAGTCTGCCTCCTTCTCTAAAGACAGTCCACCCCTTGGCTCCTTGGTCCCAAACACTTGAGCCAGTGCCATTGATTTATGGGGCCATGTTTCAGGGCACTGCTTTCCAGATTTATATAAAAAGGCTGAAGGCTCCATGGCTATTAAATTCTCCCTCTCTTTAGTGGATATCGCCATTTTCCTCATGTGCATGTCCAAGAGCTTTGCACCTCATAAGGAGCCCGGGAATATTTTTTTTGTATACAAGACGGATGTGTAATGATAACAGAGGTACAAGTGGCCAAATTTGGCTTTCTGGATACTGGCTCTAACTTATCCGTATTTCTGACTACTTTTTGAATGGTAAAGATTAGCTAAGGCACAGTCACCTTCTTTTCATTGTAAGAAATACCCGGATTTCTCTACTGCAGCCTTTCTCAAGTTGTAGTCTGAGGATCCATGAGATTTAAATATACTTATTTTGTTTAAAACAAATATTCCTGGTCCCCAAACAGACATGCCAAAGCAAAAACCTCTGGGATGTGGCCCCAGAGACTAAATTATAACCAGACTTCAGGGTATTCTTGTAATTCCAAAGGCTGAGCACCTATACTCCGTAGTGTTTAAGCCCATACAAGGGCCCTGAATTGTCCGGTGTGTCCCCTTATCCTTCTGCTTCTTGTGGGAAATGCTTCTCTTGCTGTTCAGTGGAGTCATTTTTGCACATTACCTTGCTGCCCTGGTTGTAATTGATTGATCCAGAAGTGCACACCAAACCCAAGCTGGATCATTCAGAGATGTTCCTTGGGGGTTTCATACTGAAGTTGGAAAGAGAACCAAACTTTCTCTGGTCCGGACTGGTAAGAGGCCATTTTCCCACCAAAAGTCGAAGCCACACCGTGAGAACAAACGCACTCACCAAGCAGAAGCCTTGGCAAGAAAGTCTCAGGGTCCAGATGAATTTCTACCCCTCTAGTCATTGGTTTGCTCAAGCTGCTGGGCTCCTTCGATGTTACCTTCTTCGAATCTGGGGCCTAGTGAAGTCTCCTTTTTGTCTAAGCCACTTCAAATGGAGTGGAAATGTAGCAGATGACCTTCATGACATTTTCCACAAGGACAAATGCGTCATCTCAAACCTGTATTTTCCCTTTAACTTTTCATCCTTCAAATCAGAGCTGAAAAAAAAAAAACTCATAAATCTTCTGCTCTAAGAGTTCTTCGCAATACTCTGCTGACAATCCCCCCTGGAGAGTCTTAAGAATGAGCACACTCCCAAGTGTTGTGGTCGCAGGCTTCTTCTCCCAGAGTTATACCTTTAATCCATTCAGATATACGGCTTCATGATACAATTTTATTTGTAAAGAGAAGGAGGGAGGATTCTCCTCCAAGCAAGAAAACCAAACAAACAAAAAAACAAAACAGAAACCCACCTACAATGACCTGGCTCTTCTCTCATTATACGGAAGGAGAAATTGGTGGACAATCATTTGTTCAGTCAAGTATCCAATTCTTAAATGAAAGGCCTTGTGGAAAATTACCGTATCTCTTAGACTCGCCCAGTTGAAAGCTTTCCCTTTCCTATATTTTGAAAAGTATAAGTTTGGTTGGCAGTTTGTTTAAATAATTGCCAGTATGAGTAGGAAGCTTTTCTTTGGAGGGACAGCTATTTTTAGCCAGGATTGGCTTCTGTCCCGCCCATCCAGATAGCCCCCACACCAAATACCGTCATGCTGTGAATGGGATGGTGAGTTGTTCAGTACATAGTAGGCCCTCAATAACTATATGTTGAATCAAGATATAGAAATTTCCCTAGTCACAAACATAGGGTTTTATTTAATCAGTTAAAACTATTTTGACTATTCCTCCAACGGCAAAATGCAAAAGGGCGACTGTTGCTAAGGCAAGGGGGTGAGGGGGTAGAAGAGGCAGATTTCAGGTTCCAACTACCACCGAGGAGAGCAAGGTTGGCTCCTTTTAGTGCTGATCTCAAGAGGAACAGCAGATGTGAAAGTCAAACACAGGATCTGAGACCGTAAACAGTTTATGTGTGCGCCGAGGAAGCCTATTCATCGCCTGGGCAGGCCTCTTGGTCCTGTAGTTCCTTCCTTCCTGACAGACATCACACAGTTATATTTTTTCTCAGTGGCAGCGCGAGTCCTGTCTGGGTGGCGAGGTTTCGGCTGGGCTGTGTGGCGACAGTCAGGAGAAGAGGCCTGCCAGGGCGGGTGGCTGCCTGCTGCGATCGATTGTTATCGAATGAGCGCTGTAATTTCACCCAGCACCTAGTTTATGTGCCTGACAGCCACCTCTTGGGCCAAAATTGAGCTTACAGAGGAAGAAATAACACGTCGGGCAAATCCAAAGCACGGTCGTCGGCTGGGAGGAGAGTGCCGGAAGCTTTGCCTGCTCCGATTGCAACTCATGCTTGAGCCGTCCCAGAGAATAACCCTTGAGTTTGCTTCATGTTGGGTTGTGGGAAGGAAAACAGAGGTCCCTGGAGCTCCAACTTTTGCGAAGCAGCAGTACTGAGCAATTGTAGGATGTAAAGACAAAATGGACTTTAGACTCACAGACCTGACTTGGAACCCGGGCGTCACTGCTGACTTAAGGTCTGAGTACGGGCCAGTAATTTCCCACCTCTGGATCTCCAGGTTCTCCTCTGGGGGATGAGACAATAGCCATACCAACGTCCCAGGCTGCTTGGGAGGGGTGAATGAGCACGCTCACGTGGGGTCCGAGCAGAGCCCCTTGCACACGGTGAATAGAGTGATTGCTGCTCTAGTTATAGTAGTGATGTAGGTCTGGGCCACAGAGCAGCTTCCTGCATTTGGAGGGCTTGAGCAGGTCCCCAAGTCCCCACAACACACCCTTGTCCTTCCTCACCCCATCCGTCAGGGAGGCCCTGTCCTCCGGTCGGAAACAGATGCACCTGCGAGAGGTGACGCGCCTGGTTTGTTCTAACACTTCCTAGCACGGGTCATTCTTCTCGCTTTTCTGAAAATCCATTTATCTCATCACCACAAGACAGGGACGACAACGCTGGCTTTTCAGAGCTATCGTGAGCACCATGGGAAATAGCAAATACAAATGGTCTCATAGCATCATTGACCAGAGATACTTAACAAGACCCCCAATTTTTCTGTCCAGAAGGAAGGCCTTTGGCGTGGAACGCTGTCTGGCCAAGATCATAACAAGCAGGCTTGCAAACCCTCATAGGACGTAGTCATAGTCCAGAATCTCATTCTGCCCTCACAGAGTCTTATTAAGGAGGAAGACTAGTCAAAGTTACTCGCACTTCCCAGAGGAGGTAACGAACATTCATTCAACTGCCACTGCTGTGACATGCCACTGCTGTGACATAACCCTGCCTAGCAAGGTCAGGCTCCGGATCTACTTGGGTTCGGGCTGCTATCGTGCTAGCCTAGCATGGGCCAGCCCTGGGTCAATACCCAGGACTGCAAACAAACAAGCGAGCAAACAGATAAACAGACCCATCTAAAGCATTAAAGTGTAGTACCCGCTGCATGTCAACCAGGGGCAATCCTGCCACCCCCCAAAACAGGGGAGGTACAAACACACAGTTTACCTTCACGACCCGCACTCAGAGGTTAAACTCTTCACTGATCAGTGCTGGTCTGAACAGCATTTTACCCACATGTAACATTTGTTGGGGTATCATTAGCTCTTCTGACCGAAGATGTCCAGTTCTCGTTGGAACATGGGAGGCTCCCTTCTCGGACCCTGCAAGGTGGAAGGTGGCCCCCGAACTTGCTCTGGGCAGTGAAATGTATGCAAAGGGCGTATCTGTCACTTTTGGAAGATGCTTTGAGAGCAAGAGAGGAATGCGTCACGTTCACATTTCTCTGCTTTGGAAAATGGGGAGGACGGGAAGGAAAACCTTAAAAGAGGGTTCACTGTCCACATCCTGCATCTCTAAGTGAAGACAGCACAGAGCACAACCCCCCGTATATCTCCGCTGACATGTAGCATGAACACAAAATATACCTTCATTGTTTTAAAAAACCCTTCATTGTTTCAAGCCACTGATATTTGGGGCTTCTTTGCTGGCCTATCACAGGGCGGGGTAGTTAACCGACCTTGAACAACACTGTTACCAATCTTTGAAAATAGGGAGGTTTCATATAAAAATCTAGATTTCCCAATTATTTTGGAAAATGAGAAATTCTGGAAACTCTGGAAGTTCACAGCAAGATTAGGGACACCTGCTCTCTAGTTTGTCCCCATGAACACATGACCCAGTTCTCGTGGATATATTATTTGCTCAGTAACTGGATTTGTGATGTCTGATAAAAATCTTGGTAAGAATCAGCTTTGGCTGTTAAGGAGCCAGAAAGGTTTCACCTGTTCCTCCTACTCAGGTGAGGGCAGGGTACCCAAGTCTTCCCTTCCAAGAGGAGAGGGTGGGACTAGGTGAGGAGAACTATTATGATTTCAAGCAGAATTCAGAGAAAATATAACAGGCCTATTTTGCCCAACTAGCAAAAATAGCCCCAAAGTAAAGGGTAGATTTAGAGTACAAATCAGGTAAAAGAATGGCCATAAGACTCTTACTAAGAATTCAGAAATGTTGAAAGCTTTTTATACCTAGTAAACCTTCTTTGCTATGCAAAAATCAAGAATTATAAAAACATAGTCCTAAAATGTATCTTAGAAAAATTACAGAGTTTTTAGGGCACAAAACAAATACTATAAATATTCATAAATCAACCACAAAAATCTTTAAGAAAATTATATTGGTGAAAGCAACACTTGCTGAGATCCAAAGAGCCGCGAGCCACCCAAAATGAAAAGAAATCGTGGCGCTCCAGTTGTGAGTGTGTTAAGAGAAGAATTCAAGTACAAAAAGAGAGCCCATGCTTGTGGCAAAAGCACCTCTTATGGGACAGTCAAGAGCTCAGAGAACAGAGGCAAAACCTGGGGAAAAAAAACAAAATGAAGGACCTGCTTCTAGGGAGAGGAACTGGGTCACGAGCAAGTAATATTCCATGCTCCAAAGGGTAGGGGTGGAAACACGTGCCCAGTTAAACCTCAGCGGGCCAGGGAGTGCCGCGTGCTTTGCGTTTTCACCATTTTCGAAGGAAGCATTTATTGCAGTTACTTTGCCCATGTTTCACCATTGCACTTTGGATGTAGGCGTAGGGACAACTCTTCTTCCCCTTTGCAACCTTCTGAGGAACTTTTCCTTGGGGAGATTCACCTGCGACTGGCCCCTAGTTTACATGCCCATACGCTGGACACATAACTGATGTTATAATGGCACAAAACTTGCACGTGAAGACAGGGCATATTTTGCATGCAGATAGGATGTCATTACTGTGACAAGGAAAATTGCGTTACATGGTTCTGAGCATAGCATCAAAAATCCCTCTTATCCTCAATGCCCTTGTGCGATGTGAGTCAGCCACTTCTCCCATCAAGAGTCAGACCCCACTTCCCCTCCCCTCCAGTCTGATGGCTGTATGGCTTTTCATGTCCTTTACCCTGTGGCAGGAGTGATGTTCTACTTCTGAGGCCTTCAGAGACCTTGAACTTCATAGTCTTCCTTCTGGACCACTCTCGCTTCTGTGAGAGGAAGCTCAGTCTAACATACTGAATGTGCCATGATAAATGAGGCCACCTTGGGTCCTCCAGGCCCAGCCAACTCCATGTGAAGCAGAGAGGGTCCATCCCTGCTGAGGTAAAGTATGCCCACATCGGCAGCTGACAGGATCACCAGTGAGAAAGATGGTGGTTCTAAATCATTACACTTTGGGGTGATTTGTTACACAGCAATAGATAACTGCAACAAGGGGTTTGTGCAAGTGCTTTCTTGGCAGAAACTGATGAAATTGTTCCTTTGCTCCAAATCAAAGATGAGCTGAGAAGTGACATCAGAAATGATGTCTCAGAGCCCCACACTTCATCAGTAGCCTTTCCTCCTGACAGGCCTGGAAATATCTTCCAATATGTGTGCTGCGGAGCTCACCAGGGGACAGAAGCTGCCACTGAGAGCATTGGCTCTGCCAAGTGCACATCTTATTTCTTTAACTTCCAAGGAAAAATAAGGAGTGAAGGAGGAGACATTGGTGCCCTCCTAGTTCTAGATTCTCAGGGGACTTTTAAAAATTCTGTTAATTTGTCTTTTTAGCTACCACTTGCTGGCCAACTCTTATATTATGTCAGACTATATATATATATATATATATATATATATATATATATATATATATGTGTATATATATATATATGTGTGTATATATATATGTGTATATATATATGTGTATATATATATGTGTATATATATATGTGTGTATATATATATATATATATATATATGCAAAACGTGAATTTGAAGAATAGATAGGTAGATACCACAGTTTTTTGTTTTTTTGAGACAGGGTCTCACTATGGCCTTGAACTCACTATGTAGTCCAGGCCGGCCTCGAACTCATGGTGATCCTCCTGCCTCAGCCTCCTGAATACTGGGATTACAGGCTTGCACCACCCCACCTAGTATATTGCAGATTTTGTAGATAATAAAATTGAGACTCGCTGAAACCGCATGACTGACTTGAAGTCATTCGAGTAGGAAGCAAGAAATCTGGGACAAGAACTCAGTTCTCAGTGTTTCTGGCTGTTAATCTCCGTGTTGTGTCCCGTTTCCCTTTGGGATGTGTACACCGCATTGTCCTACTCACACTAGGCTCTGAAAATAGAAATAGTCTTTTCACAGGAGATACTTTCATATCTGAAAAGCCGAATACAATAAGGATGTCTTGGGACAGTCGTGAGTCTCAGCTTGGTGACGAGCAGAAGAGGCGGAATGATGGCAGGGGGAGAGGAGTGCTTTGACATGGAGAAGGGGGGGTAAGACTGATTAGGAACTTAATTTGTACTGAGCACTGTGCTCAGACATAGGTACACGTATTATGTCCTACGAATGAGGAAGCTGAGATTTGAGACAGTAAGTAACTCACCTAGAGTCATGCAGCCAGTGCAGGGTGCAGACGTTCAAATCCAGGTGTTCTGGTGCCAAAGTCTATTCCCCTTCCACAGAGGGAGGCTGAATGTCAGGGGCAGGGCTATGGGACACCACTTCTATGACCAGTTGGAGGTCTTCATCCATATTCACTGACAAAGAATTTTCCTTTGTCACTATTCCTACAACATTGGTCCTCAGAGACCTTAGCAGCTATGACTGATCCATGAACATCTTGAATCAGCAGATAAAGTTGGTCTGGGTATGAAAACTAGCTCAAAGAAAAGGATAATAATAATCTCTGTCTACTGCTACATTTTCTGAAAATTCCTCCACTTGTTCATTTTTTGACAGTATTTGTTAAATGCATACCCCTCTGTAGCGCTATTCTAGTTACTCTAGATATATTGAAGATCAACGCAGAACTCCTACCCAATGAGATCTACAGTCCAGTGGAGAGGAAAGACCATACTGACACCATTTCTTTCTAACCAAATATTATTCCTCAGATTAGAAAAAAAAAGAGCCCGGGAGTGTCTGGAGAAAGAAAATAACAAATTCTTCACCAGCCTTTATTCTCCAGCTATTAAAATCTAAACAAATTAATCTGGGATGAAATCTCAATATGCCATGATCTCTGTTCACGGCCCCCATCAGGTCAGGCGAGGGTCAGAAGGTATCTGGAGCCACTCAGCTAAGGAGCCCTCCCTCCGGTCCCCACCCTCTGGCTGACCACAGAACTCCCCTGCAGCCCAGCTCCGAAGGTCTCTTAAACATGAGCCAGGAAATGTCTGAGACATACTTTCCCCTTTATTGATAGCAATTAATGTGCAACAAGTCATTGCCAAAATAAGTTGCTATTTTAAAGCAACTCAAACGGGCTATTTCATTTTCTAGCCCCATTCATTAAGATGTTGATCCACTCTGCAGAAGCGATTGAAACCCATTTTCAGGGGAATGACTATTCTTCCAAATTTAGCTTAATTCCCTGGACTCTGAGGTTATTTACCAGCTTGTTATTCAAGGAGAGTGAGAGAGTATCTTATTTTGATATTTAATTCAGAGTAGGGGACTTGGGGAGGGTAGTAAAATTACCAGTTAGCATTGGTATCCTTGGCAAGACTTTTTAAGGTCATTGAAGTGTCATCCACCCACACAGATGACAATTCCAAAAAAAATAGTAGTTATAAAAGGGAAAATACCAATTGTTGTCTTGTCAAACAAAAAGCTAACCATTGTGTTTTGCCTGAACACCCAGCGGCTTCCACCAATTTTGCAAAGCATATTTCCCTTTGGGCGGGGATTGTCAAGTCTTCCCTTCTATTACGTCCTTCCATTGACATACCCGCGGCCCCAGGGGAGGAGAAATCCACCCAGATATTTGTAGCACTAAAAGTTCATTTGCGTCATTTGCGTCCAAGGTGGGTCATTATTCTAGGCTCAAACCACACCCTGCAAAATGAAAACAACAAGCAGACCTTTGACCAAAAACTGCAGGGGAGGTGGGACAGGGGCAAGGGGCTGGAAACCGTGGAGGTGTCAAAGGCACAGCTGGCATCTTAGGAGTTTTGAGGAACAAACTCTCCCTGCAGAGCAATGTAATTACAGCCTCTTCTTGGCTAAGTGTGGTACCCTGGAGATTACTATAAGTAACTTATAATAGAAATTTTATTAGTGGTAGTAATTTTTTATGATAATTAGAGTAATCTGCAGCCCATAAAACCGGAAGATATATAGTTATATCTTTTATACAGGAGAAGTGCCTCTCTCAACTATAGAAACACCATAAATGGCCAATGCAGCTTTATGACCAGCACTGGCTTTTATGCTTGACTGTGTGGTGTTTCTTTCCTTATTAATGCTCTTCATTACATTGGCAGTAAACATTTGATGACAAATTCAAAGTGTGCTCGACAGGGTCGAAAGGCAACAGGCTCATCTCCAGGCGCCTGCTGAGGCAGCCTCTTCCCTCTCCTCCCTTCCTCTCACCCTCCTGGAGATCTCCCCCAAACAAGGTGGTTTGTCAGCAAGTCTCCCTCCGAGCTCGGCCCTGCCTTCCGGGCCCAGCACATGACTGCACAGAATGAGCCCCACCAGGCCATAATTTCAGTGGGGTTATCAGAGAGGCTGTGAGTCTGCCCAGAGGAGTAATGAGAAAGATCTGGACAGAACATGCATCTCCACCCTGACTGGGCACTAGGAAGTGCATGTTAGTCTAGCTGCTGAAACAAACAAGCTTTGTGTTTCGATGACTTCACACTATTGAAGTTTCCTTTTATCTTACCTGCTAGTCAAGCGCAGGTGAACTGGTGCGGGAGCATCTTCCTTCCAAGTGGTGATTTAGAGCCCCAAGGCCCTTCCATCCTCCAACTTCACTATCAACTGGAGCCTCACAGTAATCTGCATCCATTTCGCTAATGCAGGGAGAGACAAGGAAGAAGACACCTTTTATTTAACATGTCATTCCAGAGTGGTGCATTCAACCGGTGAGAATTACTCACATGGCCAAAACCAGTTGCAATGGGGCCTGTGACATTTAGACACTTAATCCTCAGTGTGATGACAGCCCTACCTGAATCTCTCCACGCTACAGACGAGGAAGCAAGGAGGGTGTTGGGCAGTGAGCCTTCTCTGCCTGACTGGACAAGACCCAGCCTGTATTTACAGTCTGTATGGGAAGACGTATGAGGACCCAAGCTCTTCCAGAAACAGGGCAATATGGGTGTATAATTTAGGAACAAAGTCAGATCATCTGTGTTCAAAGCCATCTTTCCCCCTTTACTGTCAGTCCAATGTTGGCTGAGGCACAGAGAGGTTGAGTGGCTTGTGACTATTTCACAGGTTATAGTGAAATCAGGATTGAGTCAGGGCCAATGGACTAGGCCTCTTCGCCACTAGTTCCAAGGCCTCCCATAGAGCCATGGAGAGGATTAGATGATGAGACGATACACGGGGTAGAAAGGTCTGGACAACTGGCAAGCGCTTAGTATATTTACCAAGTTATTTACTCATGCCCCTAAATATGGCCTCTACTAGCTTGTCATGGTGCCTGACATACGCATGGTTACTATCATTGTTTTGGGTTTAAGGTAGCAGTTCTCAAAGACTTTTCTGCCCAGGTCTGTTCTCAACAGATATTCCTCAAAAAGGGTGCTCTGTGGTAAAATACATGTGAGCATGTGAAATACCCTGTCCTCAAGAATCGGAGGCAATTTAGCCTGTTGAAGACTCTGGTTAGTCCTGCAATATAGAAACCTGTTTAACTTTTCTTAACCCTGAATTTCTTAAATTTATTTTCTTTTGCAATATATTCCACAGTCAAACAAAAAAAAAAATCTTGATTGGTTAATTGACCAGAAGTCAACTAATTAGAATCCTCAATTAACCAGAAACATGTCTCTTTATAATGCTTGGCAGAGAAAAAAGATAAATGACAAATTAATACGTTGATAACAGTAGGTTTAAAACAATGTCAAGAAATGGGAAAATATTTTCCATAAAAGTGACAAAGATATTATCCTTAATGAATAAACAGATCATAGAAATCAATTAAAATTCCAAGAGAATAGAAAGTATAGGCAAAGGAGAGGAATGGTTCAGGCATAGAAAATACAATGGATGATAAACATAAAATCTCTTACAAGTAATCAAAGAAATTTCAACTAAAATGATAAAGCTCAATTTTTATGTGGCAAATCAATAAGATTAAGTACCTCCCATGCTGATCGAGGTATATACATAAAGATATTTATGCCCATTGCCTTGGTCATGGTGCTTCAAGGAAGGCATACTGAGAAATTAAAGAAGTTGGGCTGGAGATGTAGCTCAGAAGTAGGGCATTTGCCTCACACCTACAAGGCCCTGGGTTTGATTCTTAGCCCTAAAAAACAAAAAAAAAAGCAGTGAATAAAAACTTGTATTCAAATCTATTTATTGTGGTACCATTTATAATATTGACGAGGAAAAAGATCAGCCCAATTGAAGAAAAAGTACTGGGAATATCGTGGTTACTCATGAAGAAATACTATGACGAATCTGAAATGATATTGTCAAGGTGGTGCTAATAACAAGGGAAAATGTTCATGCTCCAATTAATAAAAAGACAAACTGCAGGACCGAAGACTTCATGTACAGTATTAACTCAATGCCATAAAGATACGAATGATATAGAAAGAGAAACATGGGAAAGGGGGGAAGCAAACATATCTAAGAATGTTAACAGTGGTGGTTCTAGTTGTAAAATGAGAGGTTATTTTGTTTGGTAATTTTTGCTTTTTCTCTAGTTTTCGGCATTTCTACAATGACCATGAATGTTTGTTGTCATCAGAAAAATAAAAACAAACAACAGATGTTAGGATCGAAAGAAATCAAAGAAGACATTTTCTGATCGCTGCCGATTCAGGTCGCCTGCCCTCCCCTCCGCGGATCCCAGCCTGCACCCTGATAGCTGATGTTTATTCAGAATGGCAACTCAGAAGCAACTCAGAAGCCCTGCCAGAGCCTCGGTGACTGAGAAAATATCCTGCTGAATTCACCACGGAACTTCCTGAGGCAGAAACGTGCAGCATCACATCTTGCAAAGATTTTCTGCAATAAGATTTGAAACCCAAAGACTTCTCTTGACTGGCCTTCATTTAACCAAACTACCGTCTTAACCAAAACAGCACATTACCAGAAAATTCTGATCAGGTGAGGTTCTGCCATATGGTTGTTTAAATTATCTGCTGCTCCAACTAACTCATAATTCTACCTTTTTAAAAATTGAATTTTTCTTTCCTTTTATTTATTTATTTTTAATAACATGATGTTATAGTGTTGATCTGAAATATTTCCCCAGGCTTAGTCCCCAGAGTGATGCCTTTGGGTAGTGCAGGAACCAGAAAGAGGTGAGACCTAGTGAAAGTTTTTTAGGTCACTGGAGACCTAAACAGAATGTCCCTGAAGGGGATGGTGGAAACCTGGCCCATTTCTCTCTCTTTCTCTCTCTCTCTCATTCTAGGGCCATGAAATTAGTAGTTTTGCCACTTGTCTTCACCATGATGTACTGCCTCACCATAGCCCCAAAAGCAAGTGGAGCCAACCATGGACTGGAACTTCCAAAACTATAAGCCCAAATGAACTTTATCTCTTTATAACTGATTCTATCAGATGTTTGTTAGAGTGGCAGAAAGCTGACTAACACGCATGGAAAACTAAGACTGGACTACATAACTAATTTCTGGAACATTGCCCTCTCTACTCTTCTCTGTAGTGGAGATTACTTTGTGTTTACTAAATCCCATATTTTTTCCTTCCTGGCCACATAAAGCACATTTCCCAGTCCTTTGCAGCTAGGGTCAGCCATGCAATGCACTCTGGCCAAAGCAAGGGAATCAGAAGTGATGGACACCAGTTCCTTACACATAGTTTATAAAGCCTTCCTACGTGGTACCGGCTCTACTCACTCTGCAGTCCCCCACTTGCTGGAGACAAGGAGAATCTGGTGGATGATTCCAAAGGTCTAAGGCATGGGGAACCATAAGAAAGAAGCCTGAATCTCTGAATGTTTATATGGAGTGCAACACACACACACACACACACACACACACACACACACACATCACGAATGAGAAAACAACAATTACCGTGTTGCATCTCTGAAGTCTGGGGGAGGGAGTGTTTGTCACGATGTCTCACTTTCCCTGACCAATGCACTGCCTGAAAGCACACACTCAGTACACTACTCTCAGCAGAATGGTGGCAGAGAAGCGTTTTAGGTTAAGCAGAAGATTTAAAGATTATTACAATTGGATTTAAATCCCAGTTCCACCACTCTCTAGCTCTGGGGCTTTGAGCAAATTTACTCTATCTCTCTGAAGCTTCATTTCCTTTTGTGTAAATATAGTATGAAATAGTACCCATCTCGTGGTGCTCTCGTGGAGTTTAAATCAATGTGTGTGACTAAGTGCTTGAAGCAGTTCTTGACAAGGATACACATTCAACAAGTGAGCACGTCCCTTTCTTCTGCGAAGAAGATCCATCTTAGCTACTGTTTTTCTCTCACAATCCCAAAACAAAGAGATCCCTGAAGCAGAGGTCCTGAAGTCACCCTTCTAATAGTCCTTCATCTACTGCCCACAGTAGACTGTCCCCAGTCCCTAAGACTGGCCTCAATGCCTCATTCACACAACCGAAGCCCAAATGTATCTGGAAAACTGATAGTAAACAAATCAAATTGAGGAAGTATCCACGAAGGACCATAAGTGACCTTTGCTATGTGTAACGTGGCTTATGCCAGTCCTATATCCTAAGAACAAAAGTGACCAGGATTAAGATTATGGAATAAAGAGCCTTCTTTTTTCCCTCCTTAATTCTCTCCCTCCCTTTCTCCCTCCCTTCCTCCCTCCCTCCATTCCTTGTCTTAAAACATGCTTTGAGTCTCATCAGGCTACCAGAGAAGAGAGTGTAGATTCTATTGTTATAACAGTGGTGGAAGTTCATGGTCCAGTGGGTGAGAGAACAGAAGTAAAAAGACAAATAAAAAATAGAGCCAGGTGTGGTGCACATCTGTAATCCCTGTAGTCTGGGAGGCTGAGGCAGGAGAATGGCAAGTTCAAGCCCAGCCTGGGCAACCTAGTGACTTAGGAAGATCCTGCCTCAAAATGAAAAATAAAAAGAGCTGGGAAAATAGCTTGGTATGAAGGCCCTGGGTTTACTCCCCAGTCTCTCCCTTTCTCTCTCCCTAAATAATTTAGTCATTTAACCAACACCGAGTATGGAAATGTGCCAGGTACTCTTCTGGGGTTCATCTGTGAGCAAAAAAGAAGAAAACAGAAAAATTCCTGCACTTATAAGATTACATTCCAGCTCATGTACAGATAGTGATCAAAAAAATAAGTAAAATCTGTTTCATGTTGAATGGTGGTCAGATCCATTGAAAAACTAAAGCCATCAAGTGCAGTGGGAAGTGCCAGCATGGGGTGGGAGCTGCATTTCAGGGTGGTGAGGAAGGCCCTGGCTAACAGGATGACATTTCAGCAGAAGCCTGAAGAAAGTGGAGGCAGGCACCATACTGATGTCCAAAGGAAGAGTGTGCCAAGCGGAGAACGCACCAGGGCAAAGGCACCAGAGCAGAGGTCCCCTGGGTGCCGAAAGGGGAGCCAGGAGGCCAGCGTTGGGCAGCGGAGTCCTGCCCACTGTGGGTGTCCTGTGCTGCGCCAGGGCTCATCTGCCTGCATCCAGCTAAGGTGCTTCCGGTCAAGAGGAGTCAGCGTGTGGAAAAGCAGGAGATGAAGCAGTGCGATTACCGTGGGTATGAAACAGGCGAGAGACAAGTGTTTTCACGTTTGCCTCACTGGTGACACACACTATCTTTCCTTTCTCATCCAGTGATGATCTCGCAGCCCCGAAGTTTGGTGTCAGGAAGGGACCGTAGCTTCTGCAATGTGAGCCGGCACACGAGCGACAGGGCAGAATAAAACAGAAGAGAGGCCAGGTCCCAGCTGCAGCCCCAGAGGTCCTCTCCACCTTTGCCACTCAGCCCACTGTCAGTGACTCACACCCCGGGGGCTGCTCTGGGCTCACTGGCTGTTTCTATTCTGCTTTGAGGGCAGAAAGGGTCTAGAAGAAGATGGCCTTTTCCCTCCCACTATTTCGCCAGTTCACAGGTCCTCACTGTGGGCAGGGCCAAGCTGGGGTGAGGGGCAGCGTCATTCAGGACAATCAGAGCAGAGAAGCCTGGAGGCCAAACCCCCGCCCTAGCTCCTCCACTTTGTGCATCCAGTTTTTAATATAATGTTTTCGCTTTTCAGAGACGACCCACACAAGGTTTGAAATAGGATTTCAAAAGTGTAGACTCTACTCGGCATTTAAATAGTTAAATCTACGCTTATTGTACAAACACCAAAAGTCATAGAATAAAACCTCTCTGGTATGCTGTTTCCCAGCCGCCCAATCCCCTTGCTGAACCCAACCCGTGTCCTCAATATCTTACATCTCCCCTCCCCACCCTCTAGGGTAAATGGTAGCACACTGTTCTTTTCCCTTCACAATAAATCATTACAGGAAGAAGCTCCTCGTTCTTCTTTTATGGCTGCATAGTATTCCATTGTGTGAGCAACATGATTTATTGAACCAGTTCTCTGCTGATGGTTGCTTGGGTTTTCGCCAGTGTTCTCCTGCTGTGAACAATGCGGTAATGAATAGCCTTGTGTACACAGCATTGTGACCACGCGGCATGTATCAGGGGATGGCTTCCTGGAAGTGGGATTTCTCCACTGAAGGATGCGTGCACTTGTGATTTTGACAGATGCTGTCAAAATAATACCCTCTCAGAGGTTGCTCCCAGTTCCCCTCTCCCCAACAAGTGTCCAAAGCCACCTCTTTCTCCACACACCCATCGCCCACACAGTTTGTTTTCAAACTTTTCCTTCCTGTCAATCTAATAGGAAAAGCATGGAGTTTATTTAATTTGATTTGATAATGAAGGCAGTTGTCTCCTTGGAGGGGATTGGTCCCCCGCAGATACACGCTCTGCCTTTTTCTGCCCAGTCTGTACCTAAGAGGGCTGATCTCTGTGGACAGTCATACTACTCGGGCTCCCACTGCCTCTGGGCAGCTGGGCCTGGCCTGTGGGAGGGGTAAGAAGGAAAGAGAGAGAAGAAGGGAGGAGAGACACCCTTCTAGCCTCACTGAGCTCAGGCTAGTGCTGCCACAAGGAATGAGGTGCTCTGCCATGGGCACAGAGCTGCCATGACGGAAACCCGTCTCCCGTGACTGAGACTCTCCTCATGCCCTGTAGCATCATGCTCCATCCTTGTCTCCTCAGGCCTTGGAAGGGCAGCATCTTTCCTCTGGTGCGTCTTCATCTCTTGGTGGTCCCCTAACCCCAGTCCACACCTCTGTACACGGCAGCATCCCCAAACTCTCTTTAACTGAGCTTTTTGAATGCTTCACCTGTTTCCTGCCAGGACTCCTCTGCTGGATGCAAAACTCTTTTCAAGAAATTTAATGAGCTAATCTTGAGGGGTGTTTGGCACTAAAGATCAACTACTAAATTCACATCCAAGTAGAAAAAATACCCAAGAGGAAAGGTGGCCTCAAAAACTTTCCAGTACTACTCTGCCATAAAGGACAAATGAGTCATTTGCTGGAAAATGGATGTACTTTGAGATCACAACGTTAAGTGAAATAAGTCAGACACACAAGTTTAAATAGTGCATGGTTTCTCTTATATCAGAAATCCACTATAAAGAGCAAAATAAGAGACACATAATAGGAAAAAAATACGATCTTTTGAAAAAAGCAAGTGGACCAAGAGAAGGAAAGATGGGGGAAGGGGATAAAAAAGAATTAAAATGTATTATGTACATGTACCAACTCCCCACAAGAATGTAATCATATATTACAAACATGTACTGATAAATAATAAAAAACTGAGAAAACTTCCCAGTTATTTTCCTGGCAATAGAGGCCATGCTCCTTCCTATTGTTCAATTGCTCTCCAGCACAGGTGCCACTTTTGATTTTTCTACTTGGGGGAATCTAAAATACTCATATTTCTACATTCCGTCTACTTTTCCTACTAAGCCAGCATCTCTGGCCACTCCCAGACACTAGCACCATTCCGCAGTCACTCCACCCTCACCCTCCAGCCCACCACATGCTGAAGGGATGTGTTCATGCCGGGTCATGTAAATCACCGTCACCCACAACGAACCCTCCAAGGATCTCAGGGCTGCTCTCAAAATAAAGTTTAAATTCTAACTGATAAGGTCACATGGAGGTTAATTCCATGTTTGCTTATTGAGCATCTATAATGTACCATGGTCTGAAGAAGGAAACAAAGATAAATAAGATGATTTTCTTCTCTTGAGGTGCTTATAGTCTGAGGTATGCAGACAATAACTTACAATGACTTGGTAACTGGTGTTAATCATCCATAAGTTTAAGACCTACTGAACCTGTGCAAGATAAGGATAAGTAGCGACTTAGAATTGGAGAATCCTGCTAATAGAACCGAAAATATCAAGACGCAATAGCATAGGATTTCTTTGAAATGAAGAAAAAGAAATAAAATCTGTAGTTCACAGGTATGTTGTGTTCCAGGAAATACTGATGAAAAATGATTGACACTGAGATAGATATTCTTTGGTCAGCTTCTAAGAATTCAAGGGGGAAGAAATATTTTCTGGCCTCCAGGATCCACATCAAGACACTGGCCATAGAAAAGTCATCCCAATGAGGAGCAGCACTCACAGCCAAAAGTTGACTGGGGATGTCTTCGCGTTCTGAGGGAAAGAATGTGTGACTCGAGTGAATTGTACCCAGTCGAGTTGTCATGTGAGCACTAAAGCAACAGGAAAATATTTTGGGAAATAAAATATATTATGAAATAGTCATCCCTACTCCTTTTTAAAAAATTGAAAGAATTGGTCCATGGTGAAATATGGCCAACCAAGAACCAAATGGTAAAATTAGTGTGAAATTCATTGTCAACAGTGAAAGGGTGTCTATGAAATTTTGAAGGGAGGAAGAATTTTATACCCAGCCAAGTGGTATTTCTGTTACAAAGGCAACAGTCAACCTCGTGTATGTGCGAATTCAGGGCACACAGCCCACTGATCCTGTCTTAATAAAAACAATATGCTTGGTGAACACCTAGCCAAGGCTTCCTTACACTCTCCTGGCTCAGAGTATTCTCTTACAGCCCCGCTGGACCATTATGTATAGAAGCTTTCAGAGTTTATAGGATTCCATTGCATGAACATTCTTCTTGCGCCCGGAACAAATGCCGTGGAACCTGTCTCTCACAAAGCAGAAGTTCTTTCTTTGAGTCTCCCGCGGGTACCAGCCCTCCTCTTCCTGCACAACAGAACATGAAGAGAGGGGAGGAGAGAAGGTACAGCCCAACTGGAAAACCCAATTTCCATCCTCCGACTCAGTGAAGAATGGACAGTGACCCAGGCGCACCTCGCAGCACCCAGAAGGACAGAGCTGCTCATTTGTAGCAATTGCTGTTGCTGCAGGATCTGTGGGAGTTCCCGATTTCCACCATGACACCCACAGGAGGTCAGAGCTTTCCCCAACTTTTTGGGTTCTCCATGTGCCATGAGTAAGAGCTAGACCGGTCACTGCGCAGGTGTAAGGGCTCACATGTCACATCCCATCACTGGAAGGCATGTGCAGAAAATACTGAGCTCAAGGCTCCTGTAGTCTGAGAAGGGGCCTGCTCCACCCCAAGGCACAGTGTGGCCAAACTGCTTCCTGCCTTTCCCTCAGGAAGTCCTCCTTGTCCTTCACGGGCTCGGGACGGAAGAGCTAATGGGAGGGTTTGGTTGGTGTCATTTACTTGTTTATTTGGGACCGAAGCTCAAAAAGCCAGATCCAATCTTGAGAAGCTTATCTTTATGGTTTGCATTTTATTGGATCTCATTTTGCTAATTCCTCGTGATTCCACATTGGCTATTAGCCATAATGGGCTCTTTATTGGTTTACCCCTAATAATATGTTAATTGATAGCTCTTACTGCTTTAAAACCCAAGCTTTCTCATCTTGAGAAGCCCAACCGGGCCGCTCCTAATAAAGCTCAGACAGGTTGAGAGCTGTAAGGCTTCAAACTTGGCAGAGGGGAAGAGGGCTTCTTTTTGCAGTGATGTTCTAGCACGGAGCCCCTTTGCCTGTTCACAAAGCCCTGTTGCTCTGGCGACTGGTGGGAGGCAGGGAAAGCGAATGGGCAACGTGGGTGCGACACGCTGAGGCCTTGAAAAGCCGTTTCCTGACAGGTGCAGCTGCAGGGACCCCCGCAATCAGCTTGTTGCTGCGCCCTGAAGACGCACAATACCAGGACAACATCATGTTCAGTTATTTGTAAACAGAGCCAGAGCCGCAGAGACACCCCGCTCACAAGGAAAACATCGATTTGAAGAGGCTTGGAGTGGGGCTCGAGCCTCAACGAGCGAGCGAGCAAGGGCCTTCTTCAACTGACACAATAAATTAGTTCAAAGGCGGTGACAGCCCGGAAGATTACCCACCGCCCCAACAAAGGAGGGACCACTCTGGTCCCCTTCACGAAAACACAGATAAAAATTGTGTTCTTCTCCTCTAATGAGGCAAGCTCAGATATAAGTCAATAGAGCAATTCATTAACAAATCTAATGAAATCCCTGGGGTTGCCAGCGAGATGGCAATGAAAATCTCCTCGGGCCGATAGTCCATATGCTGAGGGTCAGATTGCTGAGTGGTTTCCTCTGGCCTATTCACTGCCCACATATGGCAGTTCAGGTCACTGTTATCAGACGCTCTGTCTGTACACAAAACAAAATTTCCATATGGCCCCTGGAAATGGCCCGGCCGGGCTCCCGGGCAGCTTCCCACGGCTCTCTCTTTGTGCGGCGCTGGTTAGAAGTGTAAAAAAGGGTGTGAGGGGTTACCTCGTCACTCAATTGCTCCCCCTGCTTTGTGCGTCAGTCCAATTTAGGGAAAATCGGCATCACTTTTTCCCCCCGTCCTTCAGACTCAAATGCTCATGTCAGTCTATTAGAAGGTGATGGAAGAGCTGATCGCAGCCTCCGAGTTTAAATCCTTTTGAAACAGCACTGACCTGCTGAAGAGGGTTCGGAGGGGAAGGACGGTCTCAGGGCTCTTTCAAATCCACATAAATAAAGGCCTCGCCTGGCTTAAAGTGGCCCCTCAGATTGAGCCCCACCGAGCCCCGAAAAAAAGCCCAACACGATTGTCATGGATATTACATGACAGTAACAAGAACAGGCCAGGAAAGACAAGGCTCCTTGCCGCACAAGACTGGAAGGGGCTTTCTTCGTGATTTGGGTCTCAGATTGTTGACAGCCCAGTAAATAGGCTGTTTAACCCTTTGAAAGTGAATAAAGAGGGTGTAGACAAATGCTTTCTGATGGAGTTTGTGCATGTAATGGGCAAGAGAGTACACACATTTGAGGACTTTGGGGACATCAGGGGCGGCAGGGGGCCAGCTGAAGAAAGTGGAGACTGCTTGGATTTCTTTTGAAATGGATGGAATGAAGCAGGAGTCGGGAGACCAGGTCTGGATGTGCAGGGGCCCAGGATGTGTGAGATATTTAATAGACATCCTCTGTGGTCCCTGTGGGGTGTCAACATCTGATGTTTTGGGGAGAGGACCTGGAACCCTTGTACCCCACCCAATACCTTCGTGCTTCTACTTACTACCTAGCTGGGACAACGGTGACAGTATTAGTAACAACCAGGGCTGGTGGGGACAGTTCAGACTGCAACAGATGCCAGCTGAGTATGTATATATGTCACCTCCCTTGATTAATGTGACCACCCAGCAAGGCGTAAGCAGTGAGCCCCATTTGACTGATGGGGAAACTGAGACACGGAGCAGTTAGGAAATCCCCGGCTGGTAAGTAGTAGCAGGTGGCTTAGAACATTCCTACCTCCCCCACTACTCTGCCTTTTGGCCTGGTCTCCATTGTCTCAAAATGGGAAAAGCCCTGTTCTGTTCGCCCATTGTTATAATAACTACAAGAATGCAGTTTCCCACTTTCCCTTTCTCACTCTCAATTTGATTTGGGGTGGGAATATATTTCTCCTGACCCAAGAAGCCAAAATAAACAGCGGCATGAAAACTGCCTTGCAGAAATGTAAAATTATGCATATTGCCTCCAATTTCATAAGCTGTTTAGGTTACCACTGAAATGACTCCCCTGTCACCCACAATTCCTAAGACTTGGCAGCCACGGCGTTTCCATAAATCCAGATACTACTGTTCCTAACCTCTGACTGTACCTTAGCAAGGAAGGGCCCTTTTAATTCATTGAGCTCATTTTAATTGTCTTTGGGGGGACAAGCGCTTTCTTCAGCCAGCTTGGCTGGCAGGGGAGGCTGATTGCTGGAGTTCGTGCCGCCATTCACCAAGTCCTCTCATGAAAATGCATGCTGGGCTTCGGCACCCTCGGTAATTGTAATATTTCTCCCTTCCTGTTGATGTCAGAGAGTCATTACGGGGAGAGGCTGACACATCTGACATGTGTGGCATCGACACACATTAGGTGGTCCTCAGATAATTTTTAGACAAAGTTTAGTCGGTGTAGCAGGAGCCCTGCCCTGTTCTAAGCAGCAGAAATAAAAGGAAATACATCTTCCCCGGCTGGCTCCCTGCACATTATAATTAGCCCTATTTGTGCAGGTCTCCTTCTCCCCTCCCAGAGGCTGGAAGTTCTTAGGGACTGAGTCTGGGTCATAACCGGGCATGTATTCTACCTCTTGTGTCTGGAGGGTGGTGTTTCTATTGTTAGCTATAATGGCGCCAGCATTATGCTGGGTACTTTTCTGTGGCCTCTCCTTTAATGTTCATATCACACTAATGATGATGGTTCTACACGTACTAATAGAGAAAAAAGCCTGATGCCCAGGGAGGTTAAGCAACTCGACTACAACTAAACAGCTCCTACGCCCAAATGCAAATCGTGATGTGTTTTCCACGACGCTGCCTTGCTTTGTGTAGGTCCCTGCCCAGTCAGAAATCAGCAAGTACGGGGCCACGTTTCTGTGGGAGGCTAAGATCCAAGTTCACAAATATCCTGGCACTGGTCTTATACCATACAAGTGTACCTTGGACTTGCTGGTCCTCCTCCTTCACACCTCTTTTATACCGGCGGCACCTAAAGGTGCTTCTGACAGTCTGGGCTTTCCTTTAAAGCAAGATCAATCATGCTAAGAAATGTCTCATACTTGCTTGTGTTTCACTATGAAAAAAAATGAGTATTTTCCTTCTGCTGATTTGATAGTGCAAGCTCTGACTGTAAGGGGAAGCCATGAATGGCTAGAGGAGAAAAGGAGCATTTTTTAAAATAAACCACACTTTAGATACTCAGTCTCTAAGTTATTACAAATTATAAGGTTAAGACCTCTTAGACGAATCCTAGCTGCTTAAAAATTTAAAACTCGAGGGTAAAGCAGCGAAGTACTAATGAGCTTCGGGCTACTAAATATCAGCGTCTTGGGGAGCAGGCTGTTTCATGTGTGAGCTGATGTGGGAGTAAGAGCCAGTCTGTGAGATGTTTAAGGAAGAACTACATGGGGGGAGGCTGTGGCTGAGGGGGCAGGGGTTCAGGGAGATAAAAAAGGTAAAAGTGGTTGCCTAGAATGTTCTGGATGAGTCCGGCTAGTTTCTGATTGAGAACTGTCAAACGTGAGATTCCTCCAAATGCTTCGTTATGTCAACCTGGCATTAGGTTTCCATAGCACATCCCTGTGGCCTCTGAAGAGAAGAAAGAAAAGCATTTTATGAACTGTGGTGCCTTCACACCAGGATTGGAGTATGTGTGTGTGTGTATGTGTGTGTGTGTGTGTGTGTGTGTGTGTGTGTGTGTGTGTGTAACCTTTCATGAGGAATCAGGATTAAAATCTCTAAGAAAATATAGCAGGCAGAAGCGACATGCAGTATTTATTTTCCCAATGGAAATGTAAACAGTGCCGGTAGAAGATGAAAATATTTAGAGAACAAACTGACCCGACCCAATTAAATGCTCCAAGAAAAGCCTGAGTCACAAAGAAAGGCGGGTGCTGGTGGACCTCACTGCACCCTCCATGGCATGTGTCACACACACCTCACTGCCCCCAGACCCTCTTAAATGCCCCTCCCACACATCCCCAGCACACGCCATGCCAAGGTGGCCGATAAAGACCTGATAAAGTTCAGACTCCTGTTTTTAGGTCTTGCTGGTATGCAAGACGACAATTCTCTGGTTATGTGCATTTTCTAACTTTTGTAGGTTGGGACAGCTTTCTCAGGGTCCCAATCTATTATCCTCAGCTTCTTTCCCATACCTCTGAATCAGGAGCGGCCCATGGCAACGCTTCTCCCATAGCCCCAGGTTTCCCCTTCCGATCACCAGCATTCAGGCTAGGACTGACTCTAAGTCCCCAAACGACCTCATTTTAATTAATGATGCTAAAATGGGCCGTTCGGAGAGAGGGCCTGTTTACTCAACACAAACCTCCCTCCATCCCACCCAGCTTGGGTCTCGGTTCCACATTTAAAATTAAATTATGCTTGGGATAATATTGTCTTGAGCTCACAGTTGCTGACATGGATATTGACAAAGACTTAGCCAGTATTTTAATAAGAAAACAAAACGCAGGAAAAGACGCCAGAGTTTCCAGGCAGATCATTAGGAAGCCGCCGCGGAGGCCGGGGACTTGTGGTGACTGCATCACAGTGCGTCATACAACTTAAACTTCTTTTGACATCTAGTTATGTCAAAATGTGACTGATCACCCAGGGGTTGGAGCTCCTGAGAGGGAGAAGTTTGCTGACAGACAGCAGCGTGCAAGCAGATCTTAAATGAGAATCAAGAGGAAGTAGCATCCGGGCTTCCTGACAGTCCACAGCTGCTACCTGGCTCCGTCTCACCGAGGCAGGGCTGTTCTGATGAGGAGACCTATTAGCATCTGCACACTTCTGTCTCATTACCACACATCTGCCCACCTTTATTCCAGCGCCGCCACCTCTCATCTGACAGCTCAGGCATTGTCAGGGACGGGGTACTACGGGAACTAGGTACCGCAGGCTCACCAGCTCCGCTTTTATTTTCTAAAGACTGGTGTGCTGTTTGACAGTAGCATGCTGCGGAGGCAAAGGAGGTAATTAACATATCGGACAGCTCCTAAACAAAGCTGAGATGCGGCTGGAGGGGGGCACCACTGTGTGAATCCGGTTGTTGGTGGGGCTGGGAGACCATTGCTGTTGTAGACCTCAGCTCTCTGCCCAGCCCCATAACAGAGAAAAGCTGAACTTTCTAGATCTTTTAAAATTTTAAGGCAAAGAAAGAAGACGAGGAAGAAGTCAGGCTTTGATGCTGATCAATGTAACTGTGGGTACCTTGACTTGAGACTTTCTATAGGGGCACATCTTGCATCTCGGCCTTCCCTGATGCTTCCAAATGCACATCCTGCTATGGAGGGAGGCAGACCCTGCCTGCCCTCAATTTCCTCCCGTCATTAAAACCACAGATGGATGTGGCTCCATTTACATAAAACAACAGCCTCACACGCCTACCTGGAAACTAGAAATCTAATAGCAGCACCTGCTCCACCAAAACCCATCCAGGTGATGCTGAAGGTGGCCAGATGTCAGGGAGGAGGGCTTGGAGGTCCTTCGCCCGCTTCCAGTTGCCAGAGGAGTGGACTCGCGCCACCCCTCGCCTGCCAGCCTCTTTGTTGGAGGAAAAGAAGGTCACTCTGTGTTCAAATAAGCTTGGGGTCTGAAAGGAACTTGAGCACTTCTGAGTTCAGTTCTGGATGAAGACTGAGGCCCCTGGCCCGGGAAAGATCCAGGATGAAACTATTGCCCCTCTGCAGAGAGGGAAGCCCAGCCCTCCTTTGCCCAGGAGCCTTCCTTAGCCAGCTAACATGGAGGAGACAATAGAATTTGGCAAGAACAGTGCCCACTAGGACTCAAGCCCCAGGGGACCACAAAGGGCGCCTAAAATGGCATCCGTGGCATGCCCGAGCCCGCCTAAGACTCGGGCGTGTGCAGTTGCATTTAGAGCCATCTAGGAGACTCATGGCTTCCCGTCCTCTGATATTTCTTTGTTCTCCTGCTAACGGAGGGTTTGTATGGGTTAATGGAAAAATTACTGCTATTTTGCCACAACGCAATCAAAGTCAGTTCAGCAAACCCTGATAAAGTGAGAATAGCTTATTCAGATGGCGCTGGCAGGCCTGAACTCACAATTGCAAAGTTTGAATACAAAATAAGATATTCCCCCCTTAAAAAAAAAAAAAAGAATCCGTTGTCATTCATGCTAAAAAGGCATTACAGACTGTCGACACTGTACAGAAAAATAGGAGATGTTGACCTTTTTATTATAGACTTTTCTCTACTGTTGCCCTTCTTTCAACTGCACATCGCTCCCCCCGGCTCCCCCACCCCTCTCCACACTCATACACACTCTCTTCAGCTGTATGTTATCTCAAATAATTACCCTCGCTTCTGGCTGTCCCTGGTGACTTCTGCTGCTAAAAAAGCTACTCATTGTCGGAGACTGAAGAGGGATTTCAAACCTGCTTCTTGTGGCCGGGCAACGGCTCTTAATTAACCACTCAGGTATTGTGGACGCTCACAGCCCTGCTCGCTTCCATATGGCTGGAACATGTCCGCAGTGATAATCATGGAAGGAAATATTGTATCAAAAAAGAGCTCACACAACTGAAAGCTTGTGCAAATTATTTTTAATGATTCTTCTCTGGTAAGTCGGCTTATTTGTTATTTCAAGCAGACAGAGAGAGAGAGAGAGAGGGAGAGAGAGAGAGGGAGGGAGAGAGAGGGAAGGAGAGAGAGAGGGAGAGAGGGAGAGAAATTCATTTGTCCTTGACCCAGATGCCCCCAGCCCACATCCTGGGTGCCCCCCCAACCTAAACTCCATCCAATCCTAAGCACTGTCATAGAGCATGCCCCAGCTAGCCGGACCCCCCCCCCCAGAAACACCAGAGACACCCCAGAAAGCGTCTCTCGATACGATTTCATAAGCTTTTGTTTCTATTGGGTGCCTGGCAATTCTGAAAAACACACGCACGCACACAGAATTTACAGATTCCCCACAAGCAGGTGATTCTAAGGAACTCAGGGAGTGAGCTGTTAGGCAGTATGTACTGAGCCTTTTCATGCTTCTAGTATTTCTTGCTTTAAATAATCAGGCGTGGAGGAGGGGCCAGCGGTAGTGGTGAAGTTTATAAATCTAATTAAAAAGGAAGTAGCATTTACATTTTAAAACCCACCCATCCGCCAGCACACTGTGTCACTAGACATTATGTACGATTTTACTTTGCGACAGAAACCATTACATTTAAAAATTCATTACAGCAAGGTTAGTTAGACACATGATGGATGCAACTTTAATCCTGCCATATATTATTACAGCAAAAATGTAAATGATGAAAAATATTTTGTGCTTATCAGCATTTATGTGGAAATGTGTTCTACAGTGATATATGGTGTTATATTTCTATTATTGTGATGAAAGAAAGCAATACAAAAAGATGAAGTGTTTATTAAAACATGGCTACTTGTGATAACATACTCCTGTTGTACATGACTTTAAACATATTTGCTGAGGGCATTTGTCCAAAACAACTGTGAAATGTGTTTGTTGTGTGAATCGGGCTAAGTTTTTTTTTTATTATTATTATTACAGCTCTTTTTAATAGACTAGTATTAATTCAAAAGCAAGTAGAATACTGTGAAGTTGGCAGCCCTGTTTCCTTTCTGACATGGTTAAAAATTGTGTGTATGTGTGTGTATGTGTGCATGTGTGTGTGTGTTAGACACACCATCCGTGGCTATGAAAAAAAGATTTGTATGTTTATTTTGTATAATCATCCTCAGGAAAACAGGCCACCCAATTGAATGATATTTCCAAAGTAATGTCATTGGGAACACAATAAAATTCTATAGAGTAGCAATTAATGGAATGGAAAAGTAATATCCAACTTCACTTTCCAATCAGGTGAGCATAAAAAGAAAAGGCCGCACTGGTACATTCACTGTTCCATCGGGGCACTGGAATATTTTAGTTGTGTCCGTGGAAGAATTGATGGGGCCGACTCGCTGCGGCCTCAGATACCGTGTCGTACGGGGAAGTTAGCTTCTAACTCCTTTTGCCAAGTTCACTCACAGTGTGGTTCCTGCCTCCCACTCTCCTCCCCTTTTTGGCCAGCTCAGAACAATGGTACATCCAACTACCAAATGAAATGGAACACAAAAAGAAAAATAAACCCTCATCAACAAACCAAAAAAAAAAAAAAAAAGGAAAATTTATTTCTAAACCCTATTTATAGAAAGTGGGCAAAAGACAGAAGCTCTCCTACATACTGTGCTGTATCACCCATCGTTTAGGGCAAGATGCTTAATATTTCACACAAGTATCTTTTTCCCCAAAGCCTTTTGAGTTCAACTCTTGTAGTAACGATTGCTTAGGTACCCAGGAAGCCCGTCTGTGCAGAGTAAGTCCTGTGTTACCCGACTCGCTGTATGTATTGTAACTCTTCCTCTGCTTCCTGTTGATGACAGATCTCGTAATAGATTTGGAATTGACCAGACTTGAAAATCAATTCCACCTTCCCCTCCTTTCATTCAGCGTCCCAAGTGTCTCCCGGGATGAGGGCAACATAGACTTGATGCAAATTTCCATAAGGTTCCTCCCACCCCCACCCCGGCCTCTTTTCTTCTTCTAACATCTGCTTGTAGGAGGATGTTGTTGTGTACATTAGCACTGTAAAGTTTAGCACCCTTCGCACTACCTTTGGCACAGGAAACAAGGAAACAGCGAGCCAACGATAACACAGGCCGGGTATTTCCTATCGCAGCACTCTCCCCAGCTCTGCTTCACTGCCTGCAGTTGTTATCTTTAGGAAGTACAAGGTGGAGGAGAGGGAAAGCTTATCTGGCACCCATCCTAGTTATAAGACGCGGAGCTCCTCCCCATACACCTTGGGAACATTGTCATGGAGGGGTCACATCCGCTCAGATCCAGCGCCAGTGACTGGACGGGGCCTGTGACCTACACTGTCCTCTACGTCCCTTTGTTTGTGGCACAAAACCGACTCAGCTGATTTCTTTCAAAGCATAGGTTATAGGGTTTATGAGAAGGTGGAGCCCCAGGACCCTGTCCTTAGCATAACCATGACCTTTCTTTTGCATTTACCTGCCTTTTATTCTGCAAAATTTATTTTATGCACACACATACACAAACACACACACACAAACACACACACACTTTCTCAAGGAAACAGGCACTCTCAAAACAACTTGCCCAAAGTACACACCCCCATCAGGCCATTTTCCTGTTTAAAGAAATTCCCCAAGCCAAGATCCGAGAAGCTGTGGACTGACCCGAGGTTGCCCTATTAAATGTATTTATTTCTTGGAGCTGAAGAATATTTGCTGAAAGCTGGATTATCACTTGGTAGACCACCAGCAGCTGTTGAAAACCAGGGCATAAAAGCTTGTTTATGTCTTTAATGGCCCACTTAATGATGGAGCAAGTATGTTATTCATAATAAAATGCCAAGGAATAATCTTAATACCCCGATGCATGGCGCTAGTGAATTAAGAAACATCTGCTATGTCATAAAAGAACATTTTATTTGGGGTCTACATTAAAAACATGATTCCATGGAGTTCTATTGATTTATATTATACACAACAAATTATGATGTCTTGAAGTAATTATAATTTACAATTCAACCTACAAGGCCACTCTTGGAGAAAAATTTCTGCTTGGTCTTCTTCCTTCTAGATCATTTAAAGCACACACTGTGGTCTTGTTGTTAATACATTTCACCAAAGCAATGCTTAAAATCTCTCTTGGTGTTCAGGCCTCTCTCGGAAGATACCCAAACTGAGCAATACTCCTGATATCACCACTGCAGAATTAAGTGGCTATTTGGATTCACAGGGAAAACTGTAAAAATAATCCCTTTCTGTGTGTCTCTTGTCTGACTCTGACCTGGGAGCTTATTTTAATTTTACTTCACAGAGGAATTCAGAATTCAGAACCGGGTTTAGTTAAGGATGAAGGCTTAGTCTGCATGTCGTGGGGCTGGAGGAGGTGATATTTCCCCCAGAAAGTGAGATCTGAGCAACCTGGGACAGAGCAGCCCTAGCGATGTCCCTGGAAGAGGGTAGGTGCTGACGGGACAGGGTGTGGCCTGCACAATCTCAATCATCATTCTCTCCACTCCAGATGGCCTCTGTCTCTGACACACCCCACTATCGCTCCAGGAAGCCCCATGTCACCACTTCTGTGTCCCACACCACTCATGAGTATGCAGACATGTCGATTGCTTCCTGGAGCTGGGTGCTCAGAGAGGTCCACTTGCTACACGAGACAAACAACAAGTTATTTTAAAAGCTGGCTTCAGGGCAAGCTAGTTGTTCAAGGGCAGTGACTCTCTACCCAGCCTTCTTTGGGGGATGCTCTGGGAGCATGGAAAGACCACCTGTACTGGACTCCAGCCCCAGGGACTCTGCTTTCATTGCTCTGGGTTGCTCTCACACAGACACACACCTGGGGACTTTTAGCTTGCTTTGTTTTTGTATTTTTGTTGTTCTCATTTCTAGATCAAACCCTGACAAACACATACTCTACCCCCGAACTACAAGCCCAGCCTATCATACTTTTAAAACCCCCCCAGATGATTCTCATGTGCAGTCAGGGTTAAAAACTACTGATCTGGAGAGACTGAATTTATTTTTAAAGATGGGTAGCACTTCCGGGAGCCTTTCAATTTTTAGAAAATGACGCTAATTACCATTGGTGAGGGGGTTAAATGTGATGATTGCTATGGAAACCAGTATGGCAGGTCCTCAAAAATTAAAGACAAAATTACCTACTGATCCAGTAATTCCACTTTTGGGTGTGGACACTAAAGAACTGAAAGTAGGGTCCTAAAGAGATACAGGTACGCCTATGTCTGTAGTAGCTCTTTTCACAGTAGGAAAATCATGGAAGCAAACCTAATGTCTGTTAATGGATGAATAGATGAACAAAATGTCATAGAGACATGTAAGGAAATATTATTCAACATTTAAAAAGAAAGAACTTCTTTAAAATATTTGCTTTTTTTTTTTTTTTGGCACTGAGAATTGAACCAGGACCTTTGCACTAAAATGCATCCTGAGCCCTTTTAACTATTTTTAATTTTAAGACAGGGTCTTGCTAAGTTGCTAAGTTAGCCAGGCTGGGCTTGAACTTGTAGTCTCCCTGCTTCAGACTCTCACAGTGCTGGGATTACAGGCCTGCACCTTCACACCTGGCTAAAAGAAGGAATTTCTTGTTCATTTACAACATGCATGAGATTTGACAACATTATGCTGAATGAAATAAATCAGATGTAAAAGGATGAATGCTATATAATTCCACACACATGAGGTAAAAAGAATAGTCAAACTCATAAAACCAGAAAGTAGCAAGGTGATTGCCTGGGGGTGCACGGAAGCAGGGAACACAGGGAATTACTGTATTGTCTAATGGAGACAGAACTTCAGTTTGGGAACAGGAAAGAATTCTGGAGGTGGATGGTGGTGATGGCCATACCGTGGCGTGAATATACTTATTACCACAGAATTGTGCACTTATCTGACAGTGTCTATGAGGGTGAATATTGTTATGTATATTTTACCACAATTTGCTTTTTTGGTTTTTTGTTTTACAGCACTGGACATTCAACCCAAGGAGAACCAAGCTACATCTCCAACCCTTTTTGATTTGGTTTGAGACAGGGTGTGGCTAAATTGCCTAGTCTGGCCTTGAATTTTCAATCTTCCTACCTCAGCCTCCCCTGTTGCTGGGGTTATAGGCCTGTGCCACCATGCACCAACCACAATCTATATATTTTTTTGTTATATTTTAAAGCTGTGAGCAAAAGAGCCCCAGAGACCACGTAATAAAAGACCATAAACCTTGGAACTCCTTGCTGGTGGGGCGATCTGAGATGGGGTTTGAACACTGTGTAAGAGAAGATGAGAAAAGCCCTTTTGAGCAGCGGAGTGGTGAGTAGGTGGGGAGAGAAAGGCAACTATCTAAGTTGGGACCCCAGGAGGGCCCAATCAGCGAGGAGATTTTTTTGTTTTGTTTCGTTTTGTTTTTTGTAGGCTAAGAGTAGTCTGAATTCCTAGAAAAAGAAACATTTGTCATTCTATTTCAAGATGATCGTGTTTAATTCTGCCACCATCCACATACCCTTGGTCACTGCTAAGAGGGTGCTTCCCTGGAGGCCATGGTTTAGAGACTGGACTCTGGTCCTGCCGTGGCAGCGGGCCCTCCCCATAGGTGAGGATGTCACAGTGTCCACTGGAGCCTGCAGCCTGTTCTCCTGTGCCTGTCCAGGCTATTTGAGAGGGCCAGCCGGGAGACACGTCAAGCTCTGCCAACCAATCGGTCATTGTCAGAAACACAGCTAAAGATGCTACATTGATATGTGAGCAGATGTGCCTACTTGGGGTTCACTAAGACTTTATTGAAATTTGAATTTCACATCGTTTTTATGTGTCCTAAGATATTATTCTTTTGTGGTTTTTTGCAATCATTAAAAAATATAAAACCCCTCTGAGATTGGCATATCACACAAAAATGGGAATTTGACCTTGGGGACCTGACCTTGGAACAATTTTATGAAAATTCCCGTGGGGTTTGCCCACTGATTATGGTTTGCCAACCATCTGTCTGCTTCCTGCCCAGGATTCTAGAATTTTCTATCCAGTGTCCCAAGCTCATTTCTGGTGCTGCTCTGACTTAGTTCCCAAGAGTGAACCGAGCCGCACTGTACATATCCTAGGTGCTTGGGCAGCTGAGGGGTGGCTGTGTGTGGAACATGTGGACAGAGATTAGATGTGGGGGGTCCACAGCCGTGAGCCCCTTTCTACGTACAGAGGAACTGGAGGCGGAAGAGAAGGGAGAAGAGCTATGGTCCTCAGTTTTCAGGCCTTTAAGAATTCTTCTAAATTCAAGTAAAATTTCTTTTCTCCATCTGAGTCCCAGGGTATACAAATGTTATGAGGTGCGCTATTATTTTGAAAACCTTCAGCAGGGTTGGTATCTCATGGTGGGGGGGTCATGACGCTTCTGAGCATGGCAGAAGTGATGCTAAGCAGGGCCGTGTGAGGGGCAAGACAGTGGGTGGCTGATGGCAGCTCCAGGTAGGCGTAGGACTTCAGAGAGAGACAAGGGGCTCCCTGTCTTCAGGAGTCCTCAGACTGCTTGGCAGGAGGCTCTCCCTTCAGTGGGTGGAACTGTGAGGTTTTTTTAATGTCTGCGTTAAAGAAAAGAGCACCTTAGCAGATGTGAGCACACTCAGTGTCATGCAAGGATGCCCCCATTCTCAGTGTACCCCAGTCTGGGACCCCCTTGTCTGCAGCTAGGACAGGCGTCAAGCCTGAAGATGACAAAATCGGAGTTTTTACTCCCCCTCCCTGGCGTCACTGTTGATCTCTGGGTCAGTTCCATCCTTTTCTGCCTTGCTCATCTTTTAATTCTGTAAGTGCTGTTAAAATCTCTGTCCAGCCTCCAGCCTTTGCACAAAGGCAAGCTGGTGACTAGGAGGACGGACATTCCTTCCATAAAATCAATTCGAGCTGCACAGAGCGAACTGCTATGTGGACCAAACACCCTCTGTAGGGGTGGCAAACGTCCCTCATGGAAGCTGGCTCTAGTTCTCAATTTCTCCTGCCAGGAAGAAAAGGTACAGGAGTGAAACTTTCTGACAAATAGAAAAGCAACAAACTCATGGAAATATACTATATAAGCGTTTGATGAGTCCTTGTACTGTCTGGGAACATTTCCTAGAGAAATGAAGTCTCTAAAGCAGGAGTACAGAAACATCCTTGCACTACCCCCAGCTTGCTCCCAGAGCCAGTGCGGGTGGTAGGTACCACGATGGGAAGGAGACAAGCAGGCCACTGCGAAGTGGCCTGAATCCATCCCCAGAGAGAAGCAGCCTCTTTCCAGCTAAACACATGGCAGGCATCTGATAGGTTTGACAAAAACAAAAGCAAGCCAATGAGCCTTCATGTCTTTCCTGTCCTAATGAATGCAACAGGCACCTCTAGCTGCACCCCAGGCCAGGGACCTGGCCATCCCTGCATATCTGGCTTTGGTTTCCACGATTGCTCTTCTTTCTTTCCTCTAGCTCGAATATCCACTCACTGTTGGTGTTTTCCAGTCTCTAGCCCTTTGTTTACACTGTTCCAACCACTTAGAATTCCTCTCATCCTCACCTGTACCTTTCAGAATCCTCAGGGCCCTGCACACACACTTCTCCTTCAAGCAGGTGTTCACCCCTTCTTCCTTTGATTGGGCCCAGATCCCTCACTTTATTGTCTGCCATGGGTCTGGCATAATGACCACACCCTGTCTCAAACTAAATCAAAAGTGGTTAGAGATGTAGCTTGGTGCTCCTTGGGTTGAATGTCCAGTGCTGTAAAACAAACAACCAAAAAAGCAAATTGTGGTAAAATACACATAACAAAATTCACCCTCATAGTCACTGTCAGATAAGTGCACAATTCTGTGGTAATAAGTATATTCATGCCATGGTGTGGCCATCACCACCATCCACCTCCAGAATTCTTTCCTGTTCCCAAACTGAAGTTCTGTCTCCATTAGACAATACAGTAATTCCTTGTATTCCCTGTTTCCCAGCTACCTGCTTTAGTGAAATACATCCTCTAGTTACTGCCTAAGAAGGGGCCCATGGGTAGTAAATTTTCTGTTTGTAATGTCATAATTTTACCCCACACCTGGCAGTTTAGCTGGGTACAGAATTCTAGGTGGAAAATTCATTTGTTACTCAGTATGTTAAGACCATCTCCTCTCTCCTAGCATTGCTGACTACCTGGTTCCTATTCTTCCTGGTCTTTGATGTGTGACATAATTTCATTTTTTCTGAGAGAAAAAATGTAGGGTCTCTGTCATTGGTGTTCTGAAAACATACTAATGTGCCTTTGATGGACCTTTCAAAATTCATGGTGCTGAGACTCTGATCGGATTCTTTCAATCCATGTGAAAAAAAATTATGCTCCATGGTTATGAAAATATTCCTAATGCTGTTTCCCTGAGGATTTCTACTTTTCGATTTTGTGTAGAATTCCTAGCAGTCAGATGTCAGACTCCTTGTCAAATGTTGTAATTTTTGAAATATTTTCTCTCCACTGCTTAGCATTTTTATTTACTGAGATACCTCTTGAACATTACCCTTCCAATCCTTAAACTGAGTTTATTTTTGCCAACCTCCTTTGAATTTATAGAACTCTTTCTTGTTTATTCTCTGATTGAAGCCTAAAAGCAAAAATACCTTTGTCTTGTTTCATAAATACATTTCATCTCCCTGAAAATATTAATTATAATACTTTGATGTTTTCTTCTATTCTTTATATTATCGCTGATACTTTGGAAATACCTCTCTTCTGATTCATTGTTTGATCCCCATCTTTTTTATTGGGTTTTGTTTAAAATTTATGAATGTAGCACTAAAAGATATTAGTTGACTAGAGGTTCCATGTGCCTGAAAGAACTTGCTTGATGAATAATTGTAGTAAACCAGATTTTTAGTGTATTCCTATTTTCTCTGGTTTTAGTTTCTCCAGAGAGGAATTCTCAATCCTCCCTTCTCTGAGTTATGGGTCACAAGCCTGATGGTGCATGCTGGGAACTAGGCTAAGAAGCATTCTGGGCCATCAGGCTTTCTTTCCTTTCCTTTTCTTTTCTTTTCTTTTCTTTTTTTTTTTTTTTTTTTTTTTTTTTTTGTGTGTGTGTGCTGGGGATTGATCCTTCTATTTTTATTACAGCATTTCACCCTTACTGTGTTAATGAGGTAACTTCTTCTCTATCTATTTTAATATATTACATTTAAACATCACAGATAGTGTGGTTTTGGTAGAGATGGAAACTGTGATTTTGTTTCTCAAACTTCTGGACATTTGGGGGCAATTCCCAAGAAGAGAAAGGGACAGAAAAACACTCTGTTATCTGCACTCTGGAAATTCCTATGCTATAGGAAAGATCTGTCTTTATGTTTAATTCATCCTTTTCACTTAACTACATTTATTCAAAAAGGAAATTTGATGTCATGATACCAGTTGGAAAATCAGAAAGAAGTATGAAAAGAGAGAACAAAAAAGATCGTACAAAGGCCAGTTACTGAGGCTTGCTGAAGGTTCTGGCTTGAGGGCTGCTCTCTCTGTGGTAGAGAGACAGGCTAGCAAGTGCTAGAAAGACGTTGCTAATAGAAAGACATACTAATTAGAATGATGTGCTAATGCCAGATGGAAATACTTTCCTTTTGCTAACAAGACTAGAAATAAAATCCAAAATGGGAATAAATGGCCTGGCCTGTAATTCAAGGTCACCTATATCCCTCACCATCTCTCTGCAAAACCTTTGCATAGTTGGCTTCTTGTCATTGTTCGAGTTTTAGCTAAAATGTCTTCTTCTCAGAGAGACTTCCCTGACCATTCCCACTAATAATACTCCTAGTTAGAGCCTACTACCAGGTATTGTTTAATTTATTCACATGACCCTGTTTACTTGTTCATGTGTCGGCCTTTCTACCTCTCTATTAGAACATAATTTTCGTGAAAACATAAACTTAGCTACTTTCACCCAAATATCCCATACCTAAAACAAAGATTGGCCTATAGTAGATGCTCAATAAATATCTATGAGAGAATAAATGAGTTATTCAAAAGATGTATCAGTTTGCTACCTCATTCCAGTCTTTGGTACATTCCCAAGCTTCCAGGAATTCTACTGCCTCTCTCTTCATTTCTCGCTCTTCTCATCCTTCCTGTCTGCCATCAGGTTTCAGCCACAAGCCTCCTGTTATGGTTTGTGTCTAGATGTCTCCTCAAAGCCTCATGAGGCCTAGAGTGTGTGATTACACTACTGATTGGTTTGGCATAGTTCTGCTTGGATCAAGGATGTGATACTAGGATTAAGTGCTCTAGGGTTAAGGGTGGGAGTGCTACCCACCCTAAGGCGGGAAGTCTGGAGAAGCTATAAGGGACAGAAATAGGCTTGTCTACCCCGCTTTGCTTGCCTTGTGGCCTTCTGCCTGTCTGCCATGCCACCCTGCCTTGGAGCCAGCCAATTATGGGCTGAAACCTCTACAAACTGTGAGCTAAATAAATCTTTCCTCCCTTAACTTTGGGTGTTGGGTATTTTGTCTCAGCAAAGACAGAAAAGTAACTGAGACACCTCCCTCCCACATGCTGGGAAGAAAAGCTACCGTGACCGAGTTGAAATATGTGACAGCCCTCACACCACCACTTGACATCTCTCATGAGGGCCAGCATCTCAGGACAGCAGATGCTGGTCAATTAAGCAGAAATTCTTTCATCTTAAAAAAAGTGAGAGAAAAGAAGATTCAAAGACCCAAAGGTATTTTGGGCTGACATAGTGTAATTAATTTCTTCACAAGACAAAATGGACAGAAAATGAGTGCTATTGAGAGTCAAGCTTTTACAGCGCTCACCCAAAAAACCAATTCGGAAAAAAAAGCAGGCAAGCACGTTTTATTTTTCCTTCAAAGTTTTAACTCTATTTAAATGAAGGTGTTAACACCGAAAAGAGGAATGAGTTTACATAAAACTTTAGATTTTTCAGTTATTCTGATAAAATGCGATGACCTAACTATGTTGGGCCAGCGTATGCACATGTAGCAGCCTATGGGACCTGAGGAGTGTCCTTCCCTTGGGGGTGGGGATGGGATCTCAAGTTTGTTACAGTCCTCAGCTGGCCTGCATGCTCACTCATGCTGGCCTTGAGAAGCGTTTGATTCCAGGCCCTGAAGAAGAAACCATGTCCTCGCCATATCCTCTACAAGAATGAGCTCAGTACCTGGCGTGCAGTAGGTGTTCATTAAATAATTATAGTACAACTTTATACAAATGACTTGTATTTTCCTACTTGGTAACCAATCTATTGATTCTTAAGTATTGTCAAACGAATCCACATAAAGGATTTCCCTGGATCGATAACGTATCTCCTTAAGCTTATTTACAAACAATATCTTCCAGAAATGAAAGAGTCATGATTAAAAGAAAAAGGTTGAAACAATAACTCTGCATTTCCAGAGCCAGACAGACAAATACTTCAATATGCAAGAAGCCGTTTTCCCATAGCAGAAAGTATTTCATATTCCCCCTTGTAAACAAACATGGAGACTTCCTTAAAACAAGGTAAGTGATGGTGCTCACGCCCAAGCCAAATCGTGAGGTCACTCTGCCTCCTGAACTTGCACCCGGCAGAGAAGCTGGCTGGTCCAGCAGCAGCATCTCCATGGTGACTGTGGGTGGCTCTGGGCTTTATGTCTTGATTTTATGTGCCCGCCCTGCCACTCAACTCCTCTCTTTAAGAATAAACGGCATGGCCCCGAAGAAGTAGATAAGCAGAAATAACTGCAAGTGATTATGGCACTTTACAAAATATTAGCCAGCGAAGAAGTAATTGGGCGTCCTTCTCCAGGGCACTAAGTCCCAGCAACTGAAGCAGTGCGCATGTTCATTTAAAGTAACTTTACAGAATGATGACTGTGCAAACATCAGGAAACATCAGAATTTTCTTAATTAAATAAGCACCTCCTCGTGGAATTGAACTTGCTTTCTTCGGCATATTGAGCTGTAATCACGGAGGCTTTTCTCTACTGTGCCGTGGTATGGTGTGGAATAAGGCATAACAATTGAACTAAAAATAGCCCAGGAAGTTTTGCAAGTGATTGACTCACAGATAAATGAGAGCCAGTTCAAAGTAATCCATAAAATAGTCTCACTCTCCCTCATTTGCCTTTTTGAGTGGGAGAGAAAAGGATGTGGTTGTGATATACCAGGCATTGCACATAATCCAAAGCCCAGTCTATTGCTGCCAAAAATGTACTGAGTAATTGTTCCCAATGTACTATTATTAGTCCTGATCTGTTCCATTACTACAGAGGTTAGCTTCTCTGCCAAATATTTCAAGGTTAGTCAAAACCTAGGTTCATGACATTCACGTATATCCCAACAGAAAACAAAACGTTGGAAAGTGCTGTTCTTTTTCATAGTGACAGAGCATCTCCCAGCCATTATTTTTGACATTTCACATTATGTTATTATGCCGCTTATGTAAGAATCCATGCAATGAATTTCTCCAAGACTTTAGTGAGAGGAAAGATGTTTTTCTCCAGATAAACTTATATGCCTCCTTTTGATCAGACCACAAGATGAATTACAACATTCACCCTCTTGGTCTTTTTCCACTGTCTGCTGGAGAGCTCAGAGTTTCAAATCTAATATCTACCTAGAGTTGAGTGATGAAATGAACATAAAATAGGGAACCTAAAGATCTGGCTTTTAGACCTAATTCTATTACTTGTGAGTTGCATGTGATTTGGAACATTCATCTATCTGAGCCTCAGTTTCCACATCTGTCAAATGATAATAATGATACCCATCACCTTAGGGCTTGGCAGACATTCTTGGTTACCCACCTAACCAGTCATCCCTCACTTTTTCGCTCAACAGCAGAAGTCCCAAAGGTCATGTGCTCAGGAAAGGGAGATCCAATTCTGGTGAACGGACCGTAACTGATCAAAGCCAAATATGACACTCCCTCCCTCCTTTCTCTGTGGCTGCGTTAGAGATGAAGATATGACCTAGTTACGGTGACCAAGTCAGTATGAGAAGTCTGCTGTGTAGCAAGGGAAAAGATTTCCTCAATACACAGAAAAGCAAAGAAAAAGTCATCCCTGTCCCCTGCACCCACGCCTTCCTTCTTTTGCGCGGGCTCTGTGCGGATGAGAGGCCTGGAGCTATCGCAACTATTTTGGAATCACATAGGGAAGCCAAAGGAATTCCAGTTTCTACTCGTGAAATCAATCTGAATACCCTGTAGAAACTTCTAGGCTTCTTCCTTTGTTTTTTTTTTTTTCCTTTCCTTGGGTACTGGGGATTGAACCCTGAGCCTTGCACTTTCAAGACAAGTGCTCTCCCACTTGAGCTAAATTCCCATCCCGTAGGCTTCTTCTTATAAAAGACAACAGATGTCCTAAAATTTTAAGTGATTGGTAGTAAAGCATTCTAAATTAAAAGTACCTTAACAGTTTAAATAATGTACATCAAAAACTGAAAATCTGTAAAGTGCTATGAAAATTATTATGTTTATTTCAAAGACATCTATTTCTCCTTTTGTGCAAAAGCTTCGGGACCCCTAACTTTTCATCTGCTTTTCCTAGGCTGTTCTAAGAGACTGGGTGAAAATAAGCTCTAGCAGGCCCTGTTGTTGTTATACTATAGTGTGGCTGCTATCCAGTAACTTTACTTTGAGCTTAGTATTATGTTAAGTGCTTTGTGCATACTTTTGCATTTAACTGGCCCTAGAACCCTGTGATGAAAATGCTATAATTATCCCCATTTATAGATGAGTAAACTGAAGTCAGAGAGATGAGGAAACTTGCCCAAGGTCACACAATGGAAAGCAGCAAAGGCAAAACCTGACATTAGCTCTAAATGACACTAGGGATTGTGCCTTCAACTGAATTCTTAAATACCACTCATTCAGGAGATATTACTGACAAACCAACTGATCACCTAACCAATGAGGAGCATACTTATTAGCACCATGCCTTTTAAAGACACCCAAACTTAAGTGCAATTTGTCCAAAAATTGCTATGTCAGACACTAGAAATTCTCACACTGTGCTTCTACCGTTGAAATTAGGCTGCTAAGGGTCAGGCAGAGCCGGGAGACAGGTAGGGAGAAACCTAGACTTCTTTGGCAGAGGGAGAAGAGAAACACAGAAGACAAAAAAGTTCACCATCTTACTATTTTCTCCCAAGCCCCAGATGATGCAATGCAAACCTCAGAACAGGTTAAGGTCAGCTGGCAGTAAGCAAAACTATCATTCGGCTGACATCACCACAGTGGTTCTCTTGCACAAGTGATGAGCTTCCGGCTGCTGGGGCTGTGGAGAAGCTATCAGATACCCAGAGAAGCTCAGATGCCCACAGAGTTGACCAGAAACCCTCAGGTACAAATCCCCTGTGTCGAATGTTATCACTACGTACATCTAAAATGTACCACTGAAATAAAATTTTAAAAAAAGAAGATGCTGAGAGAGAACTTTTCTGTCATACGCATCTGAATGAGAAATAATGCCCCAAAGAAATGCTTGCCTTTCACTATGTCAGCCTCCACTTCAGCAGACAGGAGGCAAAAGCTGGCATCATGCCACATGGGCGTGAATCACCGACTGTACCAAAATCACATCTTCCTCTCAAAGGACACTGTCATTCTGTCATGAACTTTCCTCAAGCTAGTCCCCGGCCTCGAAGACAAAAAGATAGAGATTGGAGGTGCGCAGGACACAGGGGCTCTCAGCAAAGGCACTGGGTCAGATCTAGCCTCCTGCCTCAGAAGCAGACATCAGGGCATGTGCTCAGAAGGTGGGACCAGTCCCCAGTGCATGAAGAGCTCAGCGGGACTCAGAGCCCAAAGATGACCTGCAGTGACTTTATACAGGGCAGAGGAAAACAGTCAAGAGCTTGTGCTGAAGATACAGCAAAGGCTTCAGAGACTACAAGAAGGAAAAGCAGATTGCCTGCTGGGAAGAAGTTTCTAGAAGCAGCCTTTGTCTTGGGCAATAGTACCGGCATGAGGACGCACCCTCAGAATCATTTGGTGTGATCCACAGTGTGGATGAACTTTGCACTGGAGACCAGGAAGAAGATTCTGGAGATCTTACAGGGACACACTCTTAAATGGGTGCAAAAATAGATCTTCTCACTTGCTTCTTATTTGAGGAATCTGTCCAGCCATCTTTGATGTGTGAAAAGGCCCTTCCTGCTTTGAGCTGACAAGCCCCGTCCTAGCTTTGATGCCTGCCCAGACTTCTGCACAATGCCCACTCTAACCTTTCCAGTTCTCGCCTCCTCCAAGAAGGAGCGAGTACACTGGCCAGGCCACCTTTCCGCTCCGGCTGCTTGGCCATGTACTGCTCCACTCCAAAGCATCAGAGGGCACACCCGGGCATCAGGACCAAGAGTGGGCAAATTCGCTCTTGCTATTCTCTGTTTAGGTCAAGCAAAGGAGCTCTTGTGAGTAATTCATAATGTGCCTATACCCTGAGGTATTGCACAATCTCATTACCATTAATTTTTGCATATTTAACTACGTTTTTTAATTAGATGGTATTTTATTATTCATGCACATAATTTGAGCTCAAGTCGGGCTGCTCTCTTGGAGGAAAGAAAACAAGCAGGGCAGCGGGGGAGACTCCTGAATTGGAAGTTGGCATTGGTGTTCCTTCTTCGCTGGTGAGCAGAGCAGCCTCTAAGTCTATAATGGTTCTCTTTTAATTTTGCTAATAGCTATCATGTTATGTACCTTTATAAATTTGTTAAATGTAGAGTGCTGGGAGTTGTCTCTATATGCAGTAACTGTAAATAGTTCGCTCTGTTTGGTTTGCACATACAAACTGTTTGCTCAGGCTCCTTGATGTATTATTAAAATGGGTAATGGGCCCCTGGGAAACCATCTAGTTATATGCCTATGCCTTCATTTGCAGAATAAACCATGCGTTGTTTTCATCTTTACTCATGATTGTTAATGGCACTGATGATGAGATGGGTGGATTTTTTTTCTCCACTGCCTTTATCAGCACTGTTTTATTATGCAGGCAAAATGGCCAAGCCACTGATTTTGTCTAAGGTTTTCAATTAGTCATTTGACTGAACACATCTGTGCTGGCATCCACCCAGAGCTGGACGGCGGCTATTACCGCTTTACACCTGCTGAACCGTGGCCATAAACGCGGATGGGAATAAACCTAAATTGGCCTTTTAGATATGGTTGAAAAGTTGTAATGTTGCAGTGTTTTATAGCGGTGTCAGGAAGGTGTGAACTTTTGCGCCTTCGGGCCTAAGAACCTGCCATGATATTCCGCTCCATCCAAATGACTCACTTATGGGTTGGTTATTAATATCTGTTTATCCTTTTTTGCAGCCCCAATGACTTAATTAGCTGACATTAAGTAGATAAGATTATATTTGTCCTGCAGAGGGAATGGTTGGGTTTAATTGTGTTGGTAAACAGAGCACCGTGGCTGCTTTGGAATCTCTGCAGATGCCTCCAATTGTTCAGGAGAAGTTTGGAACGTGACTCTTACATCTTCCGCTGAAAGGAAAATTGCTTCATGGCAGAGCAGAGACCTCAGTGCTAGAGGCCTCTCTGGGCACCATTATCTCACTACTCCAAAGAATCTGTCATTTTTCTTGGAGGAGGAAGACAGCAAATTTCTGCAGATCCTCTGCAGTCTCCTTAGTGCTAGGTGCTTGTGCATTTTATGAGCTAAATATCAAGAGATTCCCTTTCCAGGACCTCGGGGCAGTAGGCGAGGCAGCAGAAAGCAGTAGCCCCGCCACCGGGACAGGTGGATACTGGAGCTCAGGGACGTTTATGGAAGCAGGAACTTTTACATTGGATCCAACCCACTCACAGGGGACGGGGATAAAAACATTTCCCTCACTGCAGGAAATCCTGAAGAACAGTTCAGACTTTCAGGATGACAAAAGATATTGGTATGGTAGCCAGGATGCCGATGCTTGCCACAACACCATCTCTGCCCGCCAGGCATTAAGCCTTTGTTAGTTTCACCAGCGCCCGTGAACGCATCAGTCCGCCATACTTAGCCCTAATGAACGTCAGTGCTTCGTGCTAACTCCTTAGAACGTGGCTTCCAGGGCGGCGTTCCTCAGGACTCTTTCACTTCTCTCCGATGCCACCCCCATTACTTTCCAGTCATTTTCCTGACTATAAGATGAGCTTATCTAATTTGTGAGGGAGACTCAAGTTTTGACTGAATTCGTGCCAGCCAAACTCACTCTCCAAACTTCTTGTTTGTTGTTGTGAACTTGTTTTTAATTTTCCAATTACTGTCCGAGACACAGCCAGCCCATGGTCCGTCGGTGTGGTCATCAGTGTCACCTCGTCCTGTCTCACATCACCATGCAACACATTCCGGCACACCGTGCCCAGCAGCCACCTCTCTAACTGATTTACAGTTAATGCCTTTGATCTTCACAACAGTAGTCATGGCACCTATGAGCTAGGTGCTATCATTGTACTTCTGCTTCCTAGATGGGGAAACTAAGGCACAAACAGATCAAGAAGCTGGCCAAGCTGTGAATTAAAGGAGTCAAGATTGAGAGGGGGTGATCTGGGCCAGAGGGTATGTTCTGACCAGTAAATTACAAAGAGAAGAGTTCCTGAAACTATGAGTTTAAAGTGGCCAATCAAGATCTGGCAGGAAGGATTCCACAGATTAGAACCTTCTTTTGTTCATTCCTTCCTGGTGGATACTTAGATTGTTTTCAGTTTTTCCATGTCAAAGCACACTCTTAGCCACATCTGTGGGCACACCTGGATATATTTAAAAGTGAATGTGCACAATCACCAAGCACAAACACTTGAAATCTAGATACTCTCTCTCTGTGATGATGAAACAGATTGCAGGGTTCATGGGAGGAGGAAGGGGGTGTCTGCTCACCCCCTTCCCAAATTACGATTTTTCTCAAATCTTTAACTTTTACCACTCAAATGTGTTTTCCAAAATTTGAGATTTCCTGCTGTTTGTGAAATGAAGCCTTTGAAGTTGTTATTTGTGAAATTAAGCATTCTCTCTCTCAGCCTCACCCTCACATTCTCACCTCAGCACCCAAGAAAATATAAATGCCTTGTATTCTCTAAAGTATCAGTCCTGTAATAGTTGGGTGGACAGACAAGGGAGTCAGACTGCCAGGGTGAAAGTCAGGCTCACCACTCTAACTGCATTGCCTGAGTAAGTGACCTTTCCCATGACTCAGTTTCCTCATCTGTAAAATGGGCATTGTTTTATAACACCAGTTTCATAAGTTGTTGCATAGAATAATGATTAAATAAAGCAGGAATAACACTTAGAAAAGTGCTGGCTCATGGTATGTGTTCTGTAAATTTTATCCACTGGAAACTATGACACCTGAACCTAACAGGCCAGTGAACAGAGAACATGTTTCTGTCTCTTGTTTCAGATTTTTTTTTTTTCCAAAAGCAACTTCTTGAAACAGAGACTGCGATGGTTGTTGAATTCAACCCTTTTGAATAACCAGGAGCAATTTGGGGTCAAGGTGCCTAATCTAGTGCCAGTTATGTATATAGTGAGTACTCCGGAAATGGTAGCTAGACAGAGTCTTACAGCCTACTGACCTCAGCAGGCAAAGCTGCAATTGTTCGAAGGCCCCATGTGCAAATCACTGGCTGGCAAGCTCTTGATTAAAGCCCAGGAATCTGCATTTTGAACACTCCCTGAGGTGGTACTTGACACGAAAATCCTTGGGGGTGAGCTTGTAGATAATTCTGGCTCTAGAGAAAATTATTTCTAGCACCTTGCGTACGCAGTTCCCGATACATAGTTGGTATTCGATAAATGTTGCTGATCGAATAAATGAATCATTTCGAGTGTGGTCACACGACTTTCATGCTCTTGTGAGCCCGAGGGATGGAGGCTGACCAGTCGCAGTTCTTGTGGTGTGGATGCCCTGGCTGACACTGCTGTCACGCTGTCCTCCTAAGAGGAGGGGTCCAGGGTGCCCTGTGGGAATCCTCTTTCTCCTCCTGCTCCCACCCAACACTCTGAACAGGCTCCCTGCAAACACCTGGCACCTCCAAATTTCATAAATACCATTCAGCAGGCTGGAGGGCAAGTCGTTTCAAGCTCAAGGGCGAGCTCAACTCCCCACCTTCCGCATTGTCACATCTGTCCTCAGCACACCTCCGAGATAGCAGCGGTGGCCTGCCGGGACCTCACAATCTGGCGGCTCCTTCTACTTTGCCGATGTTCTTCCCTTGATCACCATTTCTTCCTGCACTGAAGGGTTCCTGGTCCCCGGCTTCACTTTCAGCCCTCCTCTGTCACATCCGCCCTGAGTCCCTCCTCCCTCCCCGAAGACCCTGCCTCACGTAGGGAATTCGAAGCTCCCGGGAGCTGAGTCCCACCTGAGGTCATTCCTGTAACAGGAAGCTATTACTCAAAACCAAAACACGCTCAGTGCTCATTTGGGGGTGGACAGGAAGGTTGGCTAAGCTGTGTGCATTTTTTTTTTCTTTTACAATCACAGTTTTGCTTCATAAACATTATTTGTGCTTCACGTCACCTTTTGTAGTTGCTTTTAAAATATTGAGGATTCCTGGACTGTGTTCAAATGGATATTAAATGGATGTTTTTAATGAGAGCTGATGTTCCCGGCACCCTTCTAAGGCCAGGCAGAGCACTTGGCACTGTGCACACATTAACTCCCTCCGTTCTTCACAACAACCCCACGGGGCGGATACTAACCCCATATCCATTCTAAAGTGAGGAAACTAAGCAAGAGCAGAATGAAGTAAGCTGCTCAGGACGAAATGGAGAATAGGGGCCGAGTCTGAACTTGAACCTGGGACCTCTGGTTCCATTCACCACAGGTGACAGTGTCAGAGAGGCACTGACCGTGGTTTCCTCGCACGCCCTTTGGTTCCTTCTGTCCCAGGGAAACATGCCATTAGTGACGTACACTAATCCTCTGACAGGGCCGTCCTTGTTGGAAGGGGGGTCAGATTGGTTGCACAGGCTGGGGCTAAAAAATTCCCCAGCCGGTAGCCATGGTGACTGAGGGAAGGGGACAGAGAGGTTGCCTCGGGCCCGCAGCAGCCCCGTCCTCCAGGGTTGACCTGTGTCCTGGCTCCCCACGAAGCCTTCAGCGCCCAGGTGGGCACCTGCTCCCTGCGCAGGCCCCAAATTGGCTGTGCCCGCCTGGGTCCAGCAAGCCTTCTTCTCTCCGTGTGGTAGTCAGAATGTACATCCCCAGCAGATGAAAGCAGGGGGCCCGACAAAGGGAAAATGAAATTTCCCTTGAGCTATTTGCCCTGGCTGACTAACCCGAACCTTCCTTCTCAGGATGAAGAACAGCTCTGATGTTCTGATGTTGAAAGCATCAAAGGCTGATCCCTCGGCTGAACAGTGACACACAGTCGCTCGGCAGCCAGGCCTCTGGAGCTCCCGCCCCCACCATTGCCAGAGCCCCGACCCCCCAATCGACCCTACGTTATTAGCTGCCAATATTCCGCCAGTCAGACACTGGCAATTTGGGCAATTCCTTGGCTCGTGTTATTGCCCTTCCTCTTCTGTCAACGGTGCCACCTTCTGCCCCTCCACCTCTGACAGGGACGCAGACTTACCTTTGCCTAACCCCTCTCTGCACCAGCTGCAAAGTTCAAAGCCCATGGAAGGAGAGCCCCAAGACATACAGATCAGCTTCCCGAATGCTGAGAACAGGGTTTCTAGAAAATATTCTTCCCAACAGTTTCATCTTGTATTTTCTTTTTTTTTTCCCTGATTGCAAAGTGATCCATGTTCACTGTTGACATTTCGACAATTGAGAAGAGAATAAAAAGAAAGTAGAGACGGCCACAGAGCCCTCCGTGAAGTTCCCGCATTAATACTCCACAGGCGAGTCTGTGCCTAAATAGCCACGCAGCCGGAGGCAGACACCCTGCCTAACTTGAACCCCTCTCTCTATGTGGCCTTGTCACCCGCAGCCCCCTCGCCGCAGGATCGTGGTCACCTTTCTCTCTTAGAGACTTTTTAAAGCATCTCTCTGAATTAAACATAAATTCTGTGTGGCTTTCAGTGCTTCCCATAAAACACAGGGGCTTCACGCTGGCGACCTGCAGGGCTCAATTCAAACTCTGCTTTTAAGCTAAATTAAACACTAAGAAGACGGCTGGGAACCAATTCAGACAGCCACAGCGGCTTGGTGAGACGAGGGCCTCTCTTCTCAATTTGGATAAAGCAAAAACCATGCTATCCTCCACCCCTTCCTTTGTTTTTAGAAATTAATAAAGCTTTTCCAACACACCGCCCTCCGCTACTCAGACTGAACAGTCAAATCACGGCTTTTATTCCCAGCTCACTACGTCAAGTAAATAGAAGCTTACAGGATAGACTGGGGAATGATAAGCAATTCCCACTGCAGCAAATTCTTAATATATAAATTCATCCGGCAGCAGTTTAGTATCAACTGGCAAAACCAGAAACAATGGAAAGCAGCCAGGCCTGGCTCTGACGAGGTCAACCATCAAGGTTATCTATATGCAATTACTGGTATCTACAAACTTGCATAGCTGTCAGCTGGTCAGAGCCCCCATGAAAACTCACCATGCACTCAGAAAGCAAATATAGTTTCCGAGGAGAGCCTCAGATTAGCTCTGTGACTGACTTGGCCTCCAACGCACACAGCCATGCGCCTTTGGGGACGTTTCTGCAGGCAACGCCTCGATGTCTAAATTTGGGAATCATCTTATAAATCTCTGTTCCAGAAGTAGGAAAGAACTGGGATTGCTCCTTAACCCTCGGCGACGATAAATTATATCACTTAACAATAGATAAACTTAAGACACTTTTCCTGTACTGCGGAGCTATTGTGAGGTACCCGCTAATCTCCCTCATCTCCTCTCTGCAGTCGGCACCACTAAAGACCTGTCGAGGGCAAGAGACACAATAATTTGTTTTCTAACTCCTCCTCTGGAACCATAGATCATGCGTGGAAACAAAGCTCCCCAACAGCAGATAGGTATCTGTTTCCTTTATCTGAGTTCCTCTTCCCATCAAGGCAATTCAAAGAGGACATGTTTTCGGCGCTGTGTTTCCAGAGCCTGGAGAGGGGGCTCCTCTCCCTCCTGGGCCTGGCTGGAGGGGAGGTGGAGGTTTGGTTCCCCAGGAGGAGGGAGGGCACGCACTCTGTGCGAGAAGGAGGGCCTCTCTGCCTCAGGCACTCACCTGCTGTGGTTCGGTGATGGGCAGTGGGTCCTGAAGGCTCCCATATGTTAAGGGCTAGATGTCCTGTGAGGAAGGGTTGCGATCAGGAGGTGGTGGGTTCCTTAAGAGGTGGGTCTAATGGGAGGTCTTCAGGTCACAGGGGATGTGCCCTTGAAGGTGGTTGCAAGACCTCTACCCACCTCTTCCTTTTTCTGCTTTTTTTTGTTCTTTTTCTGCTTCCTGGTTGATGAAGACAGTAGTTCTTTCTATCACATGGTCTTGCCATGATGTGCTGCCTCACCAGAAGACCAAAGCAATGAGAACCCTCCATCATGGACTGGACTTCACCACCATGAGCCACAATAACCCTTTTCTCTTTCGATGTTCATTGCCTCAGGTGTTCCTTTATAGTGGTGGAGAGCTGACTGATACGCAGCTTAAATACACAATTGAAATCACACTTTTGCTCCACCTCACAGGTGTCTTTCAACCCAGCCCCCTCTGTGGGGCCCCATGGAGATTTACTGACTCTGTGAGTTGGGGTTAATCAATGAATACATTCACAAAGGCAATCTGTTGAGATTAATCAGACTAGGCTTTGGGAATGAGGCACAACTGTAGTTACCTTCATAAGAAATAATTTAGCATGGATTCACATAGGAAAAAAAGGCCAGATGGAATCATGTCAATCCGAACTTTCCATCAGGCCAGGATGTACTTCCCCCTTCAAACTGGGCCTCTGGACCCACCTAGACAAAGCTGCCATATGTACAGCTGTGTAGGTTATACACTGCATAAGAGCCCATATCTAAGAGAATGTTATTCACATCATAGATTTCCTATGTTTACTATGACAATTTTCTGGCAGACGATCACATAGTCAGATCTCCATATCCACAGGTTCTGCATCTATGGATTCAACCAACTAGGGATTAAAAAAAAAAATTCCATAAAGCTCCACCCAAAAGCAAAACTTGAATTTGCCATAAACTGAGCACTATACTGAATCCGTAGGACTGAAGTGAGGTGTAGCCTCCCTACTGAAGTCTCCAACATTGCTTAGCCCCTCAGGCTCCCCTAGCTCTTGTTTGAACATTGTTTGCCTTGTGTCTCCTTCATGTACCTTGTAGTTAGGAGTTACAATGGTTGTATCTGTACTGAACACACAGACTTTTTCTTCTTGTCATTATTCCCTAGGCAATACAGTGAAACAACTACTTAAGTAGCTTTTACAATGCAAAAGGGATTCTAAGGAAGCCAGAGATCATTTAAAGTATACAGAAAGATGTACACATGTTATGTGCCAACACTACACCATTCTTATAAAGGACCTAAGCATCCTTGGATTTTGATATCTATGGGGGGCCCTGGAACCCACCCCCATAGACACAGAGGGAATACCGGGAGCTTTAAGATCAGTGCAGACACAGTCCTGAGAAAGGAAGTCTTCCTTGAGTCAGCACCAGAAACCCCATGGACTGGGGAAATCCCACACCAAGGAGTCTACTCTGCATCCTTGAAGAGCCACATAGCCCCTCACTCAGTGGACCTCTTATATATCAGGAGGAAGGGCAATCAGATGATCTGTTCACAGTTCTGTCTCCTTCTCTTTGGATCTCATTGTCCCTCTCTGTGTCCCCAGATAGCCCAGCATCTGGTTCATGAAGGTGTCCCAGACATGTTTGTCGAATGAATGAATGAAATTTTATTGTCTTCAATTGCTACTACTGTGTCTACCACATAGCAGGTTAAAAATAAACATTTTGAGGAATGAAACTGATTCCATCTGTGGTTTGGAAATAGAACCCAGGGACTACTGAGATGTGGGAGCTTTGTACTTATCTGTGTGTTCAGTACATATACAACCATTGTAACTCCTAACTACAAGGTACACGAAGGAGACACAAGGCAAACAATGTTCAACCCGATGATAAGAGCTTGTCCGAAGAGAAACATGCTTCCCTCCATGTTCCAGGGATCACTGGGGAAGAACAAACTGCCACTGACAGGATGACATGGACACCTTCTGGCTGGGTTGCTGCAGGTAGATGGTTGCAGAACATTTCCTATTCTTGTCTTAGGACACAGGCACCTGCTTCTAAATGTTGGAAACGCTTGGACTTGGCATGACACAATTTGCAGGCAATAAGTCCTGTGACCCTGTGACACCCAGCTGAAGCTTTTAAATCAGCAAGGGAATCCAGTCAGAGACAAACAGATCCCACGGCCCCTGCTTCTCCTGTCTGGGAAGGTCCCAGACCACCAGGCACTTCATTCCTTTCAAATTTCCTTGGGCAACCTCACAGCACTCATCTGCATTTCTCCAGGGTCGGGGACATTAGTGACCCTGGGAAAGGAGTCACACCTTGAAGCAGAATGGAATGATCATATTCAAATGTAATTGTCATACACTTAGTTCTTTATGTGGTGATTATGAAAGTAGTGATCATTCATCATTGAGGTTGATCCCAAAGAGAAGAGAGACGTATAAAGAAGAAAATCCCCTGCAATGTCCCCTGTCCTCCACCGGAGATTAAGGCACGGACCAGTCGATCTCTGTCCCTCCACACGTCCGTGGCTCCATGGCTTCTATTTATAGATACCTCTGTGCCCTCATGCATAACTCCCTAAAATAAGCAAAGACCAAAAAAGGATCCATACCATATTGCTACTTTTGTGTCTTCCTTTTAAATATAATAATATGCTGTAACTAATCTTATCATAAATATATTTCACCTTATTTTTAAGATACCTGAATAATATTTAGTTATATAGATGAAGAGTAATACATTTAACCAATGCTTGATTTGATGGGCAGTTAGTTCCTTTTTTTCTTCTTTTTGGTCATTATACACAATGCTGTGAAGAAATTCTTTAGAGGAATATCTTTGAGCATTTGTCACTTATGGAATTAACTTTTAATAGAAAAACATAAAATCTGCCCTCAGGCCCAATATACCTAAAGGCCCTATTTGTGTAGATCTATATGACTATAAGGAGAGCGGGAGCAGAAGAGAGTGGCCAGCTGTTTCCCAGGAGAAGCTCTGTTGCGGCTGGTTCTCCCAAAGGGAATTTGGCCGTTCTCATCGCAGAAGGACCTCAGGGCCTTGCTGTCACTGGGGATGGCAGCTGTTGCTTTGGGGGAGCTCTGGTCTTCATCTCCACTGTGAGCACCATGCCCTGGTTCCAGTAAAGATTTCTTCAGTCATTTAGTGCAGACACGGAAGTACATGGGACATTGCTGTGGGCTCCCAGCCCTTGATTGGATCTTTTAGGTCTCATGCTTTTGGCTTGTGTGTGTGAATGTTGTAACTTGGACTTGTCCTGTATTAAATCTTCTCTCTTGCAAACCATTGACTCTAGAGATGTAACTAAAACAGGCAGTAAGGATTGAATAAGCACAAGGGGGTACCCCGAGTACAAGACGTACCAGGAAACTGCTAGCAAACACAAGCATTCAGACCACAAAGGCTCTGGGAATCTTCCAGCATATGCTGCATTGCTAACTAATGATTAGTGCCAGGGCAAGGCCGGAGCAAAGCCCGAGAAAATCACACCAGCTCTGCCGACAACATCTTTGTTGATTGCTCTCTTTCTACTCTAAAGAAGAACCACCTCACCTTCTGCCCCACCCAATAAAACAGCTCGGTAAATATAATTACTTGCACCACCTAATCAATAGTGGATTGCTCCTGGCCCCTGCCTGTTCAATATCAGTGTCTGGGATCACAGGATCTTGATACTCCCCTCAAGACGTCAATTTTTGCTTAATGTTAGATAAATCACATCTATCAACCCCGTCTACTAATGAGATTTTATTGTGTCATTAATAATACACATCTTTAAAAAGTATGTTTTCGACTAATATAACATGAAATATGAGGTTGAAAATATTCTACACTTCCCAGTCGTATAACTCCCAATTGCCAATTGAACAACCCAAATCAATGTTGTATTAAGCAATCTCAGAAAGTGGTTATGGAATTTGAGAGACAACCAACGGGTAGGCGAAGAGAAACTATTTTCCCATTGATTTTTCTAAGAGAGAGAGAGCGAGAATTAAAAAGCAATCTCCGTCCATATTAAGAGGTCTGTTAGGGGAACTTAGAGTATTTGTCACCCTTAAAGAAGGGAAGTTCTCTGTCTAGAGTTTGGGTCTCTTGCTCCAAAGGAGCGCCGGGATCTGAGGTCCGCTCGCCTGGCAAGCGCACGAAGCCCAGACCCGAGACTTCTCATCAGAAACACACTGGGCGTTGCATGTGGCCCGGGTGCCTGCTGCTGAGGTCCATCTGTACACAGAATAAACACCGCTGTGCAGCCGGTTCTGAGAGGAGCTGTCTCCACATCAAATCCCTGGTGGGAAACCCCGGGGAGGCCAAACTGCACTGCAAAATAAAAACAGCTGCAGGGAAGCGCAGGCGACAAGGAGAGGTGCTGCAGAGTAATTAGCAGGCTCGAGCTTTCTTGATCTGGAAAATCACATTTATATTAATTGCCTCACTGTGCTGTTGGCCCTGTAAAGAGCTTGGCTCCCTGGCTGTTACTTCCTTATTAGCAATATTCTTTGTTTTGGGGACAAGAAGATCATCAGTTACATCTTTCCCAGGTTCGTGGCTCTTAGACAAATGACAGGCAGAGTGTGCGTGAGAGGCTGTCTGCAAATATTTTTACAGTAATTCACCATGATTTTGTACTACATGGTGCACCAATTGTTTACTTAGGAACATAATAAACTGCAAGTTTCTTCGGCAGAGGGGAACTGTCATCTGGGTGTCACATGTGGAGGGCGGAAGCATCTTCTCAGGCCAGCGGGAGGGGTTTGGGGTCTCACTCACAGGGCCGTTCGTAGCACTGGCAGCTGCATCCCTGTGTCCTAAGGGTGGAAGTCGAGTGCTCAGGCTTGTGAGTCCTCCTGTGTAGCTAAAGGTCTAGGCGGATGCATGCATGCACTTAAACACACTGGGTGTGCAAGAGCCCCACATCCCTACAGCGTGTCTTTTCCACTTTATACACACTTGTGAATAAACACTCGGGTGTCCATCTCTAGGACTGCAAGTGAGTGTGACATATGACCATATGTTCAGTGTTCCTCTGTCTGGTCTCTGATAGAAACTATGGCTCTTTCTGCACAGAAACCTCAAGGAGACAAATGGCTCTTCTTCTTTATCCAGCAGCAGCCCAGCCATGTTGGAAAGTCTGGATCCAGCTCTCCCCCAGACTCTCCCTCTCTCTTTACCCCTCTTTTCCACCTCCCTCTCCTTCATCTTCTATCTTCCAAAAAATCAATGGGAAAATATTTTATCCTTACCTACTCATTGGTTTTCTCTCAAATTTCATAATCACTCTCTGAGATTGCTTAATATAACATTGATTTGGATCTCAAGGTCCTTCTAAATTTGAATTACCACTATTCTAGAATTTTCCTTCCTTTCCCTTCTTTCCTTTCTTTGATTAATAAATTTTCCATTTTTTAAAATTTCCCCCCAAAGGGGTAGTGCTATCCTCTACTTTCTGTCCTGAATGCGTATAGCTTCCTTTCTCATTTTTCAAAATCTTTTTTCTACTCACTATGTCACTGTACCCTAGAAATAATGATGGCAGCCTGGTAGATAAAGTTGCAAACCCAGCCAGTCTTTCAAAATGTGGCAACAAGGAGAACACTGCATGTAAGCTGCTACCTTAGTGTCACAAAGGGAAGACACTAAACTGTGTGTTTGTGTTATATTCACATAAACCAAGCATTTCATATTGAGACATGTGAATACATCTATCTAAAAACTTAAAAATGATAAATTTTAAAGCAAGAATGAAAAACAATTGAGTTGGGCTATTCCATCATATGACCCTCTCATACAGAATGTTTCTCACCAAATACTGGCAAATTCAACTGGGTATGGTAGCATATACCCATAATTCCAGCAGTCTAGGAGACTGAGGCAGAAGGATTACAAGTTTGAGTCCAGCCTGGGCAACTTAGGGAGACTCAGTCTCAAAGCAAAAAATAAAAGTAACAACAAATGGGCTGGGGATGTAGCTCAGTACAAAGGCCCTGGGTTCAATCTCTAGTACCACAAATATAATAATGATAATGATAACTGGCAAACTTTTAAAAAATGCGTTAGTATATTAGGTGTGATCTGCTGAAATCACAAATTAGCTGGCAGCTTCCCCTGCTTCTTGGTGGCTGACCAACTCTGAGCTGTGTAGACACAGCCTCACAGAAACCCTCGTGAGCTCCTGGGAGACACACGTGACCCTTATAGGTCTCCAGGTGAGTGGGAGGGGGAGGGAATGTACAGAGGAGCCCACAGGACACCCAGCGCTGAAAACAGCCACCAAGATTGGAAAATAGGGGCAACTGAGGCAAAGCATATAGGGGAAGGATTTTCAAGTGTTCTCCATTTTCTTCACCCCCCATCACGACAGAACAGTTTGAGAAGCCAGCGTTGATCATGAACATGGCTTTCAACACCAAGTCATACGGGGTGGCTCCCAACCCCACAGAGCATGTGGCCCACGTCTCGGTCCCCAGAAGGGGCGCTCACCCAGTGCAGCATTTAGCTGCAATTAAGCAGCTCTCCGAACTCCAGCTGTAGACCATGTAGCTGTGAGCCAGCAGCAGCCATTTCCTCAGCTTGTTTGTTTTCTTTCTTTTTTTTCTTTTCCTGCCCTCATCCCCAACATTATCCTGTGTCCTCCTGTCTGCCTTCGGGAATCCCATGTGGACAAGACACCAGGTTACTGAAGCCACATGACAAGCGTTTTCTTTTCTTCTTTCTTAAAGCAAAGTTTCAAAAACGTGTCTCAGTTTGTTTAGAAGCAGCACTGTGATTGATCCGCTCTGGTTTTGATGGCTGCAGCAAACACCTGTGCAAGGAAGGGGGAGGTAGAGAAAGGAAAAACGAAACAGCCGCTTCCTCGGCCAGCAAAGGAATTATATGTAAGCGATACTAAGGCTAGCTGAGCAACTCCATGGTGAAACGGGTAGGTTTTAGGACTAATGCCATTAGAAAAATAACATTAATACAAGACACACACAGGTGCCAGCACAGGCCTCCTGGGCAGCCCAACACGGGGATCAAGGCCAAGCCCACAACCTTTGCTGTGATCTCCCTTTGTAGGGTGTTCCCTATTTGTATGTGCTTAGAACCATGTCCTTCACATCTTGATTCTAACATTCCACTGAGACAGGCACAGGGATCAAGAGGTTTGGGAGCTGGTCCAAACCTAAAGGCAATGTGCCTTTCCCAGACCATGGAGCTACAAGAAGACATGCATTTTAAGAAAGTGCAGCCATTATAACTAATTAATGTGTTTTTGTCTTTCCCCTTCTGCTGGGCACAGCCAGAACACCATGCGGTGTGAGGGTATCTTGCACCGAGTACTTGTTTGTGTCTCTGAAACAGCTATTTCCAGCTGGCTTTATTTAAGTGATCGTAGGATAAAATTTCACCACCACCTCCAGTGAACGTGATAGCAGATGACTCCATCTCTCATCGGCAGGGCTGGGGCTCAGAAGTCCCTCAGCCCAGAAAGGGACACGGGACACTGGGGAACCGCCCTCCTGCCCCACCCCCAGCATCAGTCTGTCCCGTTGGCCAAGACTGCCTGTGCAGAGGAGCAAGCAAAGCTTTTGAAGAAGATGGATCTAAGTTCCAGTCACACCTCACTTTTTATGGGATTCATGACTTTGAGTCACTGGACATCGATTTCCTTATCTGGAAAATGTGAATAATACACAATTTGCATGGTTGTCCAACGGGGTCAGTGCTTACAGAACATCTGGAACGCAGTAGCCACTCAACAAAGGATAGTTATTACTACTCCTGCCACCGCTCTGCCTTTTCCTCACTATTCTTTGTATTGAAAATCCACACTAGGGACCGGTGGGGTAGCTTAGTGGTAGAGCACTTGGCAGCATGAATGAGGCCTTGGACTCAATCCTGAGCGCTGTAAAAAATTTAAAAATAAAAAGCAAAGCTGTACCTGTTTCTATGACTACAGCCCCCTCTAACCACATCTCTGTCCTTTCTCAGGGCTTTTTTAAAAAATTATTTTTATTAGTATATGTTTGCCGTACAGAATGATTACATTTATTGTGTGGAGTTGGTACACGTGCATAATACATCTTGATTCTTTTTTCATTCTCCCTTCCTCCCCTCCCTCCCTGCTCCTTTCATCTCTTAGTCCCTTTTCCACTTGTGAAAACTCTCTCTTCATTTTTTTTCTCCAAATTCTTTGTTCTCTTCCCCCTTCCCTCTCCCCATTCCCCTCCTCCATCTCTTGTACCCCTTCCCATTTGAAAAAGATTGCCCTACTTCCTATTATCTATTATTCTGCTCTTTATTTTTATTTTGAATTTCTCATATAAGAGATACCATGAGATATTTAAGTTTGTGTGTCTGGTTTATTTCGCTTACTATTATGATTTCAAGGTACATCTATTTACTATGAATGGCTCAAGTTTATCCTTCTTTATGGCAAAGTAGTACTCCACTGTGTATAAATACCACATTTTCTTTATCCTTTCCTCTGTTGATGAGCAAATAGGCCATCTCTAAGATTTAGCTATCACGAATTGTACTGATGTAAACATAGGTATGCATGTATCCCTTGTAATATGATGTCTTTAACTGTTTCAAGAAGATACCCAGAAGGGGAATAGCTGGATCAAATGGAATTTTTAGTTTCAGGTTTTTGAGGAATCTCTATACTGATTTCCATAGTGGTTATACTAGTTTACATTCCCCCACCGTGTAGAAGGGTTTCTTTCTCCCCATAACCTTGACAGCATTTGTTATTATTTTATTTTTTCATGATGGCCAGTCTTTCTAGAGTAAGACAGAATCTCAGTGTTGTTTTAATTTGCATTTCTTTAAAGGCCAGTGATGTTGAGCATTTCTTTGTGTATTTATTGACCGTTTGTACTTCTACTTCTGAGAAGTGTCTACTCATTTCAGTTGCCTGTTTTTTTTGATTAGGTCTTTTATTTTAGAGGTCTAGTTTTTTTAGTTATTTATGTATTCTAGACATTAGTCTAGATATCTGTCTGAGGAATAACTAGAAATGATTTTCCCATTCTATACATTGTCTCTTTAGTCTGCTAGTTGTTTCTTTTGCTATGCAGAAGCTTTTGGATATGATCCCATTTGTCAATTCTCGGTACTATTTCTTGTGTCCCCAGGACATCCGCCCTTATCATCCCTTCCACTGGAGCCCTAGTTCTGCCCCCAGTCCCCGTGGTATGGCTGCTGCCTCTTTCATCCCATAGACCTCAGCTCAAATGTCAACCAAAGGGCACCGTCACCAAGCCCTTCCCACTTGCTACCAGGCTTCAGTCCCCCTTGCACTCTGAGTGCTCTGAACTCTCCCTTGTTGCTCACCTGGCTGTTGCTTTTCTTCTCTAGTTTGGGCACCTGCAGCCTGCAATACCCCACAGAGCCAGGCTCTGCTGGTTTTCCTCATTGCTGCCTTTCAAGCACCTGGCATGTAGTAGGTACACAGTTTAAGATGTGTTGAATGAAGGTATACAGAAAAAAATACATCTTTGTGAAAACCAGTTCTGAAAAGGATAGCAATACATGAGAACAGGACGAGCAACATACTTTGCAGAGCCCAGTGCGAAATGGAAATGCAGGGTCCCTTGTGCTCAAGTATTAAGAACGTCGAGGCAGTGGCGGCAGAGCATTAAGCCAAGTGTGGGATAGTTCTGAGCAACTGCACTTGTCACCCCCCACCCCGTGCAGCCAGCCCTACTGGGAAGGTTACTGTGGGCAGCTGGAGGAGCACTGGGCAAAGGCAAAGCCCTGGGAGTGTGCTCAGTCTGCACCCTGCAGCCAGACCCTGAAGACTGCACAGACCACTTCCTCCCCTACTGCTTCCTGCTCTCTCTTCTATTCTCACACTCTGCAGACACTCTAGAGACTGGATCCAAGTGGGGCCCACTTCTGCTTTTTTAAAAACTACAGGCTCTCCTTTGGGGACATTAATTCAAAGTAGTCACATTATAAAGAGGTAATGAAGGACAATGAGTGAGAAAACCCTCATGCCAGAAGAGGGCAATAGTTACAAAACTGCAGTGAGGGCAGATGACAGGGAGGCCCAGGAACCCGGCTGCCATAGACAGATATGTAGGCCGCTGTCTTAGTTACCTTCTCTTTGCATACCCAACACCCACAAGTTAAAGGAGAAAGGGTTTATTTTAGCTCATAGTTTGTAGAGGTTTCAGCCCATGATCAGTTGGCTCCAAAGCAGGATGGCATGGCAGAGGGCATCGCGGAGGAGAAACAGTCCATAGCATGGCAGAGGGCAT
>PVJO010001223.1:0-182805 GCA_004026905.1 Hystrix cristata
GAACAAGACCTGCTGCGCACAGAGCTGGCCTGTGGTGTAAGGCACTCTCTGATCTGGACCACCTCCGGGCAGAAACCAGTCCATCACCCCGACTGTAACTTTCAGATGTGGAGAGAAAGTTTAGTTTTGCGGACCTGTTTGTGCTGCCTGAAGAGAGTGAGGGGTTTCTCTGACTTCTCCATTAACCAACCGCCTTGAAGCTGGAAGCTCAGCATTAGTGCAGCAGGAGCGGTAACGAGGTTATGTTTTGGGACTCGGCCTCATTAGAATGATGTTCTTTATTTGGGCACTTAGGCCCCATATTAAAAAAAAAAAGCACCTCTTTTAAAAGTAGGAATGATATTGTAGTTACTGCATTAGGAATTAACAGGGCATGAAATAACTGTCTGCCTCGTGGCCATGTTGGATCATTTCAACTCTGCTTGCAGCCGTAAGATAAATAGGTATCTTGCTTGCAGCTGATGGGAAATGGTTTAAATAGCCAGTCGCAAACATGCATGGTGCCCGGATCAAGTTTGGAAAGCAGCAATGAATAGATAAGGAGGAGGCGAGCTGGCTAATGAAAAGACAGAGCGGTGGAGGCTCCCAGAGGGGCCAGAGGCCTGTGAGCTGCCACACGCATTTTTCGGAGACTTTTCTTTTTCACTTTTTCATATGTAAAATAACATATCTGGTCTGCAGACATTTTTCTATCCCCCCTTCCCCTTTAGACTCACCATGTGCCCCCAGTGTTCCTTGCTCAGAACCCGTTTCTCCCCATGTTTAGGTCTACACTGTCTCAGCTCTGTGACTTCTAACTCCCAGGGCTCTGCCCTCATGTTTTCCAGCCAGAAGTAGCTCTTTCTTCAATTGTGGCAGCTCTGTGCCTGTACGTTTCTTACAAAGTATTCACTATGAATTTGTATCAGTTTGTCTAGTGCAATAGAGAGTTGCTATTTGGTGTCTTCTATACTGGCAGGACTGTACCTAGGTAGCCTGTTAAGCACAGGCTGTAGAGGAAAATAAGGCTGCATCATGCCTCTAAAACACACCTTGCTCCAGCCACCAGCTTACGAAGGGAGGTTTTAGGGTATTGAGTGACTTTGCTTTTCCCCCATCTGAGGGCAGGCTCTGGATCAGTCCCAGGGTCTTTCTCTGAGCAGCGAGATCTGCTGAGCATCTGGAAGCCGTCCACACCTGTGATACAGTGGTGGCAGGTATTTTGTCCCATCTGCAACTCAAGTCCAAGTTTTTGGTTCCAAGTCCAAAGCTGCCGGTCCTGTCTGGCTGCGAGTGCCGGTAACAAAGGTGTCTCACAACGTCTCCAGTGGAGGGAGCTGGTCTGTTCAGTGGCACCTAGGCCGCTCTCCCAGGCTCTCTGCAGACTCACCGTCTCTGAATTTTTGTACAGTGTTCTGTTGGCACGCCAACAAGTCACAACTCAGTTTCCTGTTACCTGTGTATGTTTTGGTAAAATCCATTCAGGACCTCAAATCCATAACTTCTAATTAAGCATTCAGAACCTCAAATCCATAACTTCTTCCTTAACTTCTAATTAAAGAAGTGATGCATCCCTACCCAATTCACATAATTAAAATGCTAGGTAATAAATAGTATTAAACTGGCCATGTTTTGAAGCAGCAAAAACAGCCCTGTCTGGTCCATTCTGCTGAGTTCACAAGGTCTGCCCTAGTCCACTCAAGTTGCTATAATAAAATGCCAGAGTCTGGGCAGCTTACATGACAGACATTTACCTCTCACAGCTGTGGAGCCTGGATGTCCAAGGTCAAGGCACAGGCACATCCGGTGTCTGGTGAGGATCCACTTCCTGGTTCACATGGTGGAGGTGGCGGGGGGCTCTCTGGAGTCCTGCTGTTTAGGGCAGTAATCTATGCGCAGGCCCCACACTCAGGGTCTAATCACCCCCCCCCCGCCCCGAATACCCTGCTCCTTGTGCCACGCTGGGTGTTAGTTTTCAGCATATACATTTGAGGGGGCCACAGAGCCTCAGCCTGCAGCACCTTCTTGAGGCCTGCTCTGCCCTCACTACAGCCAAGCAGCCCAGAAAGAGCGACATGGGCAGCACTTAGTGAACTTGTACGCAGTATCTGTGCTGTGCGCAACGTCACTCATTCCTGTGGCAATATCCTTGTGAAGTAGATACTTTCCTCGCTTTTAAAAATTGTGTATTTTCAAAGTACTTGGGAATATTTTAATTATAAAAATAAATGCAGTGAGATTCCAATCAGGTACTAACAATGCCATGAATTAAAATACACCCGCCACTTAAAAAACAAACCAAAATCTTAGGTCACATGTCCATTAAGCTTTATTTCCATAAGGAATAAGATCAATCTATGCTGGAGTATCAAACCCTGGAATTCTGAGCATGAGAATAATTGATTGATAGATGCCTGAATTGTTCAAGCCTCCGTCCTCCTCCTGTGTGGGGAGCGTGAGAAGATGACACACAGGCCCCTCGCTGTCCACTTCCTCCATTGGGAGCTGGTTGCTAAGTCCCCCGAACACCCCACGTACCCTGTGGCCCTTTGCAGCTGTGTTCCACCCAAGTCCATTTGCAGCCTCTTGTATCCCATGTGAGCCTTCGCTGGGGAGAGAAAGAGAGAAAATGAGAGTTTTCGTAGGATAAGGTGTCGTGTGTGTGTCTGCATGCCCACTGCAGGGACCTCCTATATTTCCTCTGATGATCTCTGCCCATGACAAGAGTCTTCCTTGAGTCTTTGCAGACAGACGGACTTGTCTGCTTTGGGTGCTGATCTCACAGAAGACACCAGGAGGTGCATAGTTTTATCTCTTGCACATTGTTGATGCAGGAACCATGAGAAACAGGAAGAGCTCTGGCCAGTGCTGGGGGCAAAGCCGCTCCTGGAAGTTTGCAAGTAGACCCACGTTCTGCCTGCTTTGGGCCCCTCTGCTCCTCTGAAAAGTGAGTCCTGGGTGCCAAGGTGCTGGGCTTCGGGCCCTTGGGGTGCAGTCGCCTTTGGGGTTGCCACCCTGTGGAACCAGGCCTTCTGCCAGGTAAAAGCAAAAGGTGTGCCAGGAAGACCTCGAAGGAAATGTGATTCTGGTTTCTGCTAGATGAAAATATGTCCAGTAAAAGATTTCATAATGTTCCTTTTTAAACTTGACTTGAGAATTGATAAGCCAGAAACTCCCCAATGGAAGCACAGGGGTGGAATATCAACTTGATGTGGTGAACTTGTGTTTAATTATTATCCTAACCGTTGCTTAACATCACTGCCGATTAGCCCACAGGACACGGGTGGAAAGTCTAGCATTTTCAGTGAAGATGTAAACCCTTGAACTGTCAAACTGGCGTATGGCTGTTTGCTGCCTGGACCTCAACACACCCTGGGCCCAGAGCCAGGTGTCACCTGGGTGCTGAGCACACTTCACAGCCTCATCCAGAAGCTGAGAAGGCGCCTTAAGAATGAGCTGTGTATTTTTCCCCTCGGTGAAGGACCAGACATGGCTGTTTGTGTTGGAGAGAGAATATCTCCGGCCTTCCTTTGGCTGAATCGTAAAGTTTTGATCTCTGTGTCTGTGGGTTCTCTGGTGCTGCTGGGCAGGTGGACCCCCCTATTGCAGCTGTGACTTGTGTCCACGGGGGGTTCCCACGCTCATCAGTGGACAAGGACCCCTAGCCTTGTCCTGGGGGAGTCACACTCGATGCAGTTTAGGTAGCACGTGTGTCACCTGCAGGGGGAAGGTCCAGGGTCCAACTCTACCTGAGTGCGTCCACATCCCAGGCAAAACCGCGGGGGCCACAGGGGTGCAGACAAAGGGCTTTGCTCTTTGCTGCCTCTGGTGGGGGGAGGGGGCAGAGAACGTCACTGGACATGCGCAGCTCTGGTTGAGCTGACTCTGATGGCGGCTGGCGTGGGTCTGTTTTCTCTATGTAGTTGTTTGGGTTTGGGGCTGCTACGCGTCCCACGTTCACCCTCCTGAATGCAAGGCCAGAACTAACTGTGGGTAGAAAGCAATGTGTTCACGAAGGAGCACCTCTCAGCGCCTCACATTTTCCTCCTTCTGTTTCCTCTTTGCACTTTTAATTCCAACACGGGAAAGGCCAAGTGCCTGCAGGGCCTGCCTCACACTCCGTCTCCCCTCCCGTAGAACCCAGGGACAGCACAGAGACTGCGGCGGTCACGTGGCTCCTTGCGCTGGCAGGTGGCCAGAGAGCAGTAAGGTTGGCATTCCCTGGGGGCCTCTGGGAGGGCAGCCTGTGGAGGCTGCCCCTGTGGACTGGACCCCACCCTGCGTGTTAGCAGGGCGCCCACTGGATTCACATGCAGATTCACATGCCTTGTAGTTTAGACAGGTGGGCTTCTGCCCGGGGGCCTCACCCTAAGGCAAGTAGTTTTAAAATTTTATCATATTTTAAACAAACAAACAAAAGAATGGAAAATTTCACACGTTGGTCTGACAATTCATTACTTGACTCCCAGCACTTTTTAAATGTCTCTCACTGAAATCCCCGATTATGTGGTTCGAGCCTGTCATTTCTCATTCTGCCCTTGGCAGTGAAGCCAGAGAAGAGGTTTCTGAATGCAGAGTGCTCCAGCTGGTGATGATCAAACGGATCCTGTGGCCCTCTGACGGGGGAAGAGCCTTATCCTCGCATGCTGAGCGAGCTCCTCTGGACAGGGACCCTGCCGGTCCCTTCACTGCCATAGCCCAGTGCTTGGCGTGGGACTTGCTGTACACTTGGTGCCCATTAAACATTTTTTGAATGAATCAATGAGTGAATGGGCCAGACAGTAAATATTTTTGGTGCTGTGATCGTGCGGTCTGTCCCTGTTATTAAACTCTTCTGCTGTGGTATGCAATCAGCCGTAGATGGTAGTTAAGGAAAGGGTGTGGCTGTGTTCCAGCGAAGCTTCATTTACAAAGACAGGCTGTGTGCCCACTCGTTTTAGGTTATGCAGCAGTTTCTAGAAGAAGCAGGGTGCTGTGGGAGCCCGTGAGAGTGCGGGGAAGATGATCAAAGGCTCGCCACCAACCCTTGAAGGCTTCCAGTCTGAGGCCCGGGATGCCCTAGTGCTCCTGTTTGTAGCCTGACGTACTCAGCTTATATTTGTGCAACCAGCTAATACTTTTTTTCACCTCATACCTGGGGGACCTTAGGGTTTCTTCCTTTTCTTCGTTTTTAGTGGCAAAATGTCCACATGGTGTAGGCTTATTTGTCTCATTCTATCTTGTCCTCAGCCTGAAAAAGTAGGCGATGTGTCTTGGGAAGGGCAGTTAGAAAGCAGGAGTTGGGAAATGTCCCCTTTCTCCTATGAGCACGGGACACTGCCACATGGCAGTATAGGAGCACCAGACGCGTCTTGGTGATATGTTCAGTGTGGGACAGTCCAGCCGACTCTGGATGGCCCCGCTGAGACCTGGTATATGAGGACTGGGATGTCACAGAAGAGGGAAAGGGGGCTGCTTGCAAGCTTCAGGCTAGAAGTGCGTGGGAAGATGTTGGCCAGCCGGAGGTAGCAGAGGCCCCTCACTAGTGACCGTGGGCAGCGTGCAAATGTCATTTGTTCCCACTTAAGGACGCACATGACAGCATGAGAAAACGGCAGCAGCTCCCTTCCATCTTTGCTGCCACAATCTACATAGAGTTTGGTGATGGATGCACAAGGTAGACATTTATTACAAGAGTGTAGGAAATGTCGGCTCTTTGTGAATTGATTATTTAGAATTTATTTTACTAACTATTCTAGGTCGTATGTGATAAACCGAACCTCTGCTGCCTTGGAGCTTAATGATTCATGTATTCGAGGGGGTGATAAGGAAATCAAAGATCGGGTCTGCCATTTTGGAGAAAGAATATGGATTATTATTAGATCCCAAATGGGCCTCTCGAGAAGCTTCCTTAAGGGAACACGCGTATCAATAATTTCTCCTGCACGCGAGAATCCTAATGTTTCACTTACAGAAACATAAATTCCACAGCAAGTGGCTGCGGGCCTCCCTCCTCTGGTTCCTTGCATCCTGGACGGTGGTTTTTAGCCCTTAGTTGGGGTTCTGTGTTCATCGTTCTTTGATCTGCATGCTTCAGCTTCCTTCTTTCTAATGTTCATTGCTGCCACGTTCTGCTGAGGCCCATGTCCTTTAGCACCCGTGACAGTCTTAGAGCCCAGGATAGTGGATTTCGCTATGGTCCCTTTTGTTTGAAATGTCATAAAACGTCCCGTTAACTTCTTGGAGAGCTCTGTGAGTGACTATTAGACTTCAGGACTCCGATGGGAGTGGCATAACTCATGTAGGATGTGGGGTGTTGTCCTGAGTCAATTCCTGCAGGAATCAGTGAGATGGCAGAGCCCACCTAGGAAGTCTGGGCTTTGCCTGGCTCCAGGGTGGTGCCTGTTCTCAGGTCACATGAAGCCAGGCGGGAGTGCACAGCCGACTCCTAAAGGCAGCATGGCATGGCTAGCTAGCCACCACCTTGGCGCAGATGACATTCCCAGGTGACACAGATTACAAGACCTATGCCTCACAGTGGCATCTCTAAGACATTGCCTTGTCTGATAGCTTGCGTTTCAAAATATTCCATGACTTCTTTTTCTTTCCAAAATATTGGCAGATGTTATGTAGCGAAATCCTTTCCGTAGGAGTCTGGGGGAAACTAAACTGGGAAACCCCAAGACTCCTATGTCCCCCAAGATTCCTCAATGTCCACACACCTACCCCTGAGATGAAAGCCCAGTCATCCTTTTCCCCTTGTGATGCCCCCCATGCTGGTATTTTGCTTAAACCCCCATTTTCTTGTGTGCTTTTATGCCTGGAATTAGGCCTAATTGTCAGTATGAGAGTGTTAAGAGTTGTTTCCCCAAAGAGCACACCCTGAACCACTCAGCAGTTATTTCTTACAAACAGAATCTGTTTGACTTTCCACATGACTGATCAGTCCACGAGGAAGTGAGTTTTGCTGCTGACCTTTAATTCTTTAATTGCTGTGAAATAGTTGAAAGAGTTTTAAATTATAGCCTCCACCTGAAGGTAGGCATAATGAGGCTCCCTTGGTCTCTTTACAGCCAGTGGCTTCCTTTCCATTTCTTCTGTTCTCATCAAATTCACGCATTTCTCTTTCCCTCCACGGGGAGGTCAGTGTGGATGACAGTCCCACATCTTCAGTGTTTGTGTCCTTTGCTTCTATTTGCAACACCCGGCACAGTCGGGGCTCAGTTGATAGTTTCTGAAAGTTCGAACCCCCCGAGTTTCCAGTACCTGAAGCAGGGCGGGAGTTCCCAGCTGTGACGCAGAGCAGAGACTTGCTGCTGGTCACCCCTGACATTGGCAGTGGGCTTGGGCGCCGGCAGCTTCATTCCCGCAGTGGAACTGATTGCATTAGTCTGTTCCTGGAAGGCAGTGAAGTAACCTCGTTGAAGCGGCTTCCCTCCCCAATTAATGAATGCTTTCAGACACAACATGCAATGTTTGGAAACTGGATGCAACACAGTATTTTGGCCATCATTTTTTTCCCTTTTCGCAACACCTGGCAATAAAATTCTCAGGCTAAATACCAGATGAGTGTGTGCTTCATTATGGATAGCAACTTCGTCTATAACTTTTTTAAGCCCTCCAGATGGAAGCATGGTATAAATGTGGAAGAGGCTGAGAAGGGGAAATGAAAATAAATGCACCAAGAAATAAAGAATCTGTTTTTTATACTTTCTTTTGCAAATAGCGTTTGCAATGACATATTGTGAATGGACTGAATTATAACAAAAACAGAAATGAAACAGAGCTTGGGGGTAAGAAGAGCAATTGTTACACTTACTTTAACTGATATAATGCAGCGCCACGCTTTTTACACTCAATTAGTTTGCACATTGTGTTGGACACAAACCAGAATGTAGAACATTTTGGGGTTTTGTTTTTACATGATTAAGGAAGATGAGATAAAATAAATTCAGTAAATTACCCTTGGTTCCGTTTTGGTCTGAGATGTTTGTGTTTTGTTCCTCCTCATCCCAGCCTAGCTCCTCTGGTGGAAGGGCTGGGGCCCTCTTTCCCGAGCAGCCTCACCCTGCCCGGGATCCCTAGGTTTTCAGTGCGGTACCTTCTCCTGTGTTAGGGTATAAAAACGGTTATGAATCGGAGCTGTCTGTATGTGATGTTTTGCCGATTTTGTGCTTTGACTATTTGAAAAGAGGAGCAGGCAGGATGGAGGCCCCCAGATGTCAGTGAGCATTTCGGCAGCAGAAGTATTGCCAAGGCTGTGGATTTCAAGGTCCTCGTTTAATTTATTTTACTTAATTATCCTTCCTTGCATTTTTAATGCTCCTAATATGGTAATATTAAGAATTGCAGTGTGTGATTATGCACTGCTTGTTTCAGTGTGTGCCGGATGTCAGGGGAGGTGTGGGTTGATGCTATGAGCTGGGAGCTGACCAGCTGAGACACCCAGCCCGGTGCCTTGTTGGTGGCGGCTCTGGCTTTCTCTTTGGGGCTCTCACTGCAGGTGACAGGGACCAGTGTTTCCAGACTTCCCCTTCAGACACATCCCCGGCCCCTGGGCATTCTCATTTGGTTAGTCTGGGGAAGGAGGGGGGAGGCAAGATGCGCTTTCATAGCAAGTCACCAGGCGCAGACAGTGCTGCTGGTGCCGCAGATTCTACTTGAGCCGTGAGGACGGGAAGCCTTCAGGGAGTTCAAATGACGTCAGTCCCCTCTCCAGGCTGCTGATCAACTAGTGCTCCGTACTAGTATTCGCTGGGAATAGCAACACCTGCAGTGCGGCCGGCTCCGGTGCCTGCACAGCAGGTTCCTCCTGGCACAGAAGTGTGGCCTGGCCCCGTCCCGCTCCTGCCTTTTAACAAGATCACCCTCATCTCACTCCTGAAAGGGAAATTCACCCCAGTGCGATTCACTCGGTGATTGGGTGTTTGATATTCCAAACCACAAACGCTAATAAGAAAACAATAGGAGAAACCTGTTAGGTATAATATCCAATTATAATTATTTTTTACTCCAAAAAGCACATCAAATAAATAATGCAGTTTATGTTACTTCTAGAAAATGCAGCAGCATTAGTTAATTTACATAAATTATACAACTCATTATCTTTGTTTATAAAAAGCCTTAGCAGTATTTTGGCTGATGGATGGAAAAGCAGGGAAAAATACCCCAGATTTCAGCTCGGTCTGGTTTTTCTTCCCTGCAGTCACCTTTTTATTTATTTACAGAAAGAGCGTCTGTCTGACGGGTCCCCTTAGGACTGCCCTTTCCTCGTGACGGATGGGTTGCCGCACATTCACCTTTTGTTTATAAAAAGCGAATTAATCCAAGCAGCGAGGAGGGGCTCAGAGTGTCGAGCTTGCCTCTCTGCTGACTGCACACAGGGGACTGGGGACGGGACTTTGGGGACAGGGCAGGGCCTCCGGGGAAGTTCTCAGGTGGGCTGGGCTGGATGCTCTGGTCCCTCCTTCCAATGTGTCACCTGTGAGCAGCCAGATGCTCTCTGTGCCCTCCAAGTCACTTGTCACAGACCACATGTGGCTGCAGAGCACCTGAGGTGTGACCGGTCCGCATTGGGGTAGGTTGTCAGTGCCAAACCCACGCTTGGTTCCGAAGACTTAGTATGAAAAAGCCATGTTAGCAACCTATGAGTATTTTTATTGATTCCATGTTGAAATGATACTTTAAACCTATTGGCTAAATACATCGTGTTATTAAAATTGGTTTGGCTTGTTTCTTTTTTCACTTTATTGTTGCCCCTGTCAGTGCAGCTGGTATCATCTACAGGTCTAAGGAGGAGGCTGGAGGCCAGGATGGTGCCTAACCATGCTGTGACTTAGGCGAATGCTGATCCCTCTCCCAGCCCTGCATCAGCTCTGACTCATAATCAGGAACTTAGGATGCGGCGCAGTGGAAAGAGACGGTCTTGTTTGATGGTTTGGTTGGAGATTTGAAGGGCACACGGGAGAACAACATGATATAAGAAAATTGAGCTCTTTTCCCTTGACAGCGCTTGGCTGTTGCTTTCACCTGAAATATTAAAGCTCTGCCTGTGAATGGAGGAGCCCAGCCCCCAGCTTGTTTCTGAGGGGAACTGGTGGATCCTAAATTCTCCTCCCTCACTTGTGCAGATCGGGTATAGGATAGCAAGGTCCCCAGAGCTGGGTGTGCCGGAGCAGGAGGGAGGATGTGTGCCATGTTGGCTGTGGGCAAACCTGGCCATGCTGTGCTGGGAGTCTGGACTTTGGGCCTGCATGTATTCAGGGCGTGCCTGCAGACCATGGGGCTTTTGTGTGGAAGTGCCACCATAGGCATAGCCCTGGACTCTGAAGCTTTACCTCCTAATGCTTGGGAGGCTAGAGACCAAAATTTCTGCCACTGCTCAGGTGATGATCAATTATTGAATCTCTCTATCCGTCCATTCATCCGAGAAACATGAGCACAGGCCCGCTGCGTGTCAGTGCTTTGCTAGGTGAGGGGATACAGGGATGCTCAGAACAGATGTGCCCTCGGCCCTCCCGAAGCTTCCAACTTAGTGACTGCGTGGTGGGGCCGGGACAGATGGGACAGGGGTAAGCGGAGGTCCCTCAGAGACCCTGGGAGGACGTGGAGGGAAGGGCAGAAGGCTGGTGCGCAGATGCCAGCTCCAGCCTCTGTGACCCAGGAGGGCCTGGGTGGGGGACAGTCCATCTGCAACTTGGGGGAGGAACAGTCTCTGCCGGGAAGAGCTGGGCAGAACATTCCTAGGGGACAGGAAAGCATGTCACCCAGAGGCCAGAAGCTCCTGGGCTGTTCTACTGACAGAAAGGGACCCAGGCCTGCAGAACAGGCTGGGGCAAGTGGTGCAGGTTCAGCTGTGGGATGGATTTCAAGTTCTGGTCCAAGGGTCACAGGAAACCATGAACAGGATTCTAGCAGGAGTCTGGGAGCAGCAGAAAAGTTCTAGATGGGAAATTGCATCCTGGGCTGGGTGACACTGAACATGTCTGTTGCTTAGGCCACTGGATGTTGGTTTCTTCATCTCTGGAGTAGGAAGGCTGGGGGAGGGGAGACAAGTTGGGCAGATTGTTCTCTAAGGTTCCAGAATATTTAAAGTGCGATGGTAGAGGGAGAGCAGGAGAGAGGGATAGAGGGAGAGGGAGGGAGAGAGAGAGAGAGAGAGAGAGAGAGAGAGAGAGGAAGAGAGAGAGCTCAGTGTTTTCTCTTCTGGGAATTGAGTCACCTTTGGGTCCCCTGGGACCAATTTTGGATGGTGTAGGAGGCATCGGTATTTCTGTGCAGTCTTCAGCTTTGACACCTGTGATTCTGTGAGTCTTCATAAGGCACAAGATGACAGAATGCTCCTGGACCGGGCACAGGAATCAAAGTCAAGAGCCAAGGTGTTCATTCACAGGGCTGGGCTGAGACCCTGGGCATTTATAATTTCTTAGGGGCTGCCTGGGCTATTGATTCTGCATAATGTACAGGTTGAAGACCTCTGCAGCTGTGTCTAGATTAGGGGACAGGGGACCCTTAGCCAGAGACTGTCTGAGTGACAGCATGCCAGATACCTGAGTCACATGGGGCTTCCGGGTACCACCCCAAGTTCAGATATACAGATCTACCATCAGGCCAGTATTTTAGTCCAGAAATTATAATCTATCACTTCGCACACAGGAGATCTACTGCAGTCTACAGAATAAACAATTTCCTGGCATACTGGGGGCCTTTCTAGCAGATTCTTGTCAGACACTGACATGTTATTTGCTGAGAAGGCAAAGGGATTGGTTGTCATAAGTGCTGCTAATGAAGATTCAGGACCTCAGGCCCGGGACACAGCTGGCGAGGAGCATTTCTAATGCATGTTCCCTGTCCCCTCCCTGCTTCCACTGAGTGTCTGCATAAAGCTTAGGAGCCTCAGGGCTGGAGCTAAGTGTGACTTCCACCCCTCTTGGATACTCCAAAAATGTCCCAAGACGTCTAATGACAATGGCAGTGGGACTGGCAGGGAACTGAACGTCCCACCCAAAGTGACTGAAACATGGACAGAGTCTGTGACACCAGCGTCAGGTGCTGGGCAGTGGGCAGCCTGGGACTGTGAGGACTGCAAGGAGGGAAAGGGGCTCCGGAAGGCATTTCCAGAGAGCATGTGGGCGTGTGTGAGCAAGCAGAGCACAGTGGTCCAGCCACGTGGAGGAAATGCAGATTGGAGTTTGAGGAGAGGAGACGACAGGCATTTGTAGGACAGAGTGCTGGGACCACTGAGAAGGGAACTTAGTCCTCTGGAGTCTGTGGCTAAATACTGAGCTCCTCAGGGTTGGTCAAAAACAACCAGCAGGAGCCGAAAGCTAAAATCAGCTCACACAGAACAGAGAGAAGTTCCAGTTCAGATCAGACGGTGCAATGAATACCTGGGGGTTGATCAGAGAGCCCTGAAGGAGCGCACTGTAATGATAAGGCCCATCCTAGACCATCCTGACTCGGCGACACCACAGACCTCCTGGGGAGCCAGCTGACCTACATGGGCTGTAGGGGGCTGACAAAACAGAATTCAGCCCTCTTTAAAGTCAGACAACAAAATCCACACTCCATCTATTATTTGCTGTGCCCCGAACTCAATAGAAAGTTATTAAACATGAAAGAAACACGAAAGTATGACCTACATACTGGAGAAAAATCAGTCAGTAGAAATGGAGCCCAAATAACACAGACGTGGAATTCAAAGACAAGGACTTTCGAACAGCCAATATAAATATCTGCAATATAGAGTACATACATATCTTCAATTATCCAGAGGAAAAGACAGCAAGGTAAGAATCAATTAGAGTTTTTAGAGTTGGAAAACATAATATGTAAAGTGGGATCTTCACCCGTAAGTTACCTAGTGCTGTGTAACAAACTGTCACACATTTAGCCTCCTGAAACAACACACATTGGTAGTCTGTGGTTTCTGAGGGTCAGAAGCCAGCAGGGCTCAGTGGAATCCTCTGCCTCAGCACTGCTCACAAGGCTGAAATGTAAGTGTTGTCTAGGGTTGAGGTCTCATTCGAAGGCTCAGTGAAGGAGGATCTGCTTCTAAGCATTCTTGGTTGTTGTGAGAATACAATTCCTTGCCAGATAGTGGGTCAGGGACTTCAGATCTTAGCTGATTCTTACCACAGGCCACCTTCATTTTCCTGGCCACACAGACCTCTCCAATATGGCAGACTGATTCATCAAAGTGTGCAAGCCACAAAGTCTACAGGGTTTGCTAGCAAGACTGAAGTCACAGTTCTGGTAACCTAGTTCCAGAAGTGGCATCACATTATCTTTGATGTATCCTTTGGGTTAGAAACAAGACTCTAATGTGGTCACAACCATCAGACTGAAGTTACATGAAGGGACAAATACCAAGAGTTAGATTTCACTGGGAGCATTGCAGAGGCTGGCTGTCTCAATCGGCTTAATATTAGATTAGATGGAGTACAAAAAAAGACCAATGAACTTGAGCATAGAGCAATAGGAACCACTCAAACCAAAAGACCCAGGGAAGAAAGCAAGCCAGAGTCAAAAGAAACTACGGACCAGCGTCAAACCATTCAGTACCAAACTGAACACTATCAGTATGGGATCTAGTGTACACATCATTAGAGGCCCAGACCATGGTGAGGGGGCAAAAGGATTTGGAGGAAATAATAAAGATTTTTGATGAAAACTGAAATCACAGATCCTAGGTACTCAATGACTCTGAACATGAAGCAGGAAAAATACAAAGAAAAGAACATTGAGAAATATAACCAAATTACTGAAAATCAGCAACAAAGAGGAAATCTTTTAATTAGATAAAAGAGACACATTACAAAAATAAGAATTAGTGCTGATTTCTCATCATAAACATTGAAAACTAGAAGACAATACAACATCTTTAAATTGCTAAACGGAAAGTAAAAACCAAAACCCTCAACCTAGAATTCTATATCAATGAATATATTCTCCAAGAATGAAGGTATTTATTGTTTGGGATAATAAGGAATTATTAAAAAGCCAAGGAATTTGTTTCTTGTAGACTGGAACCATAAGATATATTAAAGGCAACTCCTTCAGCTAAAAGAACATATTACTAGATGAAAAGTCATAGTTCTACAAAGAAACAAGGATCCAAAATTGTAACTACATGGGTAAATTGAAGATCTCATCCTTCTTGGCTTCTAAATTTTTCCTCTAGAAGATAATTGCCCCCAAATTATAGGAAAGTTATCATTCTTAAGGCCTAAATAAAAAATAAAAATGTTCTCAAATAATAACCTAACCATCCACTGCAGGAAATTAGAAAAAGAAAGGCAAGCTAAACCCAAAATGAACCAAAGGAAGTCATTACAGCCTGGATGACTTATATTGAAGTCTTAACTCCTAGTGCAGCTGTACGTGGAGATGGGGCTCTAAGGAAATAATCACAGTTAAATGAAGTCATGTGAGTGGGGCCCTGATCCCATAGGATTAGGGCCCTTTTAAGAAGAAACAACAGAGGGCTTCATCTCGCTTTCTGTAAACATGTGCCAGGGAATGGATTAACAATAAAGTGGTCATGTGCAAGCTAGGAAGAGAACTCTGTGCAGAAGTCACACTTGCCGACATCTTGATCATGGACTTTTAGTCTCCAGCACTGTGAAAAAATAAATATCTATCGTGTAAGCCTCCTAATATGTGGCATGACATTATGCAGCCTGAGCTGGCTAATACAAAGAGAAATACTAAAGATCGGAGTGGAAAAAGTGAAATAAAGAATAAATGAAACAGTAGAGAAGAAACTGAAAACTGGTTCTTTCAAATGACCCACAAAGTCAACACACACACAGAATATATAATGGTGACCATTCACAGGTATTTACACAAAAGAAATGAAAACATGTTCTCAGCAAAATTGATACACAAAAATGTTCATTCAGCATCATTCAGAACAACCAATAAGTAGAAACAATGCAAATACCCATTGATGGATGACTAATATGTGGTATATCCATGCAATGGAATGTTATTTGGCAATAAAGAAGACCCATGTACGGATACATACTATGACACAGACAAACTTTTAAACATTATTCTAAGTAGAAGAAGCCAGTCATAAGATAACACAGATTATGTGATACTAATTCCACGAAATGCCCAGAACAGGCAATCTCTTAAAGTAAATTAAGAGCCTGAGACTTCAGAATTGTGTTTTAAATGGGAATGAGGGGTGTCTGCTAATGGGTGTAAGGTTTCCTTTGGGGTGATGTAACGTTCCGAAATTAGATTATGGTGCTGGTTGTACAAGATTGTAACGATACTAAACTCATTGAAGGACACCTAAGAGGATGCATTTTATGGTATTTATATTATAACTTTATTTTTTATTTTTTTATGTGCCGAGAACATGTATTGGTACCTTGTAGATACACATAATAATCACATTCATCATAGTTAATTTGTACCTGTGCATGATTTATCTTGGTTTTTTTCCCCTCTTCCCCACCCTTCCCTTCCACTCCCCCCTTCCTTATTTACAATAGCTTTATTTACATTTTTGTATTTCCCCCCTCTTTTTCTTTTCCTTTCTTTTTCCCTTTCTTCCTTTTTGCCTCCTCTCTCTCTAGTTCTCTTCCCATTTGAGTATTATCTTTCTTTTTCACAATATCTACTATACCTTTTGTCCTTATTTACATTTATGGTTTCTCATATCAGAGAAACAGTTTGATATGTCCTCATGTGTGTCTGATTTATTTCACTTAAGAGTATGTTCTCAAGGTGCATCCATTTACCTATAAATGTTTCAAGTTTATCCTTTTTATGGCAGAGTAGTACTCCATTGTATAAAAAAAAACCACATCATTGTTAACCATTCATTAGTTGCTGGGCATTCGGGTTGTTTCCAAGATTTAGCAATTACGAATTATGTTGCTATGAACATGGTTGTGCATATATCACTGTGGTACGATGTTTTTAATTCTTCTGGGAAGATACCAAGAAGAGGAATAGCTGGGTCAAATGGAACCTCTAGTTGTAGTTTCTTAAGGAATCTCCACACTGATGTCCACAATGGTTTGACCAGCCTACACTCCCACCAACAATAGAGGAGGGTTCCTTTTTCCCCCGCAGCCCAGCCAGCATTTGTTATTGGTTGATTTCTTGATAATAGCTGTCCTTTCTGGAGCGAGATGGAATCTTAGCATTGTTTTAATTTGCATCTCTCGAATAACCAGTGATGTTGAACACTTTTTCATATATTTATTTGCCATTTATACTTCTTCATCTGAGAAGTGTCTATTCATTTCAGATGCCCAATTTTTTATTGGGTCTTTAAATTTGGGAGGTCTGATTTTTTTTTTGAGTTCATTATATATTGTAGATGTTAGACCTTTATCTGAGGAATTGCTGGTAAAAATTTTTTCCCACTCTGTGGGATTCGCCCCACTCTGTTGGTGATTTCCTTTGCTGTGCAAAAGCTTTTTAATAGGATGTCATCCCAGCTGCTGATACTTTGTGTTATTTCCTGTGCAGTCTGAGTTTTGTTCATAAAGTTTTTGCCTACACCTATGTCTTCAAGAGTTCTTCCTGTTCTATCTTCCAACAGATTTAATGTTTCTATTTTAATGTTTAGATCTCTGATCCACTTCAACTTTATTTTAGTACATGTTGAGAGACATATATCTAGCTTTAGTTTTCAGTGTGTGGCAACCAATTTTTCCAGCACCATTTATTAAAGAGGCTATCTTGCTCCTAGTGAGGGTGTTTAGCTCCTTTGTCAAAGACGAGGTATTTGAGTGTGTTCGGAGTTGTTGCTGCACCTTCTAACCTGTTCCATTGATTCTCAGGTCTGTCTTTTGGCCAGTAACATGCTGTTTTTACCACAGCAGCTTTCCAGTATAACTTCAAGTTGGGGATTATGATGCCCCCTGCCTTGCCCCTGTTGCCCAGGATTGTTTTTGCTATTCTTGGTCTCTTCTGGTTCCAGATGAATTTTATGATCACTTTCTCTAATTATGTGAAGTATGTTATTGGTATTTTGATTGAGATTGCATTAAATCTGTATAGTAGTTTAGGAAGTATGGCCATTTTCACTATGTTGGTTCTTCTTACCCAAGAACGCAGGATATCTTTCCATTTCCTGATATCCCTTTCAATTTCCTTTTTTAGAGTACTCTAGCTTTCACTGTAGAGATCTTTTACTTGCTTTGTTACATTGATTCCTAAATATTTCATTTTTTTATGCAACTGTGAATGGTGTAGCTTCCCTAATTTCTCTCTCAGTGAGTTTGTTATTTGTGTATAGAAATGCTATTGATTTTTGAGTGTTGACTTTGTATCCAACTATGGGACTGAACTTAGTTAGTAAATCTAGAAGTCTTTTGGTGGAGTTTTTGGGGTCTCCTATGTAGAGTATCATGTCATTCACAAATAATGGTAATTTAACTTCTTCCTTTCTGTATTTATTCCTTTTATTTCTTTCTCTTGCCTAGTTGTTCTGGCTAATGTTTCCAGAACTATATTGAATAATAGTGGTGATAGTGGGCATCTTTGTCTTGTTCCAGATTTTAGAGTGAAAAATTTTAGTTTTTGACCATTTAGTATGATGTTGGCCATTGGTTTGTCATAGATAGCTTTTATCAGATTGAGATATAGACTGTCCGTTCCTAATTTTTGTAGGGTTTTTTTTAATCATGAATGGGTGTTGGATTTTGCCAAATGCTTTTTCTGCATCTATTGAGATGATCATGTGATTTTTGTCCTTGGCTCGGTTGATATGGCATATTATATTTATTGATTTGCATATGTCGAACCATCCCTGCATCCCTGGGATGAATCCTACTTGTTCATAATGTATAATCTTCTTGATAATTTGTTGCATTCTGTTTGCAAGTATCTTATTGAAAATTTTTGCATCTATGTTCATTAGGGAAATTGGCCTGTAGTTCTCTTTTTGGTTGGATCCTTTTCTGGTTTTAGTATCAGGATGATGCTTGCTTCTTGGAATGATTTTGGGAGTATTGTTTCCCTTTCAATTGCATTGAAGAGTTTGAGGAGTAGTAGTATTAGATCTTCTGTAAATTTCTTGTAGAATTCAGCTGTGAATCCATAAGGACCTGGGCTTTTCTTTGTTGGTAGGTTTTTAATTACCTCTTCAATTTCAATGGCTGATACTAGGTTACTTAGTCTTTTTATTTCTTCTTGATTCAGCTTTGGTAATTCATGTGTATCTAGAAATCTGTCCATTTCTTCAGTGTTTTCCATCTTGTTTGAGTACAGGTTCTTGAAGTAGGTACTGATGATCTTTCGGATTTCTGTAGGGTCAGTTGTTACTTCACCCTTTTCATTTTTAATTGCATGGATTTGAGTCTTTTCTTTCCTTTTTTTTTTTTTTTTTGATAAGACTAGCTAGGGGTTTGTCAATTTTGTTTAATCTCTCAGAGAACCAACTCTTTGATTCATTGATTCTTTGTATTTTTTTAGTTTCAATTGCATTAATTTCAGCTGTGATCTTTATAATTTCCTTTCACATACAAGCTTTGGGTTTGATTTGTTCTTCTTTTTCTAGAAGTTTGAGGTTCAACATTAGGTTGTTACTTGAGCTTGCTCTGTTTTCCTGATGTGGGAATTTAAAGGTATGGGTTTCCCTCATAGCACTGCTTTCATTGTGTCCCATAAATTCCAGTATGTTATATTGTCATCATCATTTAATTGTGTAAACTGCCTAATTTCTTCTTTAATTTCATCTGTGACCCAGCTGTTGTTCAGGAGGATGTTACTTAATTTCCATGTGTTTATGTAGTTTTTTTTTTCTTGGTTTCTATTGCAATTGATTTCATTGCACTATGATCTGATAATATCCATAGGATAATTTCAACTCCTTTGCATTTACTTAAGCATGCTTTATGAGCTAGTATGTGGTCTATTCCATATGCAGCTGAGAAGAATATGTATTCTGATGTGGGGTGGAACATTCTGTAGACATCTACTACGTCCATTTGCTCACAGATTTGGTTCAGTTCTGATATTTCTCTGTTGATTTCTGGTCTAGTTGATCTGTCTATTTGTGATACTGGGGTGTTGAGGTCTCCCATTATAATTATGTTAGTGTTTATTTGATTTTTCATGTCCATTAATATCTGTTTTATGTAATTAGGTGCCCTGGTAATTGGTGCATAAATATTAATGATTGTTATCTCTTCCTCTTGAAGTTTTCCTTTAACAAGTATGTAGTGACCTTTGTCTCTCTTGATCAGTCTTGGCTTGAAGTTCACTTTGTCTGTGGTTAGGATAGCTACCCCTGCTTTTTTCTGGGTTCCTGTTGCATGAAGTACTGTTTTCTGTCCTTTGATTTTCAGTCTATGAATTTCTTTTTGGGTTAAATGTGTTTCTTGTATGCAGCACATTGATGGATCCTGTTTTTCGATTCATTCTGTCAGTCTGTTTCTTTTGATTGGTGAGTTGAGACCATTTATTTTGATGGTTATTACTGTTATGTATTGACTTATCTTTGTCATAGTCTTTTTCTGTTGTTAGCTCCATTTTCCCCCCTCTGTTCAACTACTTGCCTTGCCTGGTGGATTATTTTTATTAATGTCTTTGGAATTATACTCTCCTTTTTACCTTTCTAGGACAGCCTTCAAAACATTCTGTAGAAATGGTTTGGTGGTTGTGAATTTCTTCAGTTGTTCTTTGTTGTGGAAGTATCTTATTTCATTATTGAATTTGAAAGCTAGTTTGGCTGGGTGCATCAATCTGGGTTGGAGATTGTTTTCTTTTAGGGCTTGAAATACTTTGCTCCAAGCTCACTTTCACTTAAGAGTTTGTGTTGAGAAGTCTGCTGTGATTCTGACGAGTTTTCCTTTATAAGGAAAACATCCTGATTCATTTCTTTTCTCTAACATTTTCAATATTCTGTTCTTGTTTTGAATTTCTGGAATCTTGATTATTATGTCTCAGTGTAGATTTGTTTTGGTTATTTGGCTAATTGGGGTTCTATATGCCTCACTTTATCTGTATGTCAAATTCTTTTCTCATGTTTAGGAAGTTTTTAGTCATTACGTCTCCAAATAATTTTTTATGTCTTTTGCACTGTCTCCTGCTTTTTCATTCACTCCAGCCACTCTTATATTCTTCTTTGCATCATCTTGCAGTTGTTGGATTGATTTTTCATAGTCTCTAGCTATTTTTAAGAAGTCTTTCTTTTCATGGTCGTCAACTGCAGTCCTGTCTTCCCAGTCTGAGATTCTGTCTTCACTTTCATTCGATCTGCGGCTTATCTTTTCAAGGGAATTTTTGATCACTTGAATATCTGTTTGAATCTCTTTCATGAGTTCTATTTCTTTCCTGAGTTGAGTGTTCAAGTTTCCCATCATTTTCCTAAATTCCTCTGTTTTTTAAATCTGTGTCTTCCCTAAATTCACTAAGCAGATCTTTCATTGTGGTCGTCATCTCTTTTTTAACTGAGCAATTATTTCTAATCTGATGTTCTCTATAGCCTCATTCATCTGTTTTCTTAACTTTTGCTGCTATCATTTCTGAAAGTTTGGTTGGGTGTCTTTGGATTTCCTTTATTTCACTGTCTTCTGGGTTTGTTCTAGGGGAGCTGGAGGTCTGGGGTTGTATTTTAATTCTGTGTCTAGTCATGTTATATATACATGTATGTATGTATGTATGTATTTCCCTTTTAGTTTGTTCTCTGTATTGATTTTTATAGTTTGTTTATGGTAGGTAACTTTAAGACAATTATCAAAGCTTTCCTAGGAAATGTCTATTCCTCAGAGATGTCTTCTAGGTAGAAGTAGTTCTTGGCTTTTGTGTCTGTCTCAAGATCCTACCTTCCACATTTAATAGGGATGAGAAGTTGCTGTCTATTTGGCCCAGCACTTAGTTTTTTGATACTGGACTACATTAATGATCATGACCCCTGGTAATCATAATATTATCATTCAAGTAAGTACAATTGATTGTAACAGGTATGACACCCAGTTTACAGTGTTACATTAGCAATAATGATAGCATCGAGCACATTCATGAAATTGACAGTACTATTAGTTTTGTACTTTTAACCATAGGAGCAAAGTCTACAGTTATATTACAAAATCCAACATAAACCAGGCTTTGCGTGCAGTGAGTTTCCCATTAGTAGAGTGGTTTTTACCCTCTGTGTGTGGGAGGATTAAGAGGGATGGGGCAGGCAGGGTGGTAAATGAAGAGAAATATAGTAGGTTCAAGGCTGGAGTATAAAAGAAAATCACTTAAGATTTGGGAAACTGGAGTAGACAGGATAGGAAGAGTGAAGGATGAAAATATTGGAGCAAACCATAGAAAATCTAGACAATATTCACTCACATGAAGAAAGAGAGAAGAAAAAGAGAGAAAAGAAACAGAAGAGCCAATTGAGAAAGAAGGGAGAGAGAAAAAGGAAAAAAAAACAGAAAAAGAGATATAAACAAAACAGAAGACAATAACAGTAAAAATCTAAACAGCAAAAACACAAAAGGGCAGATAGAAAATGGAAAATAAAGGAAACAGGTAACCAAATTAAAAATATATATAGATAGATAGATAGCTATCTATCTATACCTATCTATATATATAGTGAAATTCTCTGATGTTCACAGTTCTGTGTTAGTGTCCAAGCCAGAGCCCAAATCTGTTCTGAGTAGCCCTACCAAGTCTGCAGTAGTTAGTGCTGGTACTGTGCTGATCTTGGCCTCCAGGTGTTGAGTCTTGGCCTCCAGGTGCAGAGTTTTCAGCCAGCAGCTCTTTGGGAGTCCCTTGGCAGCCTACCCATGTCTTCTTACCCTTTATGTCTCCACAATTTTTCCTTCATTGCACGGGTATGGTTGGCACTTCCAGGTCCTAGCATGGCCTCCTCTGTTCCATGCCACTAGCACTCTTCTCTCCTCTCTCCTGGCTGCTAGAAGCAGGGTAGGGCTATTGCAATGTGGTGCAATTTCAGATACCAGGCTGGGGTATCTTTGGAATAAGGATATATGTCCCTCAGGCGACTTTGGGCTACCTGGATTTTAGTCAGTTTTCATAGAGCAACTCCAGCATAGCTCTTCCTCTCTCCTGCCATGTTGGAACCCCTAGTATACCTTAATAAAGCGTTATAATAACATAATTTATGTCTAAAAGAAAAACAATAACAATATACAGAAGCAAAATGTATGACAACAGTAATGCAAAGGAAAGCAGGGAAAGTGGAAGTTTATTGTGGAAAAGTCTTACATTTTTATTGTTAGAATGTTGTGATATGGTTTGAAGGTAGAATACTTTAATTAAAGACATATTGTAGATTGCAGACACTAAAATGAAGAGAAATGGCTTAATGAGGCAATAGTAGAGATAAAATGGAATACTGAAAACTACTCAAATTAATGAGAAGAGGAAAATGAAACAGGAAAAATAGAAAACAAATACTTATATAGTGGAGATAAACCCAACTATTTTATTTCCATGATTACATCAGCTATAAATGGCTTAAACACCTCAATTAAAAATTAGAGATTTTCAGACTTGACAAAAATGCAATACTCAGCTTCATGCATTCTACCAGAAACTCTTTAACAATGAAGGCAGAAATGTATTAGAAATAAAAAGACGAGAAAAGATAGAGTATGCAAATGCTTACTATAAAAAAATGAAAGCGACTGTATTGTCAAGGAGAGTAGGCTTCAGGACAGGAAATATTACTTAAAATAAAGAGCGACATGTCATCATAATGAAACAGTCAGTCCATCACGAAGATATAACAGTCCTAAATGTGTGTGCACCTAATTATGTAGCTTCAAATACATGCTCGAGTGACAGAACCAAAGAGAGGAATTGATAAATTCACAATTATAGCAGGAGATGTCAACATTCCTTTCTTAGTGATGAATAGAACAGGAGACAGCAAATCAGTAAGAACATTGAAAGGGATTATACTGTCAACCAACTTAATCTCATTAACATTTTGGAGGCAAGTACCCAACAACGGGAGAATACAAATTCTTTCCAACAGCAACATAGGCCATTTGCACACATAGACCATGTGCTGTAAGTCTCATTAAATTTAAAAGGATTACTTTGTTTTTCTGACAGTAATTGAATTTAAAATCCAATAGCAAAATGATACAGGAAAATACCCAAATATTTAGAGATTAAATAACATTCCACTGAAGGTAAAAGAAAAAATATCACAAAGGAATTTAGAAACTATTTTTACATAAATGAAAAGTAAAACCCACACAAATTGTGGGTTGTGGCTGAAGCAGATCTCTGAAAGAAATGTATAGTTTTATGTATTTATATATACTTTAAAGTAAATAAATATAATTCATGTTAATACAAGTTTTAAAGATGATCTGAGTTTTCACATTTAGAAAATAGGAAAAGACAAAACTGAAGTAAGTTAAACAGGGTAATAGTAAGATAATAAAATCAATAAAATAATAAAACCAATAAAATAGTAAGTAAACAAACAATAGGAACATTTATAAAAACAATCTCTCTTCAAAGTCAATAAACTGATGAGTCTAGGGATATCCTGTTCAAGAAAAAAAGAGAAAATACAAATTATTAATATCATGAACAAAAAAGGATGGTTTACTAAAAATACTCTATATTTTAAAGGTGTAACAAAAGAATATAATGAGTAGTTTATGGTGATAAATTTGGGAATTTAGATGAAATGGATGAACTTCTTGAAAAACAAAAGTTACTAAAATTGACACAAAAAGAAATGGAAAATCTAAATAGCTCTGTATTTAGTAAAGAAATTGAGCTTGTAATTAAAAATCTTCCATTAAAGAAACTCCTATCAAATATTCATTGAAAGAATAATACTAACCTCACCCAACATTTTGAGAAAATTATAAGATGATGGGATACCTCTTGGTTAATTTCATGAAACAAATATGTCTAGCAACAAAACAAGAGAAAGACATTACAGGAAAATGACAGATCAACAACTCTGATGAACACAGATATAAAGACAGAACATGAGCACACGGAATGGAACTCAACTTGAAAAAGATAATCAGCCATGACTAACAAGGTTAACTGTGTCTGCAAGACTGGCCTAACATTTGAAAATCAATGTAATTCACTGCATTAGCAGAACAACAGATATTGACATTTAACCTTCTCAACAAATGCAGAAAATGACATAATTCTATACTCAGGCATTTAAAAAAAAAGAAATAGAAGAGAATTTCTACAGTCTGGTAAAGGGCATCTAAAAAAGACTGTACCTAATAGATGAATAATCTATTATTGTCCTTTCTCCCCAGATTGTGACATGGTGAATACGTCCACTTCCACCACCTTTATTCAGTACTGGACCGAGGGCCTAGGGCAGTGATGGCGAACCTTTTAGAGCTTTCAGTGATACAGCCTGCTGTGGCATGCATGCCATAGGCTCGCCCACTGTCCCAGGCAGTTCAGTAAGGCAATGACAAGAACCAGAGACATTCATAAGGGAAAGAGAGAAGGGAAACTCTTTTTATTTGAGAATTGTGTGTAGAAAACACTAAAGAATCTATGAAAAAAATTACTAGAACTAGTAGGTAACTTTAGAAGAGCCACAGGGAATGATGTCTACATACAAAAAAATGCATTTATACTAATTAACGATGAATAATTGGAAGATAAAAGTAATGTACAATTTACAATAACTTGAAGTTTAAATAACATGTTTAGAATAAAATTATAAAATACGTAAGACATGTCCATTGACAACAATGAGATATTGTTAAGAGAAATTAGAGAAGACTTTAAATGGAGAAGTATACTGCGTGCATGGATGGAAGACTTGATGTTCTTCAGGTGGCAATTTTCTCTAAATTGATCTACAGTGCAGTGCAATCCCAATCAAAATCCCATTGGGCTTTCTTGAAGAAATTGGAAAACTGGTCCTAAAACTTACCTAAAACACAAAATTTCTTAGAATAGCTAAAAGGATTTATAAAGATAAAGAAGTTTCACTGCTGGGTTTCAATACTTCATCTGAAGCTCCAGGAATAAGGGCAATGTGACATTAGTGTCACTGAGTAGCTATTCCAAGAAGGCAGATTGCAGGTTTCAGCTTCCAGACTTCCTAAGAGCTGAACTAGGAAGCTGGACTCATTCTTTCTTATTCTCATCTTCAATGCCCTTATAGGATTTCCCAAGAAGCCCTCCCAAGGCGAGGACTACATAGCATTTCCTCTTCTATCTTCTTGCCTTCCTCCTCAAAATAAAAACACATTTTATGTTTTCAAAATGCATATATATTGTAAAGAAGTCAGATAATGTGGAAAAGGTGAGGGAGGCATTAAATCTACCATAAATCCCACTGATATAACAGCCACGATGTACATCCTTCTGAATATGCACATACACACGCTTTTCTACTAAAATGGATGGTTATAGCACATGTACATTTTGTCACCAATTTCATTTCAAGTGATTTACGTATTGTTGATGGCGCTGTGTTATGTCACCTCCTTAATCTATTCTCTGCAGTTGGCCCTTGAGAATATGACTAGTTTGCCATTACACATCACACTGAATATTACCTTTGCATTCATCCAGAAATCCTTCAGTAAACATTTATTTGAAGGCTTACCAGGTGCTCAGCTTTCACACTTGCCCTGCCCTTTCCTTGGGTATGTTCCTAGATGAAATAGTAATGCTGGATTGAAGAGTGTATCCACTTAGAAGTTGGATGCACATGGCTGGATCACCCTTCGGAAAGGCTGTGTTAATTTATAGCAGTACCGGTAATGTTTAAGAGGTCCTTTGCTTAACAAATGTGCCCAGCACCATGACGTCACATAGGGTAGGGCACTCAGTGATGGGCAGAACCTTTTTTCAGCAAAAATTCTTGGTGCCCTATCCCTGTGGGCGAGCATGTGGCACTTCTGTCTGGCTCATAGAGTGGGTCCGTGGAGGTCACATCAGCGTGTGCTCAGAGTTATAGTGAGAAGTTTTCCAACCACTTAAGGACCATCATGATGCAAGCTACCGCTTACTATGCTAAGTACTTTTCGTGCGTTATCTTAACTTTACAACCGCCCTGCAGTGTTTCCTTGATGAGAAACTGAGGCTCACAGACATTGTCAAGCATTGCCAAGGTCACTGAGCTCATCAGAGAGCCGTGCTTCAAATTCGAGACATCCTAACCCCCCAGCTCAGGCTCCTTCTCCAACTCCAGTTGTGGATTCTTGACTAATCACCCTGACTTTGGGTTCATTCATCCTGGAAATATTTATTCAGCATCTTGTAAGGTCCAGGAGGGAATATAGTGGAATCCCGGCCCTCAAGGAGCTTCCAGTCTGGTGAGGAAACACAATTGAATCCCCTGGCTATGTGAGTAAACTATGATGTCTGCTGTAAAGAAAGAGTGCAGGAAATAGCGGATCTTACAGCAGGAGGCTCTGATCTACTCTGTGCTCTGGGAGGGCGGCTCTGAAGAAGTGACATTCTGCTGAAATTGTCCCTTTGCGGGGGTGAGGAGAGCCATAAAGAGAAGGGGTCAGACAGAGGGGCAGCATATGCAAAGTCCCTGAGGTATGAGGATGGGTAATGTGCGGGAGGAAAGCAATAAGGGCAGGTTGGAGTACGGACAGCATGCAGCCCAAAGGGGGGTGGGGGGTCTCTTTGGGTGGAGTCCCAGGGCTGTGCTGGCCTCTGGAATGTAGCCTGAGAACAAAAGGAGTCACTGGGAGGCTGTGAGTTGGGAGCGTCACCATCTAATTATTGTTTTAAAAACATCACTCAGGCAGCTGTGTAGAAGATTGATAGCGTGTGGGAGGCAGATTCAAACAGGAGGGGCTTCTCCTTTCATTGCTCAAAACAGGTGGTGTCCCAGTTCTTGGTAGTATTTTTCCCCTTCTCCTTCCTCGTTCTCGTTTTCTCTTTCGGTTGCTGCCTTCTCCCTGTTCGGATTTAACATTCCGGACCTCGTGCTTGGAAGTGAGAGGCTACAGATGGCTCAGGTCTTGGAGCACGGAAGCCAGGGGACCGGCGGCCCCGAAAGCTGTCAATGTCACACAAGTCATCCTTGCAGAGCTGCAGCCACCTTCTCGGCAGAATGTCAAGCAGCTTGGCACGAGGAGCAGCTGCTCGGAGCACCTCTGAGCGTTGTCAGACCACCATAAACAAAACGGTCAGGTTTCTGCAGAGATAACCTCCTGGCCTCCCACCCTGTGCTTCCCTGTGCCCTGGGCCAGACTTGCTCTTCCAGCATCTGTTTTTGGTATTTGCGAAGCTCATGGTGCGAGGCTTTGAGACATTGTGGGCTGAATGCTAAAATGCCCAGATCAAGACGGGAGCAGGACTCGGAGCACTGTTCTCCCCGCACCTGCTCCTGCTGCGAGGAAGCCTGAGCCACAGCCCCAGAGGGCCTGCCCAGAAGATCCCCGGCGCCTCGGTCCCCTGGCTTGACAGGGAGCGGCTGGTGCCAGGCAGGCCCAGAAGGGAGGAAGGGGGTTGCACAGAGAAGGATCTGCTGCTGGTGGCTGTAGAAAGCTTGCAGCACCCATACTGGCTGCCCAAGCCCTGTAGGAGGCTTTTATTCCTGCAAATGTCAGAGATGCTTGGCCTTAGGGGGAAAGAAAAAAAAAAAAAGCAGAAACCAGCAACCACAGTCTTCCCAGCCTGATGCACAGCCTCTTGCCTCTTGCCCACTTGGGCGCCCAGCCGCACTCTGATTTCCTCTCCCTGTCTGGCTCCCAGTCAGCCAGAAGCCCCCTGGTTTTCCGAACTGTGCTCACCGGGGAAGGAAAGCTGAAGAATCCATCTAGTCTGCTTCCCCTGGGCTCATCGGAGGCGGGGCTGGGATGAGTCCCAAGCTCCCTGCTTGGCTGCTAAGGAGTTGGCAGCAGTCTCTGGCTTCTAGAAGAGGTTTCTGTAGAAACAGCCTAGCACGTAGTACATGCTGCTCTATGCAACGGTGGCAGGACACTAGTGGCCTCAGGGTGCCACATGAGTGTCAAGAAGAGCAGTCAGGACAAGCTCTTCTGGGGCAGGCAGCATTCGGATTGCCATGTGGCACGGGTTTACAGTAACTGCTCAGGTAATTGCTTTGTAATTGACCACATCACCTTCTTCCTATTTAATAAATAGCACGACTAAAACCGACCCGCATGTGGTGGGATTGTAATTCACATTCCGCTGGTGATAGCCGCACATTTTTCATTTAGCATGTAAAGGCAGTTTCTATGTAAATTATTCCGAAAAGTTCTCCATGGACTAATGACATTAGTGTCTGGATGGATGGAAATTGTCTTAGTAATTGATACTACAATGGTGTGGCGCATCTTGGAGAATGAAATTGGCACCATAACTTGTATGCTTTTTTCCTTATTATTATTAAAGCCAAATTAGAAGAGAACTGCTTGAGAAAGTAAAAAGCATTTCGTTAATGAATCCAAAATGCGACACCTTTGTTTCGACTTAAAGAGCCAAGTGCTTTACAAACAAAACAAATGACTCCACTGATGAACTTTCTGCAGAAAGTTATTAGCACTTTTCACTCACCCAGGGAGCTTGTGCTTTACCTAAGCCCAGGTCCCTCTACGTCTCCTCCCCCTGCTGGCAGCAGAAATTATATTAAAGACATTTGTTCAGTGTTAAAAACACAGACTCATAACTTTTTTTCTTTATAACGAGGCAGAATATTAATCTTGCAATGCAATTCCAGGATACCTTTTTAAAATGACCTTTTGGGCTTCTGGGTTGCAGGTATATATTTAATAAATTGAGATGTTTTACAGTTAATATGTCAAAGGCCTGGTTGGCCACTTGCAGAAAATAATTATTGCAGAAGCAAGAATAAAACCTTATTCCAGGTAGGTAAATGTCCTGAAAGATTGGATTCTATCCCCTGGAGTAGGAATTTCTTGTGAATTAAATATTCAAGGAAATAGAAGTCAGAGCAGCAAAATAGGAAAACAATCAAAACATGAAAATGAGTGTGTTCTTAAATGAAAGAATTAATCATGCTAAATTAGAAAAAGTATTAAAATAGTTTTAGATTAATGCAGACTGTGAATATCAGTATAATTGCAGTCGCTTAATTTGGCATAGAAAGCATGTAATGAAATATTTTAATATCACTGTCCATTCCATTTACCAGCTTGAATTTCATGGGGTATTAGGTAGTTTTTAAATTATCATTGCAAAATCTTCCAAATCCATTTTGTTGTTGTTGTTGTTTATGGAAGGAGGAAGCAAGGAATATATATAAGAGAGAGAGAGAGATTAATGAGTCTAAATCCAAATTCCTACTTATTCCTGTTTTGTGGAGCAGCTAAGAACCAATTCCTCATTCTTGCCAGCTGTACCAGGAACTACCATCTCTCTCTTCTTGGCATCACACTTTAAGTAGCTCTGAGACTGGTCTCCTCCGTATCTGTCTACTCTTGTGACTGAATCCAGTTGCAGGCGGATGGGTGCACTCGCTTCTCATCTCCGATGCATTTCTCAGGCGCATGGGCTCACAGCTCATCTCGCCCTCCTTCTTGGAACTCCTTTCCTTGGTGTCCTTGACTCTGACACCTGGGTCTAGCTGACTTCCTCTCACCACTCCTTCCAGGCCTGCTGCTCCAGGAAGGCTGAGGCAGGAGGGGCTGCCTTCCCTTAGGAGCCTGCAGTGAACCAGGGAGCTGACTAGGTGGATCGGGTGGAATTTGCTCCCTGGCATTTGGGCAGTGTGAGGGGACAGAGGGGCTTGGGTTTGCTGCCCTGGGCCATCAGGAACAACTGTAGACTTTGAGCAGAACAAAAATATGACCAAATGCCTATCAGCTTCCTGTAAAATTATGCTCCCTATGGCAGTATCGATAAAAATGGGAATTTGGAGTGACCAAATTATTGTCCAACAATAGGGAACTGGCTAAATTAGTCAGGGTACTCTACAAATATCTGTTGAATAAATGATTATCTGAAAAGAGCGTGAAGAAGCATTTAAAAAACCATCTCTGCCCCCTGTACCAAGTCCCTGCTGCCCAGGATTTGGGGATCCACTCTGCAGCCCTCTACTCCACCCCGTGGGACCGTCCCAGCTTCTGCTGCAGCTCTGTGCTTGTCTTCCGTGAGGCCTGGGCTGGTCAATCCCAGGTGACGTCCTCAGATCAGCCCTGGAACCTAAAAGTGCAGTTTTCCTGTTTGCTACTGTTACTGCTGTCTGGCTGCTGTTATCTGTAAAACAGGGATCATAGTGACAAACACACAAGTTAATATGGGCAAAATGCTCTCAAAGGAGCAACTGCGGAGTAAGTCCTTCAGTGATGTTGGCTGTTGTTAGTGTCCCCTGCCACATCCTGTACTCAGACTTCTTCCTTCCTGTGTTTCCCTGGCTTCTTCTGTTCTTGTGTTTACTGCGTGCCCACCTACCACAGGGCCTTTGCATGTGTTCTGCAGCACTGCCTTCTCCTCTTCTCCTGATTGTTGCACCTTCAGGCCGCAGCCCTCTTGGGAACCCGTGGCCTGTGTGAGGTTCTCCCACGGGGTCCTTGGTCGCTTCTAGTGGCCGCCAGCCCAAGGTTCCTTCTGGCCAGCTGGTACCAACAGCCAGGTGTCTGAGAGGGACATGTCCAGCCTGAGTGAAGAAGACATGTGGCCCCTGCAGGTGATTTCTCCAGCACTTCCCCACCCCATCACCAGCAAGACTGGAGGTGGAAGTAGATGTGAAGCCTCAGCAAGTCCCATTTCCTGTTCTACTTTCCTTTTAATTTGAGAGAAAACGGAGAGAATCTTGGTCATGTATCTGCATCCCAGAGGGGACAGTGTTGGAGCTGCATTCACACTGCCTTCCATGTGAGTTATTCTGACACGCATCTGGGAAGCTCCTGGGCTGCAGGCTGACCAGGCGTCACCTTGTGGGAGTGTTCTTGCCCAAGAGGTGACTGACGTGTGCCAGTGGCTCTCTCCACGCTGTTTGAGGGGATCTATCGAGCCTCCCCTTGGAAAACAGACAGAGACACTCAATTTGCAAAGAGCTGAGCCATTCAAAGGTGTTGGCACAACCAAACCCCTGACCTTGCTCAGCACGGCCTAGTGGGAAAGCAGCCTGGGGTGGACCAACTCCAGCTCTGCCCCAGCTCTCCACTGACCCAGGCGTCCACATGGGCTCCTTTTGAGTGAGGGGTCTCTGTGAGGGGAGCCCCACAACGATACCCGGTCACCTCACAGTGGCTGTGATTATGCCCTACTGATGGCTGAGACCCCCAGAATGCAAAACACTGGAACCAGCAGGAGGTCCATGATGCAGGCAACATGTACGTTTCTAAATCTGTCACAAAGCTACACACAATGTGTGTCCTTTTTTAAAGTGTAAAGTCCAGGAAAGGGACCTGTTCCTCTGGTGTGTCCTCTCCAAAGAGGCGTTTCCGATGTGCCTGCCACCGTGCAGACGGAGGCTGGTTCTAAGGATGCAAAGATCTGGGCCCCGTGGTGCCTGCCCTTGAGACGCCCCCAGCTGCAGTGTAAGGGGGTGGTTGAGTCTTCCGTTGGGACTGGAGAGCACCTCACATGGCAGTTAGGATGTGGCTTGGGCCTTGAAGGATGAGGAAGAGTGGGTCACTCAGAGGTTGGCAGGAGGCAGAGTTAACAGCAAGGGCACAAGGGCACAGATGCCAGGGTTCACAGCAGGCTTCAAGATCTGGGGCTCTGGGTGGTCCTTGGAGGTAGTCCTGGGTTGTGTCGCTTTTTGTAGCATTTCAGAGGCCCAAACAGTAGTCTGTGGTAAGGGGCTTCTGCAGTCAGCACACCACATTTGCCTGGAAGTACATGTGTTCAGGGTAGTCTCACTGTTGGCATCACTCTGAGCGGGGCTGGTGCGTATTTGTGGACATGACCGATGTTAATGAATGTAATCATTGCGTCGACACAGTATTCTGGAAGCCAGAAGTTTTCTATAAGGGCTCAAGATGCTTGATCTACCCGGCTAGAACTTGAAGTTTCATATCTCAAAAGAATGTGAAAGGTCAGACTGTGAAAGGTCTCAGGAGACCCCAGGTATTCTTGCTGGATGGGCAATAGGTTAGAGATCTAGGGGGCTTCTGAGGCTGCGGGGAGAGAGAAGAGGCCTCCATGAAAATCGCAGCTCCATATTTACGGGTAGTAGCAAGTTCATTACCCTGCCTGGGCCTCAGTTTCCTCCTTTCTAAATGAGGACAGAGGGGCTCTAGGGACTCCAGATTGTGTGTAGCACCCAGCTCCCGACTTCCATGGAATTGTCCCTCAGTGCTCAGGAGCTGTAGCTATTGTGTGAAGGGGTCCAAAGTCATGATGATTACTGTGAGTTTTACCATCAGTAAAAATTAACCCAATCTGATCTGAGCTGGCTGAGCCTGGAGAAGATGCAGCTTTTAACAAGGACATCAGAGAATACGGGAAAGCTAAGTTATTTTTACCAGGAAACACTTGGCAGAGAGGCTAGCGAGGGCACTGTCCCAGTGCACTTTGGGTGTGATTCAAATGAATGTGGTCATCATTGTCAGTTTGTTTTAGGACTCAGGATGGGTCTTGTCCCCTGTGATCTGCAGAGGTAGCTCTGGTCACCTGCAGGGAAATCCTGTGAACTTGCAGTTACCTCGGATTTCTAACTCCTGCAGTCAGAACTGTCCTTGGGGCTGACTGAGTTGGACTGTTTTGTGACCAAGCTGTTCAACCTTCTTTCTCCTCCTCCCCTGCTCCTGCGTCGTCATCATGGCTATAGGCCAGACGAGGCCAGCCCATGCCATGGTAACAGATAAACTCAGCGATGCCAGTGGCTTCACACACACTTAAGGTGGTTTCTGAGTCACATTTCAACCCTGGTAGGCAGACCCTCCAGAGCAGCTCTCTTCCCTGACAAGTGACTGCAGGCCCCAGCTCCTCCCACTGTCTGCCTCCCTGTCTCCTGGGAGCCTAGGTCACCTTCTCTCTCATTTCATTGGCCAGAACTCAGCCACCTGGCCAGTCTAACTGCAGGGGAGGCTGGGAAATGTAGTCTCTCTTTATCCTGGAAGAGGAAAGACAGTGATGGACATCTGCCCAGTTTCTGCCTATTGAACACGCATTTTCCAGAGAACCCCACAGACTAGGTACCATCATTATCCCTGTGATAGGAGAAATTTAGAGCACAGAGAAGTTCCCAGACTTCCTGCTTAAGGAGGGGCCAAGATCCAGGAATGGGAGTGGGCACCTCTAAACATTGCGCTGAACCAGGCACTGTGGGGAGAGGGACCCACCACCCACTCGCCCCACACCAGGAGCAATGTTTGCTGTGCTTTCCTACAGCAGGGGCCTCTTCTGTCCCCATAACCCTTTACGTCTCTTTTACTTTGAGTTATGGTTATTTATTTTACCTCCTCTACCAGCATCAAGGTTGAGTGTGCATCCCTGTGTGTTCTTAGCCTGACTGATACTGGGTGAACCCTGGCAGAGTGGAGTGACTGTGAAGTGAACCATAAAGTCAGTCGAGAGATGGGGTCACAGGCACGAAAGAGCAGAGGCAGACAGAGGGGGTCCTGAGGAAGGCCGATGGGAGTGGAAGGCTGAGAAAGGAAAGTAGGGGAATTGGATTACTGGCACCAGACACATATGGGGGAAAATGATCGGTAGAGGACAGTGACCAAGAGGTTATTGGTGCCCGTGGGACGCAGAAGCTGGAAGGCCAGCACCTGAGTGGGGAGGTGTGAGGGCAGGCAGGCAGTGCAGAACACTGTCCTAGAACATTTAGAGTCGGGTGAGCCGGAGGCCCATATGTGTCTGGGTGAGGAGTGATATGTCCAGGGGGTGATGGCAGAAGGGGGGCGAAAGAGTTGGCTTTGAGACCAGTCCCACAGGACAAAGGAAGGCCAGAGGTTAAGGTGACGGGTGAAAGGCTGGCCTTGGAGGAAGGAATGCTGTCCTCTGAAGCAGGTGGGAAAGAACTGTCCCCAATTTCCTCATCTGTGAACCAGGACACGCCTATCCGGATCCCAAGCTTCACTGGGCTCCCCCGAAACGTCATGTCTACGAGGGACCTCAGAATATGACCCTATTTGGAAATACGGTCTTTGCAGATCTAATTGGGCAAGTCAAGCTGTGGCCATTCTGGATTGGGGTGGCCCAGTCTAATACTGGTGTCCTTATGAGAAAAGGGAAATGTGGACACAGACACACAGAGGGACCATGTGCAACAGAGAGACTGAGGACTGTGTCTCCACGCTGGGGAGCGCTAGGTATTGCTGCAACCCTGGAGGGTGGATGAGGCGGGCAGGATCCTTCCCTCGGAGCTTCCAAGGGAGCATGGCTGTGCCCAACCTTGAGCCAAGATGTCTGGCGTCCGGGACTGTGAGACAGTAAGTTTCCGCTGAGTTAAGATGCCCAGTGGGGAAACGATTTGTGGGGCAGGGCTGGGAGACAGAGATAGCAGAGAACCTGTGGGGTGCACCATAAATACTGGGAGTGATCCATGGCCATGGAAGATACCGGATTTTCATCAAAGTCCCCGTGAAGGCGAGAGGCAGGCCAGCTTGTGTGGACATGGCCTGGCTGGGGGGAGAGCGCCCCACCTGGGCATGTTTTGTCCTGGCCTGGAGGTTTTCTTCTGAGTCGGCATCATCACCATCACCATCATCTTCAGCGCCCCGGGATGTGGGCACTGGAACCCCGCCTTGCCCCTCCCTAGTGGCCCCAGCCTCAGTAGAAGCATACCTCTGCCTCCGTGGGCTTGGAATTTGGAAAGAAGCCCCAGGTGGGTCTTATACTTCCCTGCCTGCCACCTCCAGTGAGGGTCCCTCGGGACCTGCGAGGGTGGCTAGGAAGTTTATGCCAGGCCATTTTGCCCTTCCAGATGAGGCTGTTGAAAGCACAGGCCTGCTCACCTTAGTCTTCCCGCTGGTGCTATGCTTCATGGAAGTACCTTGTTCATACTTTCTCCTACAAACTGGCTGCCACCAAGCTTCTCCTTGCTTGCTGTGGACATAGACTTTCTCCATCTCTGTCGTCATCACCCTCATCGTCATATGTCATTGTGGGGGGTGCAGTGGCTCTTGGTGACCCCTCTGAGAAGATAGAGGAGCCAAATGAAACCTCAATCACTGGAAAACAACTCTGAGCTTCCCCGTGACTCTACTGTTCTGGAATTTCCCCTTTTGGCAGATGAGGAGATGGAAGAACTAGATTCCTAGAGTTGCCATGCCTCCTGGGCAGCATGGTACCAGCCCCAAGCCCGTCCCCCAGGCCCTCCCCAGTCTGCCAGGCCCGGGAAGCAGCTTGATGGTGCACGGACAGTGGCTGCTGCTGTGTCTGGTGTCTCCACGGTGCCCACTGAAAGCCTGACAGACCTTCACTCTGGGAGCAGACATAGAACTCACCCAGGTGGGGTCAAGGACAGGAGGAGATGGGGGAAAGTGGGGAAGGAACAGGCCTGGAACAGGGCCTCTGCACAGAGCTGGGCCTCACCGCCCAGGAGGTGCCACACCGGCAGGGACTGCCTGGGCTGCGGAGTGGGCCTGACCCCCTCGTGCCGAGAGAGCCGCAGGCCAGCACTGTGCCTGTCTGAACCAGGCTCCACATCTGCTTCAGAGATGGAGTCCTGGCTGGCCGGCCATCGCTCTAAGTGCAGCCAGCTTGGCCAGCTTCCTGGCGATGGGTTAGCTGCAACTGAGGGTGGCGTGGGCTGCTGCTGTCTGCACTGGGTGTTGTCATGTTCACCATTTCTTGCTGGCAGAAGGGAAAGGGGAGGGAGCTTAGCCCCAGAGTAGGTGGACAGGGTGACTGGCCTGGTTCCATTCTTTTGGTGGCACTGCCCCGAGACAGTGCTGGTTGTCACAACAGTTGGCATTTAGCTGGAACCCTTGGGTGTATTCCTTCCTCTTCCCAGTGACTGTCTGGAAGCAGGCGGCGGTGCAGGGATGAAGCCGCCTGCCAACTCCCACTGTTTCAGGCGGGATCTGTAAGTGGGAACCACTGAGAACACTGTCCGGGGCTGTGTGTGCCATCCCCAAGCTGTCCTGTCCTGTGCTTCACGGGGGGATGCTGGGTGCAAACAGACTCTGATGTTTATATCGAGTATTTTAGTTTGCAGAAATTTGAAATTAAATATACTTTCCACCTACACTATGAAAAATCCATTTATAGAAACCAAATCAAATTGGCGATCTAAGAACTGGTGGCCAGAAATGAAATATTTAAAAAGTGAAATATATGGAGATTGAATTGCTGAAGTGCTGGCTTGGTTGGAGGCTCTCGGGGTGGGGCTGGAGGAGAGGCCAGCTGGACAGAGGATCGGCTCGGAACTGCCTGATGTCCTGCGGTCTCACAGGGAAAGAGTTCTTTGAAAGGACTTATTTAGCAGGCAGAGCCAATAGCCTGTGTTTTCTTGAAGCCACCTTGCATTTCAGCTTCAGCGAATGTGTGTGTCTCTGGTGGATCTTCCTGGGAATTGCTTGAACCCTCGAGAGAGGCTGGCTGTAGCATTAGAGCCACCTAACCTTCACTCTCCGAGCCCCGCCGTTCATCCTGAAGACTTAATTACTTTCTGAAAGACGACACAGGCTCAGACTGCTTTTTTCTTAGAAATGTCAGCCTGGATGCTGAATTCCCACCTCTCCATACTCAGCAGCAAGAATCTCAAACTCAGCCCTGGCTTACATTTCGGAATTGGTCCCTGACTGAATCTACCTGCAGCAACCTCTCCTCAGCCCTGTGTAAAACCAAGGGCAGCTCTGCTTCCTCCCTTTCCTTGAGGGCTCCCAAGGTGCATTTATTTACATGCATTTATTTGTGTCCTATTTGGCACCCACTGACAACTCAGAGAACATCAGCCATTTGGTTCAGCAAGTTGACGCACCGCTCTTCAGGAAGACTGCTAACCCCAAGCCTCCCATTTCTGCAGGCTGGCATCCCCTTTGGAATTAGGCAGAGGGATTCCCACAGAGCACTCACCCCACCATAGCACCCACCCCACCTTCCCCGCCACAACACCTTCCGTTTCACACTCGGTAGATTTGAAAGCCACCTTGTGAGAGGCAGGACCCCGGGGAGGACCCAACCCTAGGGAGCAGGGAGGGCCCAGCATGGCATCCGGCTCCCTGCTGCATCACTGGGAGCTCACAGCCCAGGCTAATTTCCATGGTAATTTTCCTGCTGCTTCCCAGCAGAGAAGGAAGGGATCCGGCTTCCCTCCTGGTGAGGGACTGTGCTGGTAGGGCCATAGCCACGTGCACAGCTTGTCCCAGCCACGAGAGAGCCCAGCTCCTGCTGCAGTTGGGGACGATGTGCGGGCAGAAGCAGCCTAGAGTCATCCTCTTGCACCTGGACGCCGTTGTGGGGCTGGCATTTCGCTGGCAATCTGTGCGAGCTCAGCCCTTTCGGTCATTTGTCAGCAGAGACAAGAGGCACAAAGAGTGGATTTATGGAGCATCTAGAGCGTTGTGGGGCCAGGGCCCAGATTGTTCTCTGATCCATGCATTCATACTCCTGGTTTTGTTTGTCTGTCATTTGCTTTCTTGCCATCCATCCCCTGGGAAATGTATTTATCACCAGTTTCCATAATTTGGTGGTCTGTTTTCATCTGTTACATGTGAAATCTTGGTATTTCTCCAAGATTGAGAGAGGGTGGAAATAGATTGCCTCCCGCTTAGGACTCTCAGCGGGGGAGTCTAGACATGAATCACCCCAGCTAATGCTTCAAGTTGTTGGGGTTCCCTGGGGATGTGGACAGGGAGCCTCTTCTTAACTCTTGTGATGCCGCCACCTCCCTGTAGCTGCCCACCGTTGCCAGCTCTGCATGGTCCTCGCCTACCTCCAAAAACTCAGAATGCCCCTTGGGGCCCCTTTGGAGCCCGCAGAGGGAAGTCTGTAGTAATGAACACTTGAATGCTCTAATCTGCTCCTTCATCCATATTTCCAATCTGCAAAAGTGTAATTGCAAAGATGCCATCCGCAGACATTTTCCCAGGAACCTTGGGCGCATCCCAGCCCAGAGTGACCCCGGCTTTTCCCCATGCCCACAGGAGAAAGTCACCCCAGAACTCGCTCACCCTCCAAGTACAGGTGCCTGGTGCTCAGGCAGGGGCTGGGGGACAGGAGAAGAGGCTCCAGGTGGCCGGGCTCCCTCCACAGGGATTGTAGCTGGAGCTGTCTCTGCAGCCTTGCATGGCCCAGGGGTCTCACACTGTAACACTTGCTGAGGGCTAGTACTGGGGGACTATGTGTGCAGGGACATCCAACAGCTCTCTGAGCATTGTGAAATTGCAGAGATGGGCTGTCACTTTGAAAGGCTGGTGGCTTCACCGCAGGCTGGACCGTGTCAGATAGACGGTGTCTGTGGGACCAGGGAGCGGCTCATTCGGCAATGTTCAGGGGATCGGCGGCCTTGGCCAGCATCCTGCCTGTCTGTGCTCCTTAGCGAGACCAGCTCTGTGGAGAAAGGGCTGCCTCAGCCACAACTCCCCAAGCCTTAAGTGTGCACCCAGCCCCCTTTCTCCCCGTGACGTCTCAAGAAGAATGTGCTAAATCTCATGACCGCTGCTTCCTGGAATAGTGGTTTCCTCTTGAACACTCACTGTGGGCTTCGTCCTTCCATCGCTGCACCTTATGAATTTGGGTGAAAAAAGGACTGTCCCTCTCTGAGCCTGCAGGTCATGTGGGCCTCTGAGCCTGCAGGTGGGACCAGCCCAGCCCAGGCTAATGTCTGCACAGGAACTTCTCTGATGCCTGCCAAGGCACCCGACCACAAATTTGTCCCAGCTCTCCCTGGTCCGCTTGTATTTGCCCCCACAATCCCCCGCCGACTCCACCTGGTCTCCAGGATCATTGCAGGGTTAGTTTGCCTGCTCTCACGCCCTGGCAAACCCCTGAAGGAAGTCACGGTCTCATCACTGCTACCTGGCCAGTTGCCTGGAAGGGTCAGAAGCACCGACTCACAGTCAGATCTGCATCCAGTGTGATCTGAGCAGTTGTCAACAGCTTTCGGCTTTGGTTTTCTGATCTATAAAACAAGGGTCTGGTTGGTACCTTCCTCCCTGGGGAGTGGAGCAGTAGATGGGGCAACAGGCACACAGGGCAGGACGGTGCCAACCCTGCATGTGCACAGTGCCACCGAGGGGCCACTTCTGTCCTGTCTCGTAAGCCTCTGTCTCCATCTGTGATCTCCCAGTCAGTGCCCTGAGGGGAGAAGTAACTCCTCATTCGATTTCCAGAGCCGACGTCTTCCCCTCGAGCCACCATCCTCCCTTGAGAAGTAAGTTTGTCGTGTGCTTCCTTCGGGTCTGCACAGCAGTGCTGAGCGGGGTTTGGGGTACACAGTCAGAGTTCAGGGAGTATATGCTGACTGAGAGGCTGGCTGGTGAAACTGTGACTCTGAAGCTAGACAGCAAGAAGTAGATTCTGAGTTGCTTCCAGGTGTCCTTCACTCCAAAAGGACATGGCTGCATGGGGGAAAGCCTCACTATATGAAATTTATTCAATAAATATTCATCAAGAGCTCACCATGGCCTGGCTGTACCTCCTGGGGGCTCAGAAATGAACAAGAAAGCCAACATCCAGGCCCATGTGGAATGAACCTGGGGCAGAAGATGAGAACTGACAGAAGCAAGCTCCAGAGGTGCTCAGAGTCACAAAGCAAGTAAAATAGGATGCATTGGTTATCCATTGCTGTGTAACAAGTTGCCCCAAGATGTGGCAGTTTAACACACACACAGACACACACACACACAATTTGGGTGTAACCATTTTTTTGTGGGATGGGGATCAGGCCCAACTCTGCTGGTTCCACCAGCTCAGGGGTTCGTAACGCTGCTGAGATGGTGCTGGCCAGGGCAGTCGTTATCTCGGTCTTCAGCTGGGGCACAAGCCTCTCCCCAGTAGTTCATGGCTTAATTTCTCATGAACTACTGGACCAAAAGCTTCAGTTCCAGCTACCACTGAATGCCACCCTCAGTTATTGCCATATGGGGCTCTCCATGGACACCTAAGCGTAGAAGTTTGCCCTGTCAGAGTGAGCAAGTGAGAAGAGCTGGAGCAGATACATGCTAAGACCCCGGCCTCTTCCTCTGTTGTAGCAATCTTTCTGGCAAGATGGCTGCTTTTAGGAACTTCCCCTTATGAATAGAAACTGAAGCTCAAAGAGAAAAAGTATTTTTCTCAAGATTATACGACCTAGTGAGCAGCAGGGCCAGGATTTGAGCCCAAGCTGTGTGGCTGTGGTAGCCCTGCTCCTGATACCGCACTGTAACATCACTCTGCCTGGTAGCCTCCATGCTGTCTGTTGTGGACTTCAGACAAGAGAGAAGGCAGCCACTCTAACAGCAATGGAGGTAGTTAGAGCAAGCTGAGTTGAGGTGTATTTTAAAGATACTGTTGATAGAGATTGTTGAGAAGCAGGATATGGGAATAAAAGGAAAGAAAGGCATAAGATGATTCTGAAATTGGAGGCTAAGAAATTGGGTAAATAGTGGTGCCATTACCTGAGATAGAAAATTGCAGGTGAGGAGCAGGATCAGGGGGAAAATCAAGAGTTCTTAGGGTAGCAGTCAGACCACAGATCCAGATTTGTGTAGTCATTGTTTGTGGACGACCACCAAAAGAGGGAATAAAGGAGAAAAAGTGGCCAAAGACCGAGGCCTCTGGTGCCTGAAACATTTAGAAATCTAGAAGAGAAAAGAGAGCCAGCAAAGGAAATAGAGATGCAGGGACCCATGAGGCAGAAGGGAAACCAAGGAGAATAGTGACTTGGAAGCTAGGTGAAGAGGGGCTCTTAGAAGGAGGAAGGGGTTTGCTGTGCCAAATGTTGGATAGAATGTGACTGAGAGGAGAGAGAAGACCAAATCAGATATAAAGCTGTAAAACTATTGTTATGGCTTGTGTTTAGATGTCCCCCAAAGCCTCATGTGGTCATAGGTGGGGCTTTTTCAAAGGTGGCTGGATCTAGAGTGTGTGATGCTGGGATTAAGGGTGTGTGATTACAAAATCAATCCACTGATTGGTTTGACACTGCCCTAATCCCAGTAGCCTAGAACCAAAGTCAAAGGGCCAGAAAGAAGCTGCTAAGGTACTTTGTTCACTTGCTTTGCTGTCTTCTGCCTGCCATGAACCGTTTCTCCTCTCTAATGGCTGTCTGCCATGCCACCCACCCTGCCTTGGAGCCAGCCAGTTATGGACTGAAATCTCTACAAACTGTGAGCTAAATAAACCTTTCCTCTTTTAATTTTGGGTGTTGAGTACTTTGTCTCAGTAATGAGAAAAGTAACCAAGACTACTATGTATTCAGAAAGATGGTAATTATGCAAAAGCAATTTCTCACACCCCTAAAAAAATTGTTTTTATTTTGATTGTTATATCAGTGGATTAATTTCAATCCAAGAACGTGGTATAGCTCCTCTAGCTATTTTGGAAGATATGTTGTAGTGTCTGGGTTATGTTGGTTTCTGTAAAGGACATTGAGGATTTTCTTTTCCCTCAACAAAAGGTGTTATAAATGTTATTAAGGCAGAGGGGTTAGTTACTGGCAGATCCTTTCGAATTGGTCAGACTTGGTTTGAGTCTTTTTTTGGCTGATCTTGTTTGATTTGCCCCTAGTTTAGGTTCTTGCCCTTGCTCCAGGGTGTGTGTTGTCCTTGATCCTGGCATTTCTGGAGCTTTAGAAGAATGCCCCAGCTACTCAGCAAGGATTCTCCAGTCTGGCTGGGCCAAAATGCAAAACTCCCTCAGCCCTGTATGACCCTCAGTATCTCTGATTAGCTTTCAGTCTTGTAGCAGCTATGGATCTAATCCTGCACATGGTCAGCTCCGCCTTCAACGTAGGGCAGTGGGGAGATTCACGGAAGACTTCTGGGGCTTCTCTCTGAGCCCAGACCTGCTGAGCCCTGTAGAATGACCCAGAAAGCCAGGCAGACATGGGGCTCACCTGATGTGGTTTTTCCCTCACAGGATCAGAATCCTGAACTCTGTGTTGCCCAATACCTGAAAATGGCAGCCCTGATATTTTTGTCTTGTTTCATGGTTGGCTGTAGCAGAAGGGCAAGTCCAGTGCCAGTCACTCCACTGTGGCTGGAATCAGTGTCCTTTTGATTTAATGTACACTTTTCTCCCATTCCCTATCCCAGCAGTTCCGTGTGTGTGTGTGTGTGTGTGTGTGTGTGTGTGTATGTGTCTGCGCGCACACGCGCGTGTGTCTATAGTTCTTTTGGTTGAAATAAAATCAAGTCAAACAACTTGTAATCGTGAATGAACTGAAGGGCCGGGTGTAGATTTCTGCCTCAGCCTTCCTTGGAGGTGCATGGTCCCCAGGCGATCATGTGTCGGATGCCTCCCCATCTTCCTTTTTTTGTTGTTGAGACAGAGTCTTACTATGTAGTTTAGGTTGGCCTTGAACTCACTATGTAGCCTAGGCTGGCCTCAAACTCATGATGATCTTCTTGCCTCGGCCTCCTGAGTGCTGGGATCACAGGCTTACACTACCATGCCTGGTCTCCTCCCCATCTTCCTTCCATCTTCCTTCCAAAGATACTTCTCTGTTCTGGGAAAGTCACTGTTGGGTCCTGCTCAGGCTTCTCAGGGTCCACAGGAATGTGCTTCCTGCTCTGAGGGACAATGGCTGCCTCTTTCCTGGCTGTGAATTACGAATTGAAAGGAGACACTTAACTTTCTCTGACTGGCACAAGAGCCCCTGTCCTGGGAAATCTGCCCACGCAGGTTCCTTCTTCCACCCGCAGCAGCAGAATTCCCATCCCTTGCTGCACGGGAATTCTAGACTTTGGTTTCCTAGGGGCCTTGGGCTACTAAAGTCTGTTGTGTAGTGGGGTTTCATCACCTCTATCTGGGGCATCATTTGTATCCATCTGTACATTCTATCATAGATCCTTACTAAATTGCTTATCCACCAAGCTTTTCTTAAGCACTTAAGCCATCCCAGGCATTATGGTAGGTTCTGGAGCCTCCAATCCTGGACTCAGGGCCCCAGGAATGCACTCAGGGTCCACCGCAGAATGACCCTGAGTGACTCTCGGGCTTGTTTGTCTCTAATGTGCTCAGATGGGGTCACCAAGATGTTGAGGAACAGCCACAAGTGTCCAGGCTTTCAACCTCCTAACACCTCTCTCATACCGCCCCCCAAGACTCGAGGTTTCCAGACTCACAGTTGGTCATGCCACTGGTACGACCTGGGGGGCTGGGCAGTGGCATTTGCTTCAACTAGGAGTCAGACATCTTCCGTTTGTACCTCATCTTTTTGTTGACTTGCTGCATGCTGTAAGCAAAGACCTTCCCCTCGCTGGGCCTGGCTCCTAAATATTCAAAATCTGAAAATTCTGGGCTGGAGGTGGAGAAACCTGGGTTTCCTGCCCAGCACTTCCCATGTCTTCATGGATCAGTCGTTGAGAAGGGTACCACTTCTTTGGAGAAAACAGAGTGTGAACCGATGACTCAATTTCTTTATACGACAGGCACTTTGCAGATCTGAAAGTGTGATTGAAAGCAGCTTCGCCTCTGAGCCAGGGCTTCGCCTTGACCCTGCAGACAGCATCACTCCCATCTGGTCTCCCCACCTTACAAAATCTTGTGTGTACCTTGGTGGGAGCCAAGCGGAGGGAGGGTCGTCGGGCCGCCCTGCTAATCCACCTCCTTGGAATTCTCCCACTTGTTTAGAGACTGGGCAATTTGCCTCCTGTGGCTGCATGACTCAGGCTGGAGTGCTTCCAAGCTCGCTCTGAGCCAGCGGCTCCCCCAGCCAGAGCCTGCTGCTGAGTCAAAGAGGCCTGGAACCTCCGGCTGAAGCCCCCTCGTCTCTCCCAGCCCGCCTCCAGGCAGCAGCCTCTCAACCCCAGGAAGGGGTGTACATCCAGCTTAGCAGACTGTGGAGTGAGGACCTGGTAGGGGGGGCAGGGATTCAGGGTGTCCCCATCCCCACACTGCCTCACGATTTCCAGCCCCTCTCATTGCTTTGTCTCCTTTTGCTTTGAAGTGTGAATCTCCTTCTGATGGGCAGACCCCAGCTTTGATGGGCGGTGCTGTCTAAATCTAAGCAACTCAAAAGAGTGAGCACAGAATTTGTCCAAGAGTCTTCAATAGGGCCGAATCTGATGGTGGTTCCATTCATCAAAGATCTGGAAGAAACTGCTCCCTGCACCTTAAAGAAATCGTAATTTAGAATAAAATAAGAAATCGCTTGCTGTGTATTTACATTAGAATCAAGCAGCCACTATATCATCTAGATTTGAGATAGCATTCTTTTTTAAAAATGTCCTTCCCAACAAAGCCACAGATTGCCTGCCGATGAGTCACAGAGCCCTCTGCAAACAGCTGCCTGAGCGGGACTTGCTCTGCACCTCCTTCTCCCTCGCCCCTGCAGCCTCCAATGTCCCCCTCCAACCCTGGCACAGAGTCACCCCTCCTCATCTTTCCCTCCTGGCCCTTCGCCGCTCACACTGCCAGGTCCACAGCCACCTTCAATACGTCACCTCCAAAGCAATGTCTCTAAACAACAGTAATTGTTTAGAAAATCGTACTGAACCAGAAAATTACAGGATTGTGAGTAATTGGCAGACAACAAGAGGAAGTGGATTCGAGTCGTGTCATCGGTTGGCGACACCTTCAAGCTCTCCTGGCTTGAAGTGATTCCAGAGCAACTTTATTTGACTAGTCTGTGTTGCACTCAAAGTAAATATTAATTCCATTATGCCATAAACTTTTATTTATCATGACGGCAAGTCATAAAGTTCTCTTACTAGAATATAGCTTCTAAATTGCATATCATAGATGAGATACAGCACACACATTGGATTCTAGCAGCAATTACCCACCATCCTTGTATACAAGTCAGTATTAAATGTGCTTTCTCAATATGAGTCGCAGCCTGAGCTTATGCAGAAAATCTTCCACGGCCATTATGCAGGAGCCCAGATATACAAGGCCAGGGTGACAGAGGAGGCACAGCCAGCAGGGGCCAGACACCAGGATCAAAGTGCACCAAGACGCCCGGCAGTAACTCATTTGAAGCATTCTTTGCATATTATGGGGCTGACTTTTTAAATTACATAAATTGCTCATTAGAAGCGTCTTGTAATTGCCTTACTCTGTGGTATTGCGAGAAGTGTGGGTTTTAATTATTCTTCTTTGATTTGTAGTGCGGTTTGACTTGTTCAGGGTGATGGTTTGAAAATATGGATCTGTTTTAATTGTGGCACTAAGTGGAACTAGATGACTCTGTTTATCAAATTTCTTGACTTTGTGTGTGGGGACTGCAGTGGGGTTTGACGGTTCCCTGGCCCTGGTGAATGCCCATGGGAAGGTCCCAGGTGGGTTTTGGGGAGAGGCTCTGTGAGCCTGTAGGAGCAGTGCTTTGGTTCTGCCTGACCCTCGAACAGCTTGCGTGGAGCCCTGGCCATGCATAACCAGACAGATAGAGTAACCTCTTCCCTGAAGCATGGACAGGATGGGAGAATCCGAAGCCTTGCATTCGCCTTTGGGCAGTGAGGCAGGCATGATGGTGCTGGGGCCAAGGGGATGCAGAGGTGCCTTCCTCTCTAGTCCACTTCTTGAAGGCAGCAGGGCCGCCCTGCTTCCTCGCAGAGGCTTGGCTCCTGCAGCCCAGAGGCCTCCACTTGGCCGGCCCCACCTGAAGCCAAGATGTTCTGTGCTCCAGAACTGGCTGTAGGCCTCCCTGGGCCCGTGGGCCCAGCCCTTGTCATCTAGCACATGAAATTGATGAGTCGTGAGACCAGAGCCATGGCTTCGGGGGTAAACTTCCAGGACCTGCTCAGGCTCATCTGCAGCCACTGATGAATAAAAACTCAATTAGGACGCTGGTCTTTGAAAGGGAGCTATTTTAGGACTCGCTTTTGGGAAGGCAGGGGATTTCTTTTTCCAAAATAAAATTATGCATTTGTCAATACGGCAATAGCATCGACTGCTTTCTCTTGGGGGTCTCTCGCCTTAATCTCCATCAGAAATCCTTTCTCTTTGAAGCCGGCTAGCACTGGGCTTGCGTGCATCTGGCTCACTGAGAGATGTCCCTCAGCCCCCTCCCATACCTGGCCTCACTTCTTCCTTTTGGAGCTGCTCACCTTGCAGCAACAGCACCGGGGATGGCCTCTGTGAGTCTAGGAGAGGAGCTGTCATAAAGCCCCAGCCCATTTCCCCTCTTTTTGTCACCTGTTTTATGCATGTGGCATTCTATTGCAGGCCGGACTTCTGTGACGTGAAAAATACACTAAATATGGGCTGCCACAGTAGCTGTCATTAACCAACCACTAGTTGTGCCTTTATAAATTTTTATACACCACTAAATTATAAATATGCAATGCTGAGAGTAATGAAATATGCACCTATAATATGTACAGTTAGAAGATTTGCAATTCCATATACATCTGCTGTGTTGGGAGGGGCCGGGTCATGCATCTGTTTCCCAGTTAGAGCCCATGTCGGGTTCCCCCCACCCCAGGGTCCCTCAAAAGGATCTTGAGGGAACCCTCATGGGCCCCTCTCAGCTGTGGGCTCCCTGCTTGGTACCTGTCCTCTGTCGGGCATATAGAGTCACCAGGCCTGGTTCAGCAGCTCCTTCCATGTCGCAGCCTGAGCGGGGCTGGAATCACAGCTGGATGAGGCTTCCTGGGGGAGTATGTCTGCTCGGGGAGTGGACACATCACTGAGAGAGGACGGTGGGGTGTGAGAGGGCCAGAAGGGCTGCAGCTGCTGTTGGAGCCAGGATGATCCTGGGCAGACCCATGACCTCTGTGTGTCCACGTGCTTACCTGTGAGTGGGCCTGTGCCTCAGCCTTCCCCTGATGCTGCTGGGAGCATCTGGGTTTGTTACAGGTAAATCACTTATTTCTGGAAGAGCCTGGCATAGATTAAGCACTCAGTACATGTTAACTATTATGACTACCAGTATCGTTGCTTGATTTCTTCCTGTTTGCTGCCTAGTAGCTGAGGTAGAAACTAGAGTCTCTTTCCAGTTAAAGAGCAGAGCTGTAGTGCTATACTGTTTGAATTAAAGAGATATGGTGTCTTCTCCAAAAAGGAATTAGTTTGGCTTTATTTCGGTATCAAAAATAATTTATTGTAAAAATGCAAACTGTATTAAAAGTTGCAGAAACTAAGGCCCCCAAATCAGTGTATACACACCCATCACATACACTTGTATAAAATATGTGGTCGGTTTTAATCATGACTGTGTAGTACACGTTATTTTATGTCATATAAAGGTGCACATTTTAAAAGCTGTGTATACACACCCATTACATACACTTGTATAAAATATGTGGTCGGTTTCAATCATGACTGTGTTGTACACGTTATTTTATGTCATATAAAGGCGCACATTTTAAAAGCTGTGTAGAGTCCCCCTGTATTCCACTACCTTACTATTGGATATTTACGTTGTTTCATTCACTCAATAAATGTTGGTCGAGCAACTACTAGAACGTATTGTTCTGGGTGATGGAAATATAGTAGCCCCTCTAGAGAGGGTAGATGGACACCAAGAACGAGAGTATAGGGAGAGTTGTGGGGAAATAAAGCAGAGGGAAGATGCCAGGGGAGAGGAGTGATCAGGGAAGGGCTAACTGAGGACCAGGGCAGTAAGGAGCCGAAGGAGTGAGTGTTCTGTGGAAATTTGGGGGAGAAGATGTCCAGCCACAATGTTTATTTTCTTCTATGCTTTTAAGAAACTTAGATGATTTTCATATTAATGAACCATGTTGAGTTTTTTGAAAAAATAAATTGTGTGATTTAGACTGAGAGGTTTTTTTGCACATAGATGACCTACTATTCCAATGCCACTTATTGAACAATAACAACAACAACAGCAAAAGCCCCACTCTCCTTTCTTCACTGAATTTGTTTTGCATCCTTGTGGAAAAATCAGTTGTCCCTATTTGTGGAATTTATTTCTCCTATCTCTGCTCTGACCCATGAATCTATATGCTACGAATCTCTGTTGTTATCAAATCACCAACAGCACACACATCCTCACTGCAGGTGTATAGAAGTCTTAAATTGGATATTTCTGTTTCCCCAACTGTATTTTTAAAATTGTTTTGACTATTCTAGTTCCTTTGCCTTTTAATGTAAATTTTTGAATCAGCCTGTCTGTGAAATTTGGACTGGTATTATGTTAGGTCTGTAGATCACCTCTGGGGAAATTTGAAATCTCTGCCATGCTGAGTCCTCTAAAACGTGACCATGGTACAGCTCTGCATTTAGGCTTTGTTCTTCAGTACTGCAGATTGGACCCTGGGTCTTCGCACTGAGCAACACCCTACCCCTTTATATTTTAATTATTTTAAGATATTTTAAGAACTATTTAAAAACTCTTCCTAAGTCACTAAGTGGCCTGGGCTGGGCTCAAATTTCTGATCCCGTCTCAGGCTCCCAGACCACTCAGATTATAAGTGTGTACCACCATGCTTGGCTAATTAATTTTTAAAAATTATTTTATTTGATATTTTATAGTTTTCAGTATACATGTGCTATGTGTATGTGTATATATATATATATATATATATATATATATATATATATATTTTGTGAGAGTTTTATCTAAGTCTTTAATTTTTTGGAGCCAATGTAAATAGTGTTTTTTTAAAACTTGCCTTCCAGTAATTCATGGCTAATGTATAATCTGTACAGTTTTTGTGTGGCCTTGTATCCTGTGACCTTGCTAAACTCACTTAAATTCCAGGAGTGTTTATTTTTCTGGTAAATGTCTCAGACTTTTCTGTGTAAACAATCAGATTGTCTGAACATAGTGACAGTTTTACTCTTTCCTCTCCCATTTACATGCCTCTTATTTCTTTTTCTTGTCATATTGCTGTGTAAAATTGGTACTATTTCTAACTTAAATGTTTAGTAGAATTTTCTAAGGAAACCATTGGGGCCAAGAGAATTCTCTTTCAGAAAATTTTAAATTACTAGGTACATTTATTTAATAGTTATAGGACTATTCGGGTTACTGATTTCATCTTGGGTAAACTTTGGAAGTTTGCGTTTTTCAAGGTGTGGTTCATTTCATCTAAGTTGTTGAATTTATGTATGTCAAATTGTTCATTGTTTTCCTTTATCTTTTTAATGTCTTAGAGATCTGGTATCTCCTCTCCCATTTCTGATATGGGTCATTTTTATATTCTTTCTTTTTCCTCTGTCAACCTTATCAGAGGTTTATTAATCTCACTTGTCTTTTTTGTAAACCAGCTTTTTCTTTGGTTGATTTTCAGTTTTCTTTTCTATTCTTCATTTCATTTCCAAATCACTTTTATATTTATTGTCTTCTTCTGTTGGCTTGCTTGGGGTTTGATTTGCTTTTTTTTTCCTAGTTTCTTTTTCAAAATTTTTGTTAATCCGGGTTTGCAGTAGATAATGTTCACATTCCTTGTGGGAAGTTGGTCCATGTACATAATACATCTTAATTCCTTAATTCCTTTTCCCCTCCCTCCTCCTCCATCCATCTCAATCCCCTTCTCATTGGAGATCAATCTCCCTACTCACTATTGTCCATCTTCTTATGGAGGAGACGTCTAGTATTGATTGAGATATTTGTTCTTTTCTAATGTAAACATTTAATGATACGAATCTTCCTCTAAGCACTGCTTTGGATGTATCCCACAGATTTTGATATGTTATATTGTTATTGTTTGATTAGTTAGAATATTTTCTAATTTCTGTGATCTTTTTCTTTGACCTGTGGGTTGTTGAGAAGAGTTAATTTCCAGATATTTGAAGGTTTTTGTTATTCTGATTTCAATTTCTAGTTTAATGCCATCATTGTCAGGGAAAATACTTTGATGATTGCAATTATTTTAACTTTGTAAGGATTTGTCTAATAGCCCAAGATATGATACTGGGTATGAATAGCCCTGCACACTTGGAAATAATGTGAGTTGTAATGATTTTGTGTGAAGTGTTCTTTAAATACCAATTAGATTTAGTTGGTGGATGGTGTTACGAGTTTTTCTGTGTCTTTGATGATTTTCTGTCTCCGCACACTGTGGACCCCTGGGAGAGGGTTCCAGGCCCGTCTGTCTGGGTCTGGCAGCTTCCTTGAGTATTCTCATCCCATCTTTCCTTCCTGAAGTTTCGAGCTGCATCAGATATATGTTCATTTTTTCCTTCAGTTTTATAAGATTTTGCTTCATACATTTTGAAATATGCCGTTATATGCATACACATTTAGTATTGTTATTTCTCATCCTTTTATTTGGCTTCAGGCTTGAGTCCTTGGTTAGCCTGAGGCTCTGAGTTTTGTTCTCATCACCAGAAAAGGAAAAGGAAAAGAAAAAAAGGAGAAGGAAAAGAAAAAAAGGAAAAGGTGAGGTTTGCTCTGTAGTCTACCTTGCCTGATAGTGATATATCCACTCAAACTTTATTTTTTCGTAGTGTTTACACGGTGTATATTTTTCCATCCTTTTACTTGTGATCTATTATTATTATATCTGAAGTGGGTTTTTTATGAATGGCGTATATTTGCAGCATGTTTTTTTTGTTACCCATTCTGACAGTCTTTGTCTTCTAATTGTTGCATTTAGACAATTTATATTTAATGCAAGTGTTGACTTTTTAGTTATTTGCTTTCTGTTTGTTTCTTGTTTTTTTCTTTGTTTCCTTCTTCCTCCCTCCTTTTGTGTTACTTGGACTTGTTTTTAGTATTCTATTTTGCCCATTGTGTTTATTTTTTGCTGTGTCTTTTTGTATAGTTTTACGTGTTCTGTGGATTACAGTACACACAATTAACTTTTCACCACCTACTTGTAATCAGTACTTCACCGCTTCAAGTGAAGTACAGAACATTAGCACAATATAGATCTCTTTACTTCTTCCTTCTGTATTTTAGTTGTTCAAGATATTATATCTACATACATTAAAAACCCCCAATAGAGAATTTTATAATTTTTTTCTACCATCAGAAGTATTTTCAAGGACTTACGGGGAGAACAGTCTCTCCTATTCACTTGGATGTTGGTTAGTTCTGTTGTTCTTCTCTGATCCTTGGTGTTCCGTGTTTTCTTCTGGTTTGTACCTGTATATTTTAGATCTAAAGTGACCCACAAAGCCTCATGAGTGTGGAAGGCGATTGGACTGTGGGGCACAGTAGCTGGCTTGCTGTTACGAGGTGGGGTCTTGTTGGAAGAGGGGTCACTGGGGTGTGACCCAGACGGGTTTGTCTCTCTTCCTGACTCCCCTCTTGAGTCCTGTCCACCACGAGGTGGGCAGCTTTCCTCTGCCCAGGCCCTTCCACCATGCCGCTGACCATACAAGGACCGAAACTTCTAAAACATGAGCTAAAATAAACCTCTCCTCCTTTTAATCGCGGGTGTTGGGTATTTTGTCCTAACGAGGAGGTGAGTGACTAAGACAGTAACGTCTCTTCTATCTGAAGAGCTTCTTTAAGAAATTTTTTAGAACGAGTCTTCCAGAAGCTCATTCTCTTAGCTTTCCTGCATAAGATACTGTTTTTATTTCATTCCTGAAATGTTTTTATTTCATTCTTTCATTCCTGAAGGATAGTTTTACTGAATCTAGAATCTTAGGTTGACAGTTCATTCTTTTATTGCTTGAAAATGTCATTTGGCTTCTTTCTGGCCTCCATGGCTTCTGGTGAGAAACCTGCAGATATTCAAATCATTGTTCCCTATAAAAGGGGGTTGGTGGTTACTTCTCTGTAAAGGGCCAGATAGTGAACCCTTTTGGCTTTACCAGCCATATATGCCTGTGTCACAGCTGCTTAACTCTGCCACCGAATCACAGAAACATCCTAGGCACTGCTTAGAGGAATGGTTATAGATATGTTCCATAAAACTTTATTTACAAAGCCAGGAAGGTCACCGCCTGACCTGTGGACATAGTTTACTGCCCTCTATCCTCCAAGGAATGTGTCTTTTCCTCTGGCTGCTCTGAACACTTTCTCTTTGTCATTAATTTTCAGCAGTTTGATTCTGATGGGTTTGAATATGAGTTTTTTAGATTTAGCCTACTCGAAGTAGACTAAGCTTTTCAAATTGGTAAATTTATGTCTGTTTATTCAAATACTTTTTTCTACACCACAGTCTTTCTCATCTTCTTCCAACACTCCAATAATACAGATGTTAGACCTTTTGGTATTATCCTACTGTGCCTAGAGGCCTCACCCTCCATCCTTTTTTCCTCTGTTGTTCAGATTGAATAATTTCTATTGAAGTTCTTTGGGATCATTTATTCCCTATAATCTCCATTTTGCTATTTAGCCCACCCACTGAGTTTTCAGTTCTAAAATTTCCATTTGGTTCTTGTTTGTAGTCTCCATTTCTATTCTGAGACACTCTGTCTGAGCATTTGTTTAGAGTGTTTACCCTGACTTGGAACAGTTTTACGCGAGCTGTTTTAGGTTCTGCCAGACAATTCTACCACGTATCTTTTTCTAAGAAAGTTGAGATTTGTCCAGCTCCTACTGTGCTAGCCGGCTTGGGGTTGTACTCTGTGCATGTTGAATGTTACATGACAAGGCTCTAGTTCTTATCTCAGTCAGAAGGAGGATGTGGATATGTATGTGGTCGTGTTAGTAGGTGGTCAGTCCAGCGGGTTCAGGTTGCAGGTTCCAGCCAGCCTTCCATCGACTGTGGCTCCCTGGTTAGTTCCGTGTCCAAAGCCTTTTGTCTTTCCAGGCACTGTCCTGCCTTTGCACCTCTACAGTCAGTTGGCCTGCATGGATGACGGCTGACCCCACAGCTCCAGGAGGTCATCAGTAACTTGCTCGAATTCTTCCTAGGCCTCTCTTTTCAGTCTTTTGATGGAAAGCTGGAACCTTAGTTACCTTGCTGTGTTCCACAGATCCCATATTTGCACCCACATCTGGGGCCACGGCAGCAGGTCTGAGACAACAAGCAAAGCAACAAGCAAGGCAGCCCTTGCCCTCTACAGGGCAAGGAAGGGCTATAGGTCTTCCTTCTGCTGATGATGTTTGCTCTCTGGTGATTCTCATGGTCTCAGGCACCTGGGCTTCCCTGCCACTGCCGTCACCACCCCAGGACTGCCAGGGTTTCAGTGCAAGTGAACAGCAACAAAAAAAGAAGAATGAGGGTTTCCTTCACTCTTTCTGTGACTTGGGTCCTCCTTCTTTCTCCATGAGCTCCAATGGTGCCCCTTCCCCAGCTCCAGGCTTCTAGAGTCCGTGCCTGGGGATGTAGGGCACCAGGAAGCTCATGGCTGATTCTATGGTATTCTAGTGCTGATCTTCTCCCCCATTTGACTGTTGGTTTTCAGGGCTCTCCAGCATTTTTCAGGTCTGACGGTGGCTGTCAGCATCTTGCTCCATCTTGCCCAGGAGCAGAGCTGCTCCTGTGGGCTTTGCTCACTGCTGGGAGCTGCCCTGTCTGCCTTTTACTGTCTTCCAGAAGGTTTGCTGTCCTTTGGGCCACTTCCAATATGGCCCTCCTGCCTTTGATGACTTCATTTTCCTTCCACTTATTTCCTGAGCTCTGCCAACTCATGTTTCAAGCCCCTTTGCTGCCTGCCCCTTTGCTTTTGTAGCTGTGCTCTGGGTTTTTGTTTTAAGGAGGCACTTGCTTCACTAATATCCTTTGAATGATAGTAATACTTGGCCAACAATCTTCATGGTTCTGTGACATTTTTCTGGTGAGTGTTCTTCATCCACTTAATTTCATTTTGCTTCTACTTCTTTTCTGTATTTTTATAGTCAGGATTCTGATTCCTTTTCTGATATTTCTAGTCTTGCAGTAAAGTGAATTTCCTGACCCTTGTCCCCCGGTCTGCTATTTGAAAGCATTTTGTCAGGGGGATAATTGAGGGTAGGTTTTCAGGCTGGCATAGATTTTCCTCGGATGGTGAAGGTTTTCAGACACAGAGTTGTGACTGCTCATGAGCCTTCTTCCAGTGACACAGACAGGCTACAGGGATGCCACCCATCCAGCTTCTCTGACACTTTCCCACCCAGCTGTCTGGACTAACCAGGAATCCTGGCAGTTCTATGCCGCAGGTGGGTGGATGAGTCCTGTATCTGTTGTTCTGAACACAAACACCCAGGTGTTTGCGCCTGGGGGCAGATTCTCTCTGCTTTGATGAACTATGCTCTGCAGGCTTTGCCTGAGGTCTGTGGTTGCAGAAGTCCCCCTGAGGTACCTTCCTGTGGCCCGTAAGTGTCCTGGGACCTTGTTAGACCTGTTGCAGTGGTCAGCAGCCCTCCTGACAGAGATTCGGGAGAATTTCTGCACTTCAAACTTAAAGTTTGTGTTTCTCCTGTGCTTTTCAGTATTGGGAGGTGGATGATTTCCTAGAGCAGGAGATAGCAACATATTTATCCTATCATATTAAAGCCAGAATCTGGGCAGGTTTATTTTAAAAATATGATCAAATTACCTTCAGTAATTGTAGATGTTTTTACAGGTGTATAAATTTAACCTGATGGGGAGGAAAGAGATGTGTGGGGAGATGGGACACACAGGAGCAGAAAGACAGATGAGAAAGTGGCTTCCTTAGTGGCAATCAGCTCTCCCTGGGGACAGTAGGAAGTAGGCGGAGGGGCCTGTAGAGAGCTGTGAAAGATGCAAAAGGGCCACTTGGTTTCAGGGTGATGCGTTTTGAAGGCATTTGTGCATCTGGATTCTAAGCCCCCACCCTGGCAGCTGGGGAGACCAACCACCCTCTTCCCGGAGGTGATTGTCCGCAAAGTCACCACTCTCTGGGGCAGGACCCATTTCCGGGGCACAGCGGTTCCCACCCAGGCAGAGGCCCACCTCCCGGTCACCCCACAGCCTGTGTTTGCAGAACCCCGCTCTCTCCTCTCCGCGTGAGACAGCCTGCTGCCAGCCTTCGGCCGACACTCTGTCTGCTGCTCTTCTGGCACGGGCTGGAGAGGATGACAGTGTGGAAGGACGCCGCTGCGTCTGGTCAGGGAAGGGTCCTGGGGGTTCTGGCTGCAGCTGGGCCTCGGGATTTGGGATGCGGGATGCGGAGTTGGTGGTGTTCCAGGCTGCGTGGATGCTCAGGGCGCTGTCTGTGGTTCTCAACGGCCACGTCCAGGTAGGGCGTTGCTGCTTCTCTTCATCTCAGAACAGAGTGTCTTAAGTGACGGCTCCCAATAGTAATGCTAAACCATGTACACCTGTAGGCTCTGATGGGCCGGAAAAGGGCAGCCATGAGGAAAAAGAGCCGTGCTTTTGAATCACCATGCAACAAATGGAATGGAATCACGACTTGGGTTTCACAATTGAGGTGGTTGCTCCCATGTGATACTAACAAATCTTTCACATTTCTGACAGCTACATTTTTCTCCTTGTATCTCCTTGTATCTGGCCCATTCTGCATTTATGGGGCTTAGCTTCAGGTGGGCCCCCCAGGACCCCCGAGACTTGGCTGTTCATCTGAGTCCCAGCAGTAACCCCCTGTGACCACCGTAGACCTATCTCCACCTCCAGCCGCCAAGCAGAATCCCCAGGTTGTAATCATCTCGAGATTCTGGCTGAAGGATGGACTTGACCTTGGGACGTGGGGAGGAGGGATGATTACATTCAGAGAAAGAGAGGAAGCAGGAGGACGTTGAAAGCGTTTTGGACTTGACGGCGATGATGGATATCAGAGAGCACAGAAAGGGGATGAGGACATGTCGCAGGGTCCAGTTTCATCGCTCCTTCTCCTAGAAGGCAATTGGCAGTGGTCGACTTCGGAGCAGCGCTGGGACCAAGGGTCCTGTTGAATCTACCCCTGCGCCTTAGGCCTCCGAGCCCCCAGGGAAGGGGATGTTCAGAGTGTGGCGCTGTGGACACATTATCTCTTCATTGGCCGGAGACTTGTCTGGGTCTGAAGAGTGGGGCTGGCCTGGGAGGCAGAACTTGGTGTGGGGTTTTCTGTGCAGAGCTTTGAGACCTGGAGGCCAGGGAGGCGCGCAGTGCACAGTGTCTCCCCGCGCCTCTCCCCATGCAGGCTGACTCGGCAGCTCAGAGCGGGCCCAGGGGAGCAGTCGGGCCTGGCCTCCACCTGACTGGTCACTTCTAAGCTGGGTCAACGTGACAGCTCTCTGACCCCTTCTGCACCTCATGCCTCACCTGCCAGCTGGGACTAGTCTACTCTTAGGACTCTGTTCTAAAATGCTTGAGGCTGCTGTAACCAAGGCCCACAAACTAGGTGACCTAAGACAACAGAAATTACTGTCACATCATTCTGAAGACCAGGAATACAAAATCAAGGAGTCACCTGGCATGCCAGCAACCCTTGGTGTCCCTTGATTTGTAGACAGCTTGTGACTCCAGTCTGGTGTTCCCTATGTGCATTTCTCTCCGTGTCTTCACATGATGTTCTTCTAATGACATAGTGGTTGGATTTAAAGCCCACTCTAATCCCATACGGCCTCATCTTAACTAATCCCATCTCCCAGGACCCTGTTTCCAAGTAAGGTCACATTTGGGGTTCTGAGTGGACATGGATTTTGGAGGGACACTGTTCAACCCAGCACAGATGCTTCAAAGACTAAGTGAGATTATACATGTGAAGTATGACACACAATGCCCAACACACAGCCACTGTAAGGAAGGGTGTAAATGTGGGCAGCAGGGGAGGAAGATGCTGGAGCCCACGTGGGGGAAGTGGGACGACTCTGGGGAGGTGGCCTTTGAGCTGAGCCTGCAGGAAGGCTAAGGGTCCCCCATCAACAGAGGGTGCAGCCACATTTGGTGGCTGTGCAGGAACCAGCTGTGTGGCAGCCGAGGCCTGGAACCTTGGAGCTGCTAGGTCAACTGTTAACTTAGCTGGTCAAAGGATCAGTCAATCTGTGTGACCTGAAGGAAGTCATTTAACCTCATAGAGCTCCCAGACTTCATCTGCAAAATGGGAAGAAGAATGCTATATGGCTGTGAGGGTCAAATGAATTAAACAGTGTGCACCCATCGATGTAGCGAACTCTGCGGGTTTGCTCCTGTGGGAAGGTAGGACGCTCACTCGGAGGGATTTTGAATGAGCTGGAAATGGCTCTGTGTCTGTGCCCTCCTGGGTGCCCAGTGCCTTCAAACTCGGGCAGCGGTGGAGGTGCAAAGATCTGAGCTGAATGACACCCACATGGCAGGTGTCCTCTCTGAGCCGTGGCCCTGGGCCAGTGAGAGTGGACTGGAATGTCTCCTGTGGGACACAGCACTGGGCACCCTGACAGGGGCTGAGGCAGCAATGGTCACCACCCCGTTTCAGAGGTATTTATGAGACACTCATAGTGGTTAAAGCAAAAGGCAGCATGGTGAGAGCTAAGTACGTGATGCTTCTCTGTCCCTGCCTGGCAGGGAATGACACATTTCTTGATCCTTTCAAAGCCGGGGGGGGGGGGGCTGTGACTGCTTTGCTCACAGAGGCTGACCCTGTCACCAGAGCCCTAGTGGCTAAGGGGTCACATGCCTGTGTCAGGTGACAGGAAGCCCTGGAGAAAGGGCAGGTATGTGGAGCTAGCAAATGTGCAAGAAAGAGGGGGCAGAAGTACCGCAGCCTGCTGTCAGGGCCCCGTGCACCTGGGCAGCCCCCAGGAGGCCCGCGCCTGGCTTGGCAGCCCACATCCCTCGGAGGAGATGGGATGGCCTTGCACTGCTGGCTGTGCAAACACGGGGACATGCCAGGGAGCACCAGGTGGCACCTGGAATTTTTCTGAACTTCACATGGTGAACCTGCCTGTGAAGGTTCACTGAGCCCAGTGAGTTTGCTCCGTGATAAGTTCACAGGGATTTTCTCCGGGGTGGTTGCTGGTATGTCATAGATAAAACATGACACTGGGCAACTTGACAGGGGCTGGGGGTGAAGGCTGGGGGAGTTTACAAAGCGTTTTGGGGCGATATTTACAAGAGACACTCGCCCAGGTTACAGAAAAATGTAATGTGACCAGAGCTAAGCATTATTGATTTTTCTCCTCCATGTTGGTATTAAATGAATCACGGCTAGTACAAGCTCTGACTGGATTAATGGGGTTTCCTTAGATGGCTACTCAGCCAAGAGAGCTACCAAATTGGAATTCCACGGGAGAGGATTATTGGACGTGACAAATAGGAGAGGAGGCATGTTTTTCCTCGGCTATTTTGGGGGATTACATAAAATGTTGTAAAAAGGGAGGGCCCTTCTCCTCTGCAACCAGACAAGATCTTTCTCGCTGCTGAGAAGCGGCCCCACCTGTTAGCAAGGAGAGCAGCTCTTGGCTGCTGTACGTCTTATTTACCGTGGCACCAGGCTGGATCCCAGCTTAGCGCCTGGGGCTGGCAGATGCCTCGAGGTATGGGGTGGAGTGAGGGGGTGAGTGGGATGAGCGGGGGACACCCAGTGGGGGAATCTAGGGAAGCGCGAAGGCGGCTTCAGCTGTGTGTTTTGGGTGGGTGGGAATGGATGGCTGGACTTGCAGGCAACGCTGATATATTCAGTCAGTCAGCGAACCTCCTTGGGCACGTCCTACAATGGTCTCATTTCCAGCTCATCAGAGTCTGCAGTCTTTTGGGAAAGTAGACACTGAACACTCTCATAATCAGTTACCTAAGTGCAATGGTGGCAGGCACGTCTAAGGAGAAGTTACAATAATAGGGACTTGCCCTGGTGTAGGGACAAGGCAAGGTTTCTCCCAGGCAGTGACGTTTACGTGGAGATCTGAAGGAAGGGTGAGTGTTAGAGAGTTAAGGCAGTAAGACATAATGGATATAAGTATTCATTCATTCATTCACTCACCCACTCATTCAACAAATACTTAGGGAGCATTCTTCATGTGCCAGACACGTTCCAAGTGCTAGGAAGATTCAAGGGTGAGCAAAACAAGGTCCTTGCCCTCAGTAAACTTAAAGTGTCTGGTTCTGTGCATCTTTTGTTAGATTTATTCCTAGGGAGTTAATGTCTTTGATGTCATACTCGATCTTTCCTGGTACCCTAAATATTTGTTTCGTATCCTGCGGCTGCTGATGCAGAGAAATACAATTCATTTTTTGTGTGTTGACCTTATCCAGCATCCTTGTCAAATTTATTTATTCAATCTAATATCTTATCTCCTGAATCCTGTGTGTTCTCTACGTGTGTATCCAGTTGTGTCATCTATAAACAATGAACTTTTATTTCTTCCTTTCTGATTTGTAAGTCTTTGATTGCTTTTTCTTGCTTTATAACACTGGCTATGATTTCCAACATGATATCAAGTAGAAATGGTGATCACAGGCACCTTTGTCTTGCTTTTGATATTATTTATTCCTATTTTCCCCAGAGTTTTTGTTTGTTCATTGTAAATGAGTATGGTTATCTGTTTTGTGTGAATGAAAACTATTTCTGATTGAGACAGAAGAGACCACAGTCACCACGCTGTTCTCCTTGTACTGTGTAGCTAAGGCTGCAGCAGTTTGTACCAGGGAAATGTCTGGCTGGCGGTTGTGATTGACCAGGGCTGCTCCCTGTGGATCTGGGAACAGTCCACAGTCACCCTTCAGGATCCGGGTGGTTTCTGCAGCAAAGACATGGGAGAGCCCATGACCTCTGCTTCCTTTAGATTCTCAAATACTTTTTCGCCCCTCCTCCTGCCTTGTCGGCCAAGGACCCAATGTGGTGCTGCCCCAACTACGCAGTAGGTTAATCCCAACGATAGGATTGAAATACATAGTGAATATTTACATTTTTAAAAATTTGTTACAATAAAAGACACATTGTTATTAATCCCCTTCAAAATACTCCCCTTTCACTTCAAACTTTCTTACCTCATTGTTCTTGCCACTTTCCAAAGGAGTAAATGCTTAAATTTAAAAAAAAAAAAATTATTGCAGTAAAAGGCGCATTGCCATTCATTCCCCTCAAAATACTCTCCTGGCTTTGAGCACAGTATGCCATTGTTATTTCTGCTTTCTGAAGCAGTTCTGGGAAGCTTCTTTTGTGAGTGTTTTTACCAGGTGTGATTAAAAAAAAAAAAAATGCAGCGGATGCTGTTGGTGAGTAGCATCCAGGGGAAAGGGGGCCTCTTGAAAAGCATCACCACGTGTCCTCATCCACCTTATTCACCACATCTTGTACACTTTGACTTCTAATCCTTCCCCAAATTCAAAATGCCCACAAAAGCAAAGGTTTTGAGTTGATTCTGCATGTTGAGGCAGCCACAAAAAGATATAAAAGAGGACTCCCGGAACTGCTTCAGAAACCCGCAAGAATGGTGGAATAAGTGTGTTTGAAGCAAGGGGGAATGTTTTGAGGAGGATAAATGACAATGTGCCTTTGATGTAATAAGTTTTTCTTTAATTTAAACATTTGTCTTTTTCAATCACACCTCATACGTTTAGGGACAGGGGAAGTGACCTTCAGGGGGATCCAGAGACTAATAGGCCTCATGTAAGTGGACTTTGCATAGGACTCCATTTATTTCTAGGTCTCTGCCCTAACATGGGGACCATGGTGACACTTGGGGTTTCTGCGTCTCAGTGTTAACTTGGTTTCTGTGTCCAGTGGTCCTTAGATACCTAGGTATTATCCCCCAGCTCACAGATCCCCAGACAAATGGTGGCCAGCCCTTTGGGGAAGGGGCGAGGACTCATCTCTGGGTATGTACTTGCTGTGGAGAGCAGGGTCCCCTCTGCACACCTGGCCGTTTCTGCTTCCAGTGAATTCCAGGACTTAAAGCTGACTCTGGAGATTGGGGAAGGGATTGTGTTCTCAGCCTCCCAGGCATCTGCCCTTGATTTCCTCTGCCAAATAAGCTTGTCAACTGTCCATCCATCTTGCCCATGTTCTGATGACCTTCACAGTAATTCTCAGCAGGTCTTTGGCTACCACTTGGACCTTGATGCTCGTTTCAGCAATTTCAGCCTTGACTTCTGGTAGCTAAGCACACCGGTGCTCTGCCGCCGCGGGTCCTATCGTCCATCGCTATCAGCAAGCCAAGTTCTCCATCAGTCTCTCTTCTTTCAGCCCCTGCTGTGGCCAGCAAAGGAGGCTACCACAGACTTTTTAGGGGCGCTGGGCCCCTCTTGCCTGTCCATCTTGATGACCTTGGAACCCAGTGTGCCCTCCTCCTTTCCTGTGGGACCCATCACTGGCAGGTGCTCTGGCCGTGCAGGGTAGCTCCATTCCAGCATGCCCACTTTCCTGGGCACTTTCATCCCTCCCTCTGCTTTCTGCCAGGGCCTTTCTGGCATTTCTGTGTCTCTTTTTGCATAGTTTTAGGAGCCATCTCAGTAGGGCGTTTAATGCCATCTCTGTAGTGTCCTTGCTGTGGTGCTAGATCGCATGAGAACGCTCTTCATGATCCAGTTTTATGGTCAGGTGCCCTTGGCCAGGCACCCTCAGAACTGTCCTCACGCAGGCTTCCTTCTCGGCTGTGGGATAGACCAGAGCAGGACTTATCCTCTTTGGAGAGCCCTTCCTTCCACTGTCAGGCCCAGCACACTCCCTGCTGTGTCACCTTGCCGCCTACCCCTAGTCGCAGGCCGCACTTTCAGCAGGGAGAGCCGGAACGTGTCTGGGGTTGCGGCACCACCTGCCTTGGAAGGCAGAGGCTCTGCAGTGTTCCTCAGAGAAGGAGTGGGCACTTCTGAGGCTTGGAAGATGGAGAAGAGGGTTGAGGAGTCAAAATCTTTGAGAACATCTGCTCGGATGTCCCCTCCGTGTGAGTCCCCAAATTCTAAGCCTAGCCCCCGACCCTGGCATAGCAGACCTGCGCTGGCTGCACTGTGACCTGTGCTGGGGTACGTCTACCGTTAGACCTGCCTTATTCTGTGCTTTATGGGCCTGCAGTCAAAAGCTCTCTGGTTTCCCATTGCCTAGTATTTGCCCTGAGCTGTTTATTTTCCATGCAAAGCAGGGTCTGCACACCCTTCCTGACGGGACAGATAGAAAGCACATACTTTGGCTTGCTGGCGGCCCGGCCTCCCTTGTAGATACTGACTCTGCCTGGTAGAGAGCAGTCATGAACAGTATGAAATGAACAGATGTGGCTATGTTCCAATAAAAGTCTGTTTGCAGAAACAGGAAGCCACTCTGGGCGACAGTCGTTTCCCACCAACATCGATAGCCATCCAGTCCCACCGTCCATCCAGCCGAGACTCTCAGAGACGGCTGGTGGGGTGTAAAGTGCTCAAGTCATTTTCCATTTTTTTTGGAGTCACATTGGACTCCGAAATGCCTACATTTGCCATTTTTCTAATAATCTGTCCATTTCACCTAAGTTTTCAAGTAGTAGGTATAAAGATGCTTATAACGTTTTGTAACCTTTTAAGTCCTTGTTTCATCTGCACATGCATGTTTTGTGCCTAATGATAACTGTAACGTGCCTCTTTTCTTTTGCTAAGAGTTTTCAAAAGTTTGTGAATATCAGACTTCAAAGAATCAACTCTTGACTTCTCCGATCTCTATCCAGGGTTTGTTTTCCCCAACATCAAATTCAGCTCTCATCTTTCCACTTCTCTTTGTGCTGACTCAGTTTTTCCCTCTGTGTTTACTATTTTTTGTTACTTAACTAATTATTTTTCATGCCTTCTTCTTTTGAAAAAAACCGTTAAAGTAAATATTTTTCCCTCAAAGTACTATTCTAAGTACACCCACAAGTTTTTATCAGCATTTCTACTGTCCCCCAGTTCAACATATTTTCTGAGTTCTCCTTTTTTTCTTCTGTAGTGCCTGTGGCTAGTTTTAAAGTTTCCAAATGTGTGGAGAGGACGGAGATTTCCACCAATTCTCTCTAGAAAAGCCTTCCTCTGGTGTCCATGTGCTTTACTCCCCCACAACCTGCAGGTTCAAGTTTACCTCCTAGGGAAGGTGATCTCCACTAGCCAATTTTTAAAATTAATGTATTTTTTATTAGTACATGTTTGCAGTACATAATGGTTACATGTATCATGGGTAGTTTATATCTGTACATAACACATCTTGATTTTTTTCCCTTCCCCTCCCATCCCTCCCTTACCCCTCCAACTCTTAATCCCCTTCCCATTTGAAAAAGCTCTATTTCTGCTTTTCTTTTTTTTCTTCTTATTACACTTCCTCTGCACTCCCAACACAGTCTGGGCTTATTGCTCTGTGTTTTCTAATTGTTTGTGTTTCTCCCCACTCCTGTAGCACTCAAAGCAGTCCATGAAAACACGCACCGGGTGGAAAGTGTATGTGGCATTGCGCCGTACCGAGTAGGTCCTCAAGAACCACCCAGTGAATGAAGTGAGGGCGCTCACAGTAAATCCCCGTCCCGATTGCCCTGTAATTAGAGCTTGTGCTTGGGAGATACTGCCCTTCTCAAGTGTGTTGAGCTGTGATTTCCGGCGTAGAATGCATTCCAAGCGTGCTGTGTGGTGCAGAGCCCTGCAGAGTAGGTCAAGTTTGTTGTGCTACTCACATCTTTTGTAGTTTTTCTATTTGATCTACCTAATATTAAGACAGGTATTCTAAATTTTCCCACTGTGATGACAGATCTGGCATATCCTCGTTGAATTTCTGCCCTGTGTTGCTTTAACTATTTTAAGGCCGTGTTATTGGATGTATATAGGTTTAGAGCTCTAGCTCCTCTTGAACTGAATGTTTCGTCAATGCATCTTGGCCTCCTCATCTCTGGTGCTGCTTTTGGTCTTAGAATCTATTTTATCTGCTGCTTTTTGATTAGTAGTTGATATAGCGCTTCCCATTCCTTCACTTCAAACATTTCTTTCCTTGTGTTTTAGTTGTGCCAGGTTTAAATACCCCTTATCAAGATTTTATTTTTAATCAAAGCTGGTAACCTCTTTTATTCTGAGAATTGAATCTATTTAGATTGGCTATACATATTGATCTTACTTTCATTATTGTAATCTAGGACTTTCTTCTGTTTCTTTGTGTCTCTTTTTTTCCTTCTTCTTTGTGGCCACGCTTTTAATTGATGGAGCTTTTGTTGTCCCCTTTTTCATTTTTCAAAAATTTGTATGACTTAGAAGTTTCAACTTTTATTTCCATTTTGTAATGATTACCCTAGAAATTCTGACAAAGACATGAAACTTAACAGAGTCTAAGGTTAATCAATAGTTTGACCATCCTCTTAATTGATATATTTAACCACAAAAAATCTACACCTGGCCCACCCCACCTGTCTGTGAGGATGTTGATTATATCCTGATTTTTTTTCCCTACTCCACAAAATAGACATTGTTATCATTATCGTCTTACACAGCTAATATTTCCATTTTTTCCTTCAACAAATACTTGTTGAATTCTATGTGCCAGCCCCTGTTCTAGGCACTTAGAATACACAATGAGCAGGACAGATAAAAGTCCCCCACCCTGTAGACCTTACGTGCTAGCTGGGTGAATTATAGACGATATTAGAAGGAGACCAGTACTGTGGGGGAGACAAAGAACGGGGCACGAGGTCATGGAGTGGGAGGCACCAGGGCCCAGAGTGCCTCCTTGGGGCCCACATAACTGGAGGGCTTTGGCTTCCACCCTGCTGCATGAGGATCCTCTGCAGGGCTTGGAGCCCTCACTGCTGTGCCTGAGACCATATGGAGGAAGAGGAAGCCAGCTGGGAGGTTGAGGTGGTAGCCCGGGTTAGAGATGACGGTGCGGGCAGGCAGGTGGCAGAAGGGGTCTGAGACTCAGCCCACATTTCCTGAGAGATCAGATTTAGGTAGAGCCACGTGTGTTCCCGAGGGTGTTTGTCCTCAGCACCTGGAAGAAGAAAGTGGGCATCAGCAGACAGGGAGGAGTTGGAGGAGGAGCCATTTGGGACAAAGCGTGGGAGCTCTGCTTTCAACAAACTGAAACTGAGATGTCTCAAAACTCAGGAAGACGGCTGGGTCCCAAGTCTGGGGTTTCAAGTGTGTGTCATAGTTTTATGGGCCTGAGGTGTATGTAGTTTTTGAGAGCCTTTCTTTGGAGAGAAAATGCAAAGTGAAATAAAAAACAGGTACAAGAGAGGTCATGGTCTCTTTCCAAGACATTGAGGTGGTCTGTCTCTCTCTCTCTCTGTCACTGTGTTCGGCATTTTCACTGTGGTGTGTCAGGAAAGGTTGCTTTTGCTTTTCCTGACTATAATTCACTGGGCTTCTTGAGTTGGGATGGCTGGCTCTTTCAGAACGTTGCAAAATTCTCAGAACCCTCAGGACTTAGGGCTGCCATTTCTCTCCCCTTCCGGAACTCAGGTCATCTGCATTTTCTTATGCTTTCCATATTGTTATTTCTATTTCATATTTTCAAGTATTTTCTCTCTGCCTTGGTTTTCTTAATAATATCATTTGAGTTATCTTTCAATTCTGCAATTCCAATTTTGACTGTCTAGTAGTTTCTTTACATTGAGTTTAAAATTTTTTTTGAGATAGGTTCTCGCTATATAGTTCAGGCTGACCTCGAATTCACAGTGATCTGGTGGCCTCGGTTCCCCAAGTGCTGGGATTATAGGCGTGTGCCACCATGCCTAGTTTAAAAGTTTGATTATTACGTTTCTCTTTCTAGATCTTCCCTTCCCTGCTAAACATGCCTAGCTGATTTTGAGATTCTTATTCCTTCATCATACTTTTATTTCCCTCCTTTACTTTCTTTAAGCAGATTAAACAAACTAATTTTATATTCTGTTTGTGATAATTCCAGTGTCTGAGTGTTTGCAGATCTGATTCTTAGCTCTTTGTTTGGACTGGTTCTTGTTTATGGAGGATCATTTCTTCTCATGACTGGTGATTTTTTTCTTACGGCCCCAAACTCTGAAAGCTGCACCGAGATTAAATCAGAATGCCTGACTCCACTCCAAGCCTCTTCATCCTTCCTGAATCTGCCCTTAAAAACCCAAAGAATTTTTGGATTTATGGGATTTGTAGCCATCTTCCCTTTATCGAGGAGTTGAAGTAAGATCTTGGAAAAACATCTTGAGCTCTAAATGAATAACTTAATGTAATTTCTAATTATGTTGGGGGTTTAAAACGCTCTCCTTCCCTAGGTGAACATTAACTGCAACTAAATGTTTTCTGAATAATTAAACTTAATATTTTTAACAATTAGGACATTGCAGCTATGTTCATAATTAATCATTTCTTCCCTTCATGGAAAACCTTTTTCACTAGTGGAAAGAAATTCCAACATTCTAAACCAAGAGGTTCTAAGATGGCTCTTTCACTGTGTTACCACTTTATGGCCACAAGTTGACGAGTTGTCCCGCCTTTGGTCCAAAACAGTTGTGGTCTCAGGTCTTATTTTTCTGAGTTTGAAACTTTATGATCCTCCGTGGCTGACCTCTCAGGAATTGCAGACTGGATAGTGGGAGGGACTCCAAGTCCAGCCCCCCCAAAAGCTGTCACCGAGCATCCGGAAAAGTGGACTCAATGCTCACAGATCGCCATACGTGCGGGAAGTGTGACACTGTCAGGTGAGGGAAGAGATGGTTTGTCTCCCACTGTGACCAGGAAATGAAGTATGAAGTCTCGTCTGAGGCTCCTGTTGGGCCCCGTGTGAGCTGGGAGCAGAGGGAAAGAGCTCGAAGCCAGTGCCTGAACCACACGAGAACCCCAACAGGACCGGGCACTTTGGCCCATTTAATCAGATGGTAATTCATCTTAAATTCAAGAGGAGTCCAGTCTCATCGACCTGAATTACAAAGACATTACCCAGGACCAGAGAATATGTACTTGAAAATAGAAAGCAGTTATTCAATCATATTTATTTGTACTAATTGGCTAAGTTACAGGAGAAAAGAAAAATAGTAAATATCAAGGTGATGCCCTGCATTTGTTTCCTCTCTCTGAGGCACAGCCTGGCTGTGGCAGAGACGCAGGCTCACGGGAGCTGTTTCCCATCCACCAGATGCTGGGGCAGAGGGGCGGCCTCTCTGTCACACCACCAGGCACTGGCCAGAGTCAGGCTGGGGCCACATCACAGGTGTGGACGAGACTGTGGCTGTAGTTGGCTCATGGGCAAGCGTTAAGTCAGTGCAGCCCCTACATAGTCTCAGGGAGACTGGAGCAGGCGGGGCCATCCTCAGCTCACCCAGCTCCCCTAAGGCTGTGGCAATTCTCAAATGGGTCTCGGGGCCTTTTACACTCTTAAAAATGAATGAGGATGCCCCAGAGCTTTAGGTTGCGTGGGCGATGTTGATCAGTATTCATTCTGTGTGAGCCGTTGCTCACAGACTCCTGCCTCTTTGACCTTCTCGCTTGTGGTGGATTCGGACGAGGGCAAGGTCAGCCATCGAGGCTGCTAACTCTGCGGAGCAGCTTCTGGCCCCTAATCCTCCTCCTTTCTCTCATTCACGTGGTGCCACAGAGCTCTTTGGAGATCTCCCTATATTTTGGCAGCAAGAAGCGCATCTCTTGGGATGCTACTGGGATTCGTGGCTTAGGTCCTCTCTGCCGTTCACTTGGACAGACAGATGGGTGTTCCCAAGCATGTGCGTGTGTCCTGCTGAACCTCTGACTCCATCCTTGTCACTCCAGCCAAATGGAGGGGCAGCAGCAGAAGGGAGCCAGGCCCGGAGAGCAAGCTGCTGCTTGGGGACCCTCTGGAGACCCTGCTCTGCCCGTCATTCCGGTCCTCTGTCAGGAGACCATCATAAAGAAGGCCAGGAAGGATGGGGACACATGTTTATTTTATGAATGACTTCAGGGAAAGAGGAAAAAATTATCATCCAGAATGTCATCCAGGAGGCTGTGTTCTTTTTATTATGTTTTGTCGGTAAACAAAAAAAAATTGCCACATTTAATACTTGCACCAGTCCTGTGGGATTTCTCTGACTAATGTAAAATGACAGTTGTCGCCGCATTCTATATAAATACAAGTCTGTTTGCGGGAGCCTGTTCTATTTTTAATGTACACCACACCTAACTCGCTCTGAAGAATGGCACCCTTGGAGCTGAGAGGCCTGCCTGGTGTCTGTGGGAGCTTCGCTATTGTCTTAGGAGCAGCCGGGAAGAAACCAAAAGCATCCCCAAGTTTTTAGTTTAATGTGAGAATTATTCACCTAATTTCCCTGCAGCTATTGTGTTACTTAATTTATTGTGGTGCAGAGCTGCAGGATGACGTGGCTAATGAGTGACACAGTGTACTTGGTGAGCCGATCTATAATTTAGAAGGCTGCTGATGATCTTAGTGCTGTCTGCAGTCTGAGCAAAGCAGGCAGTAAAAATAAAGAATATATCCCCAGATTATATAAATATGCACGAATCCCTAGATACACACGCACACGACACCTATTAGGAGGCTCGTCACCCCCTTTGGTTGCACGGAACATGAACATAGCCTGCTAAGATGTGCAGGGAGTGCTGCAAGTTTGCGGTTGACTCCAGGGACCCTGAGCTGAAGGGACGCTGGTGGATCAAACAGACGTCCAGGAGGTGGGCGGGTGTGAAGACCTTCACGCTCCAGACTCTCGTTCTCAATCAGTTCTCCCTGCGCCTGTCTGCAATGGCATGAGCAATAGCACCCTGCCGCCTAGCGGGTCACCCAGTGCTGACTGTTGGCAGTCAGGAGCTGAGCTGACGGGCCCTGTTCTGAGGTCGCTGGGCGGGGAGGGTGAACGTGGCAGGGGACAGCCCTCTCTCGTGGGCGATGACCAGCTGCCCTGCCGAACTTGGCTCCAGGTTGTTACCACCAAGCCCTGAAATTGGCAGGAGCTGAAACCTATTCGTTGTCCCTGCCAACGAGGAAAAGAACCGCATGAGCTCTGATTCAACCTTGAAGACCCTGTCGAGTGATGCCGGCGGTGTAGGTGTCCCTTCATGCGATGTACACCCCCAAAACCCTCAAGATCCCCTTCTACCGGGAGACTGTGGGCTCCTGCTGCATGTAGTATGGCCGTCAGATCTTTTTATTCAGTCCAGGCAGACAACACAGAAAAGGAAAGGACCAGGCCTGCGTTTTCATGAGGGTCTTGGTGGCGCCCCCACACCGCGCTGCAGGTCTCCCACTAGATATGTGGGCTTTATTAGGAGCAGGGAGCCAGTATATTTACATACCGTGGACTGGGCTGAACAATCAACTTTGGATTTGCTTCGGCTTTTGCTCTCTCTTGAATAAAGCATTTTTGTAGCCTACTCAAAATCCTCTCCCTGTGTTTACATTTTAATGGGCATTCCAGCGAAATGGAGGAATTTTTTTTATTATTATTACTTTCATTTATCAAGAAAGGAGGTGGGGATGGAAGCAGCCACATGGCGCGGCTGCTTTTCCGGGCTCCTGGGGTCCTCCGTCTCAGCAGGAGATGGCCTGGCAGCAGCCAAGTGCACTGTCCAGCCCGCAAGAAAAGGAGAGGAAGGGTCACTTTCATCTAGGCTTTGAATATATGTCCCTGCAAGTGTATAGAATTTTTAAATGGCACTTTTGATCTCAAACATAGCTGAAGGAAGGATGGAGTCTAAGAAGCATAGTAGATCTCATTGGTTGAGCTGGAAAGTGAAATCTGTCTTACATAAGGAGGCGCCATTGGAGAAACCCCTAGAGAAGAGGGAGAAAAATCGACCTCTGCCGCAGAGCAGGGAAACCTCTGACTGGTTCTTTGTCACACATGCTCTCGCCAGGAAAGCGCTAAGGCGACCTTGACCCCTTCTCCGCAGCTTAGGGACAGTTCTGTTTTCCGGCCCACACAAGCAGAAACCCTCCTTGGATCCCAGGGCAGGAAGCACTTTCGGGAACCCACAGGTCCTGCCGGGTGCGGAAACGGAACATCTCCCTGTCCCACGCGCAGCTGAGTTAAGATCCTCTGGTGTAAAGGGCTCGCCAGTCGCACACTGTAAAATAAAATCGGGACCAGACCAGAGACAAACTTCTGGGGCTGTTTATTAGTGCAAGTGCCAATGTTTCCATCTTCCCCAGGGACGTCTCTTTTGTTCCTCCCCTGACATTCCCGGGAGATCCCTAATTAAAGCTACAGATGCGGTATAAAAATACACTCACCAGATGTTAGTTTAAAATGACCTATAACTGGCAGCAGAGAGGGAGCGGGCTGAGTGTCCTAGGCCTTCCGGTAGCCTTTCCTAGCCTGTCATTCAGTATGCAAATGAAGCCCAGCAGCATCTCCAAACCAGCCCCGCCAAGCCATAAAACCAACTGCTTTGAAAGCAATGCATCAGTAATTCTTATCACCTGGCATCTGGAGTGCGGGGAGCTCGTTCCTAACTAGAACATGCCGTAGCATGACTTAGGAAGCCTCTCCTTCCCATGCCGCAGACGATTGAAACTGATGGATCTGCTCGCTGCAGCTCGGACAGCTCCCTTTAGGACGAGCCATTTTTAAGCCGAATGCAGACTCTCAGACACACCTGCCGCCATCTGACTAGACCTGTATACTGTGGAGCAGAGCGTGACACGAGACTGGCCCCGCAGCTGGGCCGGTCAGAGCCCGAGGCCGCCCTTGGGGGTTCGCTTGGCTCTTCCTTCGCACGATCCCATTCAGTTCTAAGTCAGTGCCATCTCAGGCTCTCGGGCAATGCCAAGGGACAAGGATTGCGAGGCTCAGGAATCTGCATCTTTGGGAACGAAGGACTCTTTCTTTTCCCAAGGACTGAAATGTATGGGTGGCACCTTCTTAGGGGTGCACCAATCGAAGTCAAAGTAACGTATAGGTCAGGTGACGGTTTACCCACTGGCAGCCTGGGACACCCATCAGGGCAGCTGAGCAGCCTTGGTCCTGCACGGCACCAGTGCACTGTGCCCTTGATGTGAGGTTGCAGCCTGAGGCTCCCTGCTGCTTTGGATCAAGAGAAGGGCCTGCTCCCGAGGGCCCTTTCCTCTTGCTCTGGGGAGAGGGGCCGGGCCGGGCTTGTGGGAAGGGCAGGGAGAGGCCAGGATTCCCGCTCGGAGAGGAGGGGTGCGGCAGTTCGGGGGTTGACTCCCACATAGGGATTTTGCCAGTGGGTACAGGTGGATGTGTTTCTGGATGATGCTGGAAACAAGATCTCTGCAACCACCACATCTGAAACGCAGAACACAGGTTTGTGTAACAAGTACAACGTGTTAAATAAGACGAATCTATTGGTTGGAGGGGAAGAGAGCCTGTAAGGCACATTGGGTGTCTCAGAGGCATAATTATTTATCGAACTAATTAAAACGTAACCACAGGCTCAACGCCTCCAATAACCGGGTTTTCCTGCCCAAGAAGCAGCCCCGAGCCGGCACTTGCCCTTTCAGTTTCCCTCCTTACCTGGTGAGAATGAGGAGACAAAGGCCCGGGGCGGCTGGGGCGGTCTCTGAGCAGCCACTCCCACCGTGGTGGCCTGGCCTTGCCTTCCAGAAGAGTGTTGGGCCGGAAGTCGTGGGAGGGGGTCGCTCAAAGACAGAGTCAGCTTGCTGGCGGGAGCAGCCCACAGGGGTTGGGGTGGCTGCCTGGCTGGCAGGAACCGTGTGGAACGGAGTGCAGGGCTGGAGGCCCGTTACGTTTACCAAGCTGTCCATGGGCCCAGAGTCACCAGGGCCTGGGACATGGATCGCTAGCCTGCAGGAGCCCTGTTAGAGAGCGGGTGCGCTGACTGGGGTGAAGGAGAAGCACTGCAGGTACAGGTGGCTTCTTGGGCCATCTGATGGGAGCGGGGCGGGACTGTGCCTACTTCCGGGGTTGTCCTCACTTCCCATGGGGATGGACGTGTGCTGCAGTGGAGACCCTCGATGGAAAGAAGAGGGCACGGGGCTTGTGATGCAGACTCCTCCTGGATGTTGAGGAGGTTCAAGGGGTCTTTTGATAGACGAGAAGCAGAGACCCTGAGCTCAACAGGGTTAGGTTGAGAAGCTGGCAGACGACCTTGTTTCCTGTTGTGCTTTATATTTGGATGTCCCCCAAAGGCTTCATGCACTTGTGGACTTTTGGGAGGTGATTAAACCATGGTGGGGCATAGCTGTTTTGCTGTTAGCTGTGGGGCCTGCTTGGAAAAGGAAGACCACTGCGGGTGTTGCCCAGGAGGCTCTATCTCCCTCCCAGCTCCTCCTTGACACTGCTTCCTGGCCCCCATGAGGGGAGCAGCTCTCCTCCGCCTGGCCCTTCTGCCATGCTGTTCTTCCTGGGAGTCAGCCAACTATGGACTAACAACATGAGCCAAAAAAAATCTTTCCTCCTTTAAATTGTGGGCGTTGGGTATTGTGTTCTAGTGATGGGAAGTGACTAAGGCAGTTTCTCTGTGCATTTCTCAGTGGTGTCAGACAGGACAGGATACAGGATGACCAGGGACCTTGTCCCAGCAGCACTGGGCTCACCCCAGAGCTAATGCAGGGTTCAGCCATGGACCGCTCTGCCTGCTGCCACCCTCCTGTCCTCTCAAGTGCCTGTGTGTCCCAAGGACCCCAGACTCAGCAGACTCCCCTGTGTCTCCTTCTGGGTGACAGCTCCCAGGAGCATCTGGGAAGAAAGAGAATGCCATCATGGTGCCCTTCCTCCCCTCAGGCTTGCGTTCCTGGGGCCACGGAAGTGAAAGCCAGCCTGCGGCTTGGCCTCTCTGGGCAGGTGCTCTGCAGGGTGCCACAGACCATTGAGCAGGACTTGGTGAGTCCACAGTCGCCTGGCAGGTCCAGGAGGCCTGGCCTGAGCACTGATCAGTGCCATCACCTGAGACAGGGGTGGGCACGGGGACTGTGTCTTCTCTATGGCCTTTGCTGAGTGTCCACCCACACTGCCATGTTGCCCTCTTCCTCTGCAGGGAGATGAGGAAGACTTGTAAGGGGTAAGAGAAATGCCTGTGGTGGGTCATGAGCGTCCCCTTCCTGTGCCAGCTTGACCAAGTCCTGGTGCCAAGATGTGGGTCAGTCACTAGACTAGTTGCTTCTGGAAGATGTTTGGTAGAGATGATTAACATTTGAGTCAGTAGACTCTGAGCAAAGCAGACAACCCTCCATGATGTGGGTGGGCTTCACCCAACTGTGAAAGCAACATTTGAGGTTTCTCACAGGAGGAAGAGTTATGCCTCCAGACTACGACCCAGAAACCCTGCCTGAGTTTCTGGCCCGCTGCCCAGGAATTTGGACTCATCAGCCCCCACAATCAATCCCGCCCCCAATAGGTAAATAGATAGATAGATAGGTAGGTAGATCACCTATGAGTTTCACCAGAGAATTCTAATACAAAGGTGGAAGTGCTACTTCCTCTTGCAGATTTCAGGAGGTCTGTTGGTTCCTCGTGAGTCACCCCCTGCTTAGGTGCTTTTCTGGTTTGTACCTAGATGTCCCCTCAAAGTCTCATGAGCTCATAGGTGGGCTTTTTGAAAGGTGATTGGATGATGGCGCTTACGGCTAACTTGCTGTTAGGAGGCGGGGTCTGGTTGGACAAGCGGTCACTGGGGGCGTGGCCTGGACAGTTGGTCTCCCTCTCTGGCCCTCCCTTCTCTCTCTGTTTCTGGGCCCCCACGAGGTGAGCAGCTCTCCTTGCCCAAGACCCTCTGCCTGCTCGCTGGTGCCAGGGACGTGGACAGGTCATTGGTCCAGTTCTGGCGGGCAAAGCACTGTCTGCCTTTAGCTGAGCACAGACTGTGCACCAGGCGTGTTGCTGAGCCCCTCCAGAAAGGCTGCCCTGGGACTCAGTACACTACTCATCACTCATTCATTCATTCTTCACTTACTCAAATATTTATTGAGCACCTGCCCTGTCCGTACTCCTCTCCCAAGTTTCAGGGGTGAGTAGTGAATGGGCGAGGTCCCTCCTCATGGAGCTCCTGTGGGAGACATAATCAACCAGGAAGAAAACACGTACACAGGTGACGTTTTCAGGAAGATGGAAGCGCCGTGAGAAAAGTAGGACAAAGAGAGCCATGGTGGTGACGGCCGCCAGTAACGCAAATGTGCTTAATACCCCAAGCTTTTTGCTTCAACATGGTTAAAATAGTAAATCCTATGTTATGTGTGTTTTCAAATATAAGTTTTAGGGGGGAAGAGGGGAGAAAACCAAGATGTATCATGTACAGGTACAAAATAACCATGTTGATTATGATCATTATGTATACAATGTACCAATACATGTTCTTGGTAAAAATTAAAAAAAATATATATATATAAGTTTTAATGCAAATAAACAATTTTACAATACTCAAAAATATTTTTTAAATGTTCCACAGTTTACTATAGTGGTGATTGTGTGACTCTGGGAATATACTAAGAACCTAACTTCAAATGGGTGAATTGAGTAGCGCATGAACCATGTCACAATATGGCTGTTAAAAAAAAGACCCAGCACTCTGGGAGGCTGAGGCAGGAGGATCATAAATTTGAGCCCAGCCTGGGCAATTTAATGATTTAGTGAGACCCTGTCTCAGAATGAAAACAGGCAAAACAGGTGGGACTATAACTCAACGCAAAGGCCCGGGTTCAATTCCCAGTACCAAAATAAAAAAAGAAACAGAAAAAAGCCAAGTGAGGGCAGCCTATTTCAGACACAGCGGTCAGGGAGCCCTCTCTGAGACAGGCTCTGTCCCAGGCATCTGCAGCCCTTCCTGCACAGGGCCAGCTCGTAAATATTTCAGACTTGGCTGTTCGTACAGACTCTGTTGCAACAACTTGACTCTGCTGTAGTAGCAAAAAGCAGCCAGAGACGACGTGGAAACAAATGGCTATGGCCGTGTTCCCATAAAATTTTATTTACAAATACAAGCAGCAGACTGGACTTGGCCACAGTCATAGTTTGCCACCCTCACTCTGACTTCTCTGGAAAGACTTCTTGGAGAAGGTGCCTCCCTCTATGTTATCCAGGGAAAGCCATGTGACAGGCTCTGGCTGGGTCCCCTCGAGGGACAGGATGAGGCAGATGCCTGCCAGATGCAGGCAAACCTCTTCAGAGAGGTCAAGGTGAGGGGAGGGTGCAGGAAGTGGCCCTTTCTGGGGTGGTGGCTTTCTTCTATGGTAGCCATGAACTAGCATCCATCTACCCATCCACCTGCCCACCCATCTTTTCTTTCTTTCTTCTGGCCCTGCTCCTTCCTTCCTTCCTTCCATCCACTTACATATGCATTCACATTTCCATCCACCCATCCATCCACCCATCCATCTGTCCATCCATCCATCCATCCATCCATCCACCCATCCATTCGTCCATCCATCCGTCCATCTGTCCATCCGTCCATCCATGCATCCATCCAGCCACCCATACACCCATCCGTCCATCCATCCATCCATCCGTCCACCCACCCATCCATCCACCCATCCGTCCATCCATCCATCCGTCCGTCCACCCACCCATCCATCCACCCATCCGTCCACCCATCCATCCGTCCGTCCATCCATCCATCCATCCATCCGTCCATCCATCCATTCATCCATCTGTCTGTCCATCCGTCCACTCATGCATCCATCCATCCACCCATACACCTATCTGTCCATCCATCCGTCCACCCATCCATCCGTCTGTCCATCCATCTATCCGTCCGTCCATCCATCCATCCGTGCTCTGCCTCAGCCACAAGCATGACCTCAGGACCTGTTCTGGACCAAACTGTGACTTAGGCCGCAGGGATTCCGTGGAGGACACAGTCTCTGTTCCCAAAGAGCTCACACCGTGAGCCAGTCCACACAATGTCTACAAACCAGTGGAGTGAGCACCATGGTAAAGAGTGATGGGAGTGCCCCGGGCAGTCACCCTCCTTCCTGGGCCACACTAGCCGATGGCAGTCCCCAAGTCACTCAGACACCAGCTGTCTGCCCACCATGGGTCTCTGAGCTAGAGCTTTCCCTGAAGGGCCCCGGGCAGCCTGCTGGGGACTGTTGCCCCGGGATGGTGGCTGCAGGGACCTGGGGCTCGGAACAGGAAAGGCAGCCGCCTCCTGAGGATGTGGGCAGTGTGGGGGTGTCAGGAGCAGGTGACTAGCCGAGTGTCCGGAGCAGGATGGGACACTCCCAGGAGGAAACAGGTGAATGTTTCTGTCCTCTGGAATCCAGCAGCACCTGCGCTGGGTAGAGATTGCTTTGGTCCCAGAGAGCAAGCACAGGTCTCTTCAGGGGGACTCTGTTTCTCTTCAGATCTGAGCTGTCACCCGGCAAGTGACAGAAGCTCCCCCGGCTGGCATTTGCCCGGCCAGAGGGTGGCAGCAGCCCGGCCAGCCTGGTTTCCCATGCTGCCACCAGCAACCGTCTATGCGGCTGCTCACCGCAAATGTCACCTGTGCCGCGTTACCTCTGAACAGGGGCTACCAGGCGACTGGGGCCAGTACTGTCTGTCTCCCGGGACGTGGAACCATGGCTGTCAGGATGAGTGTGGTGCCGCGTCCATGGGACGCGCAGTTAAGTTTCGGCACAGCCGGAGCTGCCTCTGGGGACCTGGGGGTGGGGCGGGGAGCAGGGGAGGCCGGGCTGCTGTCATCTTGCTTTCTTCTGGCCGTGGTGGCTGGTGTCCCCCTGTGGATTGCGGCGATGGCCATCGTCACTGACCACCACTAAAGCTGCACCCACCTAATCTTCACACTGATGCTCACCAAGGCTATTTTACAAATGAGGGAACTGAGGCATGCAGCAATTTCTTCACTGGAAAAAGGTGGACATAAAATCTTCTGGGTGTGGCAGGTACCATCCCTAGGAAGGGCCCAGCTATCAGGTGGCCTGGAGTGCAGGGCAGGTTGCCAGAGCCAGGTCACCTCAGGCAAGCTCCAGGCCTGTGTGCAGGCAGCAAAGCGTATGCAGAGTCGGCTCCCCTGAGCTTCCCAGGTGGGAGGCAGGGTCCCCAGCACAGTGGCCACTCCTTGGGCACATTCAAGAATGGTCCCCTTTTCCTAAAATCCTACAGCACCTAGGATCCTAGAAGATATGGCAGGAGCCACATCAGGGAGCAAGTGAATCAACCCTAATGTTGGAAATACGAGATTAGGGAGGAAAGAAAGACAAGGGGAGGTTTGTGCTGGTCACCCAGCAGGTCACTGGGGAACAGGTGGCTGAAAATGCAGCCCTCGGGCTGAGGCCTGTGGTGGATGGTCCACCGCCTTGCTGCATCCCGTGCCCACCCTGCCCTGCATGGGGCACTGCGCACTGTCCGCTGGCCGTCAGTCAGGAACAGGCCTCCTTGCTGCTCTGAAGGCCAAGCTGAGTGCCCTCCGCACTCAGTGGGCGGTGCTTCTCCGGCCATGCATCATGCGGCGCCCGCCCTCGGCTCCTTCTCCCTGACCCCGCACACTGTTAAAATATTGTCCTGTGGACGGGGAATGAAAACGGTACAACCTTATTTCTTCCAAGATCGTCCAGTCTCGCCCAGAGGTATAATAAAACCCCAAACTTTCCTTTCTGGAATCATCTTTTATAAGTAATATCTTTCTGCGCAAAGTGGTTGGCACACGGTTGTGAAATCAAACACCAGGCTCAGTTGCTCTGAGGAGCTTGTGGATGTGGGAGGGGAAGGCTGCCTTTTACAGGGTCAGTATCCTGCAGATTGTGGGGTACACAGCACAGAGGGGTGATGATAATAATATCATATTCTGTCATCCAAAGCTTGAAGTCCTCCCTGGGCCATCTTGGCTGTCCCCCTGTGGCCATGGGGGCCTGGAGCCCTGAACATCCAACTAGAAAGAGGTTTAGTTTTTGAAACAAAGGACTAAGTCAGGTGTGGTGGCGCACACCTGTAATCCCAGCACTTGGGAGGCTGAGGCAGGAGGATCTCTGTGAGTTTGAGGCCAGTTTGGGCTATGTAGTGAGTTCAAAGCCAGCGACCCACCCGCCAAGCTGCAAACCAGGCCATTGTCATAGCTGCCATCTCTTCCCATCTTCCAGAGCCAATCCCCATTCTGAGTTGATGCTTCCATTTCCATGTCTGCTGCTTCCATCTGACCGCTTATACACTTACCCCTAAGTAACACAGAGTTCAGTGTTGCTTGGTTTTGAACTGCATGAAAATTCAGCCTTACCCTGTGTGGTCTTCTAGGATCGGCTTCTGACATCCACCATGATGCCCCCGAGTCTCATTTAAACTCTTGGTGCATAGCTGCAGTCCATTCATCTTCACAGCTGTATAATATTCCACCATGGGTCTCCCACAAGTTACTTGACTCTTCTGCCTGTGAGCACTTAGTTGTTTCTGGTTTTTACTGTAAAGAACAACCCTGCCCCCAAATGGCCATGCCTGTGTCTGCCCATCTCCCAGGAGGACGCTGCTGGTGGTTCAGTTACCGCCACTGTGACCCACACAGCTACAGTCACGTGTGCGGCAGGTGGGTTCTGGGGGCCCCACGCCCTAGGCCTGGTGGGGAGGACTCCAGCCCTCTGTCCCCGGGTGGTCCTGGACCTCGCCATGTGGTCTTTCTCCTGGCCTCTCCCAGCAAGGCAGCTCTGGGCTCCAGAGTGAGCTTTCTAAGAGGCCTGCTAGAAGCCACAGGCCCCTCGGGACCAGGCCGGAAGTCCCAAACGTCATCCTGACACAGTGCTGTGGCAGAGCCAGCCTGGATTGGGGCAGAGGAGGGACTTTGCCTACAAATGGCAGGCGTAGCAAAAGCCATTAGTGTCACTGGATCCCAGGAGACACCGGGATAGTCATCTTGAGAAGCGCACCGCGTTCTTCCCCAGACTGGAGCAGCAATGCACAGGCGATTTCCAGGCCCGCTGCCGGCACACACGGCCAGACCTGGCGGTGTTAGCTAAGCGGATAGGAGGGGGCCAGGCTGGGCCTTCCCGTGCTTCCCTGACCACAGAGAGGCAGCACCCGAGAGAGAGAGAGAGAGACAGACAGACAGACAGACAGACAGAGACAGAGAGACAGAGAGAGAGAGACAGACACAGAGAGACAGAGTTAAGCTCAGGCCTCCGAAACAGAAGTGGGCTGCTGGCCTCGGGCCTGGCACAGGTGGCCTTCTCAGGCTTCCAACATCCTCAGGGACTGTTTGGTTTTGCCCTCCCAGGTGGAGGCGGGTGGCGCCTGTGGCCGTCTCAGGTTAGGCTCCCTGCTGCTGGGTGTTCTTGGGTGCCCCACGCGGGAGCAGCTCAGCGAGAGCCGTCTCCTGGTCACACAGCGGTCCTCCACTGCAGGGCCACTTGCCCTTTACAGCTTGGTTGTCTGGGGACAGCCTCTGAGAGGTCCCAGGTGCTACTCTCCTGCCTGAGCAACAGACAGTGTCTTAGTCCCTTTCCTGGTAACACCAGACACCTGCAGCTGAAGGAGAAGAGGTTTGTTGGGCTCACAGTGTTGGAGAGGTCAGAGGGTCGACTGGCTCCCGGCGGAAACAGCACAGAGGAAGGCCTGGCCGAAAAAACTGCTCACATCATGGTGGCCAGAAAGCAGAGCGAGAGAAGGGAGGAGAGGGACAAGAACACACCACTCTAGGCCGCACTGCCTGTGACCAGCCTCCTCTGCCCAGACCCTGCCTCTGAAACTTGAGACTTAGGGGACATTTAGATCTAAACCATGAGAAGGTGAAGAGATGCTGAGCCATCTCATCCTGGTGCTGTTCGTTCGAGAGTGGGCGAGCAGTGCGGAGAAGGGGTTCTGGATTCGGCCCCTACATCACTGGCCTGTCCTCTTCCACCTTCTCCGGGCTGGACTGTCCCGGGGCGAGGGGGCTCCAGGCAGGGGAATGGCTGGCCAAGGTCACAGGGTCGAGCTAGAGCACGGCCACTCAGGCCTTTGCTGTCACCCAGCCCCCGGGCTCCAGCCTTTGCTTTTGTTTTTAAAAGTGCTTTCCTTGGTTGTTGGAGGCTGAGGCTTACTCAAATCACCTTAAAACTCCATAACTGATTTTTGCCAGCTGGGTGGTTTAAAGCAACAGCAACATGTTCTCTCACTGCTCTGGAGGGCGGAAGTCCAAACTCAAGGAAGGTGTGCACGGAGTCCCTTCCAGAGACTCTGGAGCAGAATCCACCTAGGCCTCTCCTGGTCCTTGTGGCTGGAGACATCCTTGCTTTTTTGCGCTCTGCTCCATGGTCACACAACGGCATTCTCTGTGTCCCTGAGTGTCCCTTTCTGTCTTTCCTAAGGACACAGTCATTGGAATTGGGGACAAATCAGACCCAGTACAATATCATCTCAGTCCTTATTGGCCACTCCAGAGGCCCTATTTCAAAATAAGGCCACATTCATAGGCTCCGAGGGTTAGGATGTGGACCTTACTTCTGGGGGCCACACTCACCTTGGGAGGAGCGTGGTGTGACGAGCCAGGGCGCAGGGCTCACTCTTGAGGCCAGACCAGAGGACAGTTGGGGGTGTGGCTCGGGGCTGGGGGCTGATCCCTCTCAGCCTCTGCTCCTGGGCACCCTGCTGTGTCTCCCTGCCCAGCCCTCACCTGCAGTCTGATTCCCTGCACCCCCACCTCTTCCTGTTCCTGGAATTGCGTTTCCTCTGTCCTTTGCCTCTGCTCCCTCCTGCTGCATCTCAAGTCCTGGAGGTCCCACTTCAGCTTTCTGACCTCCGTCTCAGCGACTTCCTCGCTCCAGTTTCTGCTGCTAGTGGCTTCATTCTGGTACTGCTTCCAGTCTGATTCCTGGGGGGCGTTGGGATCTTGTTGGTCCCTCCTTCTTCTCAGCTCAGTACAGGCCCCGAGGCAGGGCTGCTGATTGCCATCCTAGGAGCTGTGTCCTGGTCTTTGGTCCACATGGCAGGATGGAGCTGTGGAGGATGAGGCTGAGGTCAGGACACCCAGAAGAGCCAGGGTGACTGTGTGCTCCCTGGTGGAGGACGACCAGGGGTCAGGCCCCAAGACAGTAGGACTGCCAAAGAGTCAGTCCGTTGGGATGTGTTGAGTTTTATTCCAGTTTGACAGGAGAGGGAAAGGAATCGTAGGAACCTGATGGGAAGGAGCCATGGGAGTGACCCAGCCTCAGTCTGGGTCCACCTGCCCCTTAGTTCCAAAACTGCCAGTCCCAGGAATGTGCTGGACTTTAAGGACCGGAGGGGGACGGAGCCACCCACGTTCACCATGCTGTGACCCTCGTCAGGCAGAGGAGGAGATCTGTGGTGGAGGAAGGGTCGCCGGCCTTGCCCCAGGGTGTCACCCGAGTCACCTGCCAATCCCTGGCCTTCCAGAAGGTCCCAGGCTGCCCTGGGGCCCTGCTGCTCTTAGGCGCTCTTTCCAGTTCCACGATGGTGAGTCATTTCCTCACACCTTGCTGTGCATCCCTGTCGTTTGTCTGTAAGAGATCCCATCCCAGGGAATATTGTGTCCCTGCGCTATGGGCTTAAAACGGCAAATCCGAGCCGTGATATAAACGCAAAAGTCATTACCATTCTCCGTGAGTGTATGTTAACGACACCGCGGAATAGCGATAATTAGATGAAGCATCATTTCACACCATCACTAGTGTGCTTTACATTTATTTATCGCCATTCTTTTCTCCAAAGTCAGCAAAATGGAGACTTGTACAATGTCCCAAAGCATCTGATGAGGGGACAGTCCTGCGACTGTTAATTACTGCCTTATAGGCGCACGGAGCCTGGCCGTCACAGCCAGCCTCTTTCTGGGGACTGAAGGACTACTCGCTCTCCGACTGTCTTCTCTCTCCCTCCCCTCCTGGACCCGCCTGACATTGGCGTGTGCCCTCTGTCCGGCCACCAAGGTGTCCGCATCCGCTGAGGCCACCAAACGACCTACCAGTGGTGGTTTCTGCAACAGTTTTATTGTCTCACAGTCCTAGAGAAACGCAGTCTGAGGTCAAGGTATGGGCAGGGGCTTCTCTGGAGGGCTCTCTCCCTGACCTGCTGCCTTCTTGTTGTTGAGACACAGTGCCCAAAACCCGCAACGTAAAGGAGAGGGTGTTTATTTTGGCTCACAGTTCGGAAGTTTCAGGCCTAAACACAGAAACAGCATGGTGGAGGGACCCGTCAGGGAGAGCTGCTCACATCATGGTGGCGGGCAGCAGAGAGAGAAGGGAGGAGCCGGGCAGAAAGATAGATTCCCCCCGACCCACCCTCTCCAGCCAGGCCCTTCCTTCCAACAGCACACTCAGCTGCTCAACTCACCAGTGGATGGCCTCCCAGATGAACACCCTGAGATCCAAGCCCTAACGGCTGCAGACACCACCTCCTTGTGTCTTCACATGCTGTCTCTCTGAATGTGCCTGTGTCCTAATCTTTGCTTCCTATAAGCACAACAGTCAGACAGGAGCAGGCTCAGCTTGATGACCTCTTTAGCTTCACCACCTCTTTAAAGACCCTGGCTCCAAACATAGTCATACCGTGGCATCCTGGGAATTAGGACTAGACAGATGAAATCGCCCATGGCACCCACCAGATCCCTGCGGGCCCGGTGGAAGTCTCTGCTGGGTGAGCCCAGCCGTGGAGCTGCCTCCATCTGAGACCACACGGCCCAGCTGTCCCTGGAGTCCCCATAAGCATAGGCGGCTCCCACACTCACCCCAAAGGCATTCTGCTCCAGTCAGCACACTACACAGCCCCTTTCCACTTGGTGGAGTTGGTTGTGTTTTGCTTGGGGAGGTTCGGGTTGCCACTTAGCAACTTTGCCAATCCTCAGAGCACAGCCAGAGCCTTCTCCCTGGGAGCTGAGATAGCAAAGGTCCTGCTCTGGGTCAGCACTGGCCGGGTCCTAAGATAGAGTCATCCCTTCTAGAGTTATCTGGGGAATTGCCAACCATTATGTGCCAGGCACCACACCTTATGTTTATGCACACGTCCCTTAGTAATGCATACAGTGGTCCTGTGAAGGGCACACTATTATTATCCCTGTTTTTTGATGTGAAGACTTGAGTTCAGAGGGGCTTAGTAACTTGCTCAAGGTCACACAGCAAGTAAGTGTTGCATTAAGATCTCAACCCTGGTTTTTGTGGTTCTGAAACCACTATACTATCTTCCCATCCACAGATCATTTATGATGCCATCCTGGCTACCTCAGTTTCACTTTCTGCAAGCTAAACAAAAATGACAAAATCAGACGGGATGCTTGTAATGCTGTGTTTCTTTATTTGGGGTGGTACTGTAACAGAGGACCGCAGATCCAGTGACCGAGAAAACAGAAATTTATTTCCCCACACATCTCAGTCTAGAAGCTAGAAATGCAAATGCTGGCTGGCTGGATGCTTTTGCAGGCTGGGGCTGTGGTAGGACTGTGTCCAGGGCCTCATCCTGGTTCCTGGGGCTTCCGGTTCTGCCCTGTGGACTGCTGCTCCCCCAGTCTGTACCCTGTCCTCCCCTGTGCATGTCTGCCCTTGCTTCCAGAATTCCGCTCTGCATTGGGAGAGCCGTGTAGGATTGAAGCCCACGCTAATGACCTCATTTCAATTTATTTTAAAGAGCCAGTTTCCAGATCAGGTGACATTCACAAGCACTGGGGTTTAGAATGTGGAGACATTTTGGGGTGACACGGTGTACCCTATAACAGAGTTGAAGCAAGGTGTGCCTAGCTGTCATGTTGAAAGCAGCCTTTATGTCTCACCTATCCTCCAGGCACTGGCCCTCAGACTGGCAGCCCCGCCTTGTGGAGCCCCCCCGGGGCCGCCTGGTGGAAGGGCCTGGTGGGGGTCTAGTCTGGGCTTTGCCTTGGATAGAGCTGGAGTTGGGGGGACGGCTTTCCCAGTCTCACCCCTGGTCTCCGCTGGACCCATGGAGCCTGGGTCTCTCTGAGCTCACTGGTCCCTCTGTCTGCCCCGGTACCTGCCCTCCTGTCCGCTGCCTGTGTCCCCACACTGAGCACTCCTCAGAAGCAGGGATGGCAGGTGCGAGGCTCATTCTGCATTCCGGAGCCCACGGGGAGTTTCAGGAGTGGAATGACACTGTGACGGTGTATCACAGGCTGTCCCCTGCCTGTCCACCCAGCAGGACTGCCGAGCGGCCAGCACTCCGGAGCCCTGGGCACACAATCACAATGGCAGACTTGGACGAGGCCTTGGCGTGTGTTATCTTTCCTTTTATTAACTCCACCTCCCTTACTCCAGAGAGGATTGGCGGTGGAGCGGGCGTGGCCCCGGCTCTGAGATGGCTTGCAAGGACCCAGCTGTGTGGCCTGAGTCTCCGCGTGCTGGGCCTATGACTCCCTTCCCGGGGAGTTGCAACTGCTGCAAAAGTTTAGAGTTTTTCCTTTATGCACAGCCGAAGTCTACCTCCCTGGACTCCTAACTTCATATTAAACTGTTGGTATAGAAATGTGGGGTATTTTTACTACACAGGCTTGTCAAAATATACAGTGAATATTTAATTTTTTGGAAAAGTATTACAGGGCTTGGGGATTTAGCTCAGGGGTAGAGTGTTTGCCTAGCAAGTGCGAGGTCCCAAGTTCAATTCCCAGCATCCCCCTCCAAAACTAAGGTTTTATAGTAAAAGACGCACTGCCATGAATCCCCCTCAGAATCCTCACCCTCGCTTCAAAACATGCTCATGTTACTATTGGGACAGGCTGCGGACATCTGGGACACCTATGTAGAGAGATGATGGAAGCCCAGGCTGACCTCCAGCCTGTCTGTCTTTGGAGTCCGCAGCCCGAGGGATCTTCTCAGGGGACCAGGTGATGTGTGAGCAGATCTCCCGGATGACAAAGGTCATCCCTCAAAGGCCTGCATAATGGAGAAAAAATTCAGTACTGAATGAGGTCACAACGTGGCATCCTTTTCTCCTCCCTCCCCAGTTCCCTTCTTCCCATCGCTTTTCTCCTGCTCTTCCTCCTTTTCCTGCCTTCCTCCTTCCTTCTCCCACATCCCGCCCACCCCACGAATCCTGCACCACTCGTCTCATCTGCGGTGACTTCTGTCTTGGCTGCCGGACCCAGCACTTTGCTGATGGTTTCAATTTTCTGCTCTTCGCTCTCCTGCTTTATCGCAACAACATTCGAAGTGGGAGTGTGCCACTTTGTTCTCTTTGGTATAAAAACTCCTCTCAGCACTGCCTTCCTCTTGGTCGGACGGAGCCCATGATTTGGTAGTAATAATGCTCTGTTTATACTTGCTATAAATATCAAGCCCAAAGAATATACTGCAGTGGCGTCTTATCCTGCGATGCAGGGATTTATGCACAGCTCCAAGTGCACAGCTAAAAGGCTTTCCCGTGCCCGTCACTCCTTGACGCTCCTGCCTGGTCCCACCATATAACTGGACCAGTCGGCGAAAGGGAAGATGCTCTGGATAGGAAAAGGGATGCATCTCCCTTCCCTGTGTCCAGCTTCACTGCCCCATCAGGCTGCCTTCGTGGACACGGGGCTCAGGGCGCTGCCATGGCCGAAGCCATCATGTGCAGCCATTGACCTGTGGCCGGTGCTTCTGCGGAAGGAAGACTTCCTGGGACTCGGGGCAGGGGTGGGAGCCTTGCTCTCCCTTTGGCCTTCTGTGTGTGGCCTCTGCATCTGGGGAGGATGGCGGCCTGTCCTTCCCATCTGCTCCTGGCTCTGGCAGGGGCAGGGCGGTGCATTTTGGGGCATCCTCCTGGAAACCTTCCTGGCTGTTTCCAGCTCTGGAGGGCCTGGTGCTACGCCCCAGTTAGAAATAGAACCTATATCCCGGTTTATGGCTCATGAACACGCCATGGTTGCCGCATTATTAAAGCAGCCAAACTCATGCTCCCTAGTCTCGGGGCTGGGTGTAGCATTTGCAGCCAAGGTGCCCTCCCTGGTATCCTCTCAAGGGAGAGTTGTCGCCACCAGCCAGGCCCCTTCCCAGAAATGGACCGTTTAAGTGAATTGTAAGGAGCCAGGTATGTCCTGGGTCTCTTGACCTCAGCCCCATGGAAACCTACTGGGGGCCGGGAGAAGTGTGGGGTCGCACCTGGGGCTCAGGCAGGGGTCTAAGTCAGGGGCGAGGACCTCTCCCAGTGTCCCACCTGGAGTCCCACCTCCTCCCTGGCTGGCCCAAGACTCTTGGCCAGGAGGTCACAGAGGAACAGAGGGGAGGTCCTAGCGCCTGTCCAGCCCAGGGAGCGGGGCAGCTGTGACTGGTCCACAGGTGGCTCTGGGCTTCTGTGGGTTTCAGGCCCTGGAGGAGACATGCAGAGGTCACCGCCCTTGGCCACCAGGAGAGGGGATGCAGACCATGTCAGGGTCCTCTGGCCAGCCTGGGTCAGTGTGGCTTTGCCACACCACCCTGTGGCTTCTGTCCTTTCCCAGCCTCTCGATGCCACCATCCCCTCGTCTGTAGAGCAAGGATTGTGACAGCACAATATGAGGACAGCAATGTCCTTGGCTGGTCCCCATTGTAAGCACGGTGTTTTGCCATGCCAGGCACCAAATACCCACTCTATGCCAATAACCCCAATTTCCACCTCCAGCTCTGACCCTGTGTCCTCCCAGGGTCCCTTCTGGGTGCCTAAGAGGCCACTAGACTGGAAATAGCCCGCCCCAAACTCCTACTCCCCCAGATGTCTCCTTCCTAGTCTTCCCGTCTATCAGCTCATCCATTTCCAGGCACCAAGAGGTCATCCCTGTTCTTCATCAATCACCCAACTGATTTCAACGTTCCCCCACAAGTATAGTCCAAGCCTGTTCACGCCTCCTCCTCCCTGCTGCACAAGCCCTCTGTGAGCCTCTCATTGCCTGATCAGATGACAAGAGTCCCTCCTTAAAATGGCAGAATAAAATCCAAGCTCTTGCCCTTGGTCTGCTCCCTCCCTGCTCAGCCCTTCACTGCCCCTTGCTGGTCAGCAAGGTTGCTGCCTCTGGCCATGTCCCAGGGCCTTTGCACATATTCTCCCCTCTCCCTAGAATGCTCCTCCTCTATATTTTGCAGGGCTGGCTCTATGCATGCAAGACTGAACACAAATGGCCCCTCCTCTGGGGTACTGTGTGGCATCCCTATGCACAGCCCAGGGACAGGACGCTTTACCCACCTTCCAGAAGGCTGGAGAAGGCTCAAGCAGAAACTTGAAATGAGGAGCCTCCCATGTGCGGTCCCCTGGGTTTCAACAGGCTTGATGCTTTGGGTGGGGGACATTCTTACACAGCAGGGGCCCCATGGCGCCAAGGTGCCTGTGCCCCTTCCCTGGGTGGCCATGCCTAGGAAGAGGCCGGGATACCCCAGGCATTCTTGGGCTCTCTCGGAGGCAGGCAGGGTGGGCACTGTAGGGCACCTCACCCCAGAGCATGAGGGAGAGCTGCCCTGGAGCCCTGCGATTTGTCAGGGCTCAGCCATGTGGGAGCTGGACTGCCTGGCAGCTGCTTTTAATGGATGGTAAAGCATCAGTTAAGATCAAAGCCACCGAAGTCATTTAGACACAGGTTCAAATCTTGCCCTTCCCATGTACTGTCTGTGTGACCCGGAACAAGTCACCCGAACTCTCTGAGCCTCAGTTTCTCCTTCTCTGGGGTCAGGCCAGGCAGTACTCGCCTCTCGGGGTTGGAGAAGATGGAGGGGCTGTCTGAGCCCAGCCACGTGTATCAAGCCCTGTGCCCTTGTGAGACTCAGAAAGCGAAACGCTGCCATTACCGGTAATAATATTTCAGGCCGCCTACACGCATGTGTCTGTGAGGACAGATGTGGATCATTGTTAAGCAAGCGGCATGTTTTCTTATTTAATTACTAAACCTGGGCAGCTGTGTCCATCAACCCAGACGTTGATATATTAGTTTTTTTTGTTTTTTTTTTTTGGTGCTGGGAATCGAACTCGGGCCCTTACGCTTGCAAGGCAAGCACTCTAACCACTGAGCTAAATCCCCGGCCCTGTATTAGTTTTACAAAAACAAGGTCAAATCTTCCACTAGTTTTGTGTTTAGATTGGCCTCTTTTTAAATGTTATAATTAAAAATATTTTTTAAAGGAAATTTTATTTCGTTACTTTTATATATAAACTACAGTATCTATTTTATGTGTGACACAAGTCCATTCCCTCTCACTCAGGGCAACCCAGGTGAGCTCAAAGTTGGGCACCTGTGAGCCAAGCTGCCTTTTAGAGAAATTCAACCTTTGTGCAAATGACTCTGGAAAGCCAAGGAAAGGCTTTGGGTCGGTTTGCTTGTTGCTGTCATTATTTTTTTTTTTTTTAATTTTTTTTATTATTTTTTACCAAGAACATGTAATGGTACATTGCATACATAATGTTCATAATCAACATGGTTATTTTGTACCTGTACATGATACATCTTGGTTTTCCCCCCCTTCCCCCCCTTCCCCTCCCCTCCCTTCCATTCACCCACCCCTCCCTATTTGCAACAAGTGTAACTACACTTTTCCATTTTTCCCCTAAACAAGCAAATGTCATCATTGACTTGTGTGTGTGTTGTTGTTGTGTTGTTGTTGTTGTGCAATACTGGAGATCGAACTCAAGGCCTACACACTGAGCTACATTCCCAGCCCTTTTTATTTTAAGATAGAGTCTTGCTAAGTCACTAAGTTGCCCTGGCTGGGCTCAAACTGTGATCTTCCTGCTTCAGCCTCCCAGAGTGCTGGGGTCACAGGCGTGCACCACCACATCCAGCTGGCTACCAAGGCATGTTTTTAAATGATGACTGTCACCTTGGTGCAGACCAAGGGGATGGTTGTGAGGCTCAAGTGAATGACATGGGAAGCAGCTGGCACGGTGCCTGGGACGCGGGCAGCGCTCAGTGATGCTGGTTTTCATTCCGTGATTCCGACTGTCAGTGGACAGCAGCCACCTCCCCCTGGCCAGAGCTTTGAGCCCAGCTGAGGGACTCCCTGCAGAGGGAGGCTTCATCTGTAGTCTAGGACCCGGGGCCGCTTCTGCCTAGGAGACAGACGTACACAGGATGTGCCACCCGACAGTGTCTGTGGGGGGAGAGGGTTGGGCCTGGGGCAGATGGGCTTCTCTTGCCTCAGGTGGGGACTTTGTGTGTCCGGTCAGTGAGGGGACGAGGGTCATGGGCACCGGGGTCCAGGGCGGGGGAGCCTGGTCAGGACTCAGTACCCAGGTTCTTGGTGCTTGTATTGAATTCAGCTGCCATGAGCTGAAGTCGATCAGTTTAATACAGTCAACTTCAGAGCACTTTGAGCTCAGCAGCAAGGAATTTAAATTTATGACTTATTAGCTCATTATTTCTGCACTTTGCTTTGTAGTCCTGAGGACTGAACCCAGGCCTTGCACTGAGCTACAGCCTCAGCACCTTTCTTCTTCCTTTCTTTCCTTCTTTCTTTCTTTCTTTCCCTCTCTCTTTCTTTCTTCCTTCCTTTTTTTTTTTTTTTTTTTTTAAATTTTGAGACAGGGTCTCACTAAATTACCCAGACTGGTTTCAAACTTGCAATCTTCCTGCCTCAGCCTTCCCCGTACCTGGGATTATAGGTATGTGTCACGGAACCTGGTTATTTCTGAACTTTTTAAAAAAGCTTTTAATTTGAGGTCCTAATTCTTCTCCCCACTTTTCCTTGTTTGTCTTATCTGTCTACTCCATTTGTCCTGTCCATCCCGGTCCGGCAGGAACTGTGCTGGGAGCCCTGCCCATCTCCAAGGACGTGGTGACCTAGCACAACTCCTTCAGGGATCTTTTCTTTCCCTCTCCCTTCCCTTCCTTCTGCCTCCCTCCCCTTCTTCATTTCTCCTTCCCTGAGATAGTGCGGGGGTTCATCGCGCTCTAGAGGACAGGAATTGATTTCAGCTTTGCAGCATACTAGCCCAGGGGCTTGCACACCTGGAAAATGGACACAGTGATAAGAATATTTGCCTCTTAGACTCAGTGCAAAACACCAGGAACCTAGTACTGCTCCAGTGATGTAAATGTTGTTCGTTAGAAGTAGCTTCATGGGGAGGGGTGTGCATACGCTTGCCTTTGTGGCTGCTTTTGATGGCTGAACTGAGACTCCCACTTCATTTTGCACAACTGTGGGTCATACTCGAGGCTACCTCTAAGGGATGCCGCTGCTGGTCAAGCAATGTGGAGAGCTGGCCCAATGTCCTGCCTTTTCCCTGCCACTGGACGTCCCCGCTCCTCTCCTGTCCTCTGAAATTCTTCGTCGCCTCCCCAGGGTCTGGAGAGTTGGAGCCTCTGGGCCTTTCTGTGTGTCATGTCCCTTTGGTTTGGGGACACACCTGAGAAGGATTCCCAGTAGGGTCTGAGCAGGATGCTGGGGTGTTGGAGCCTGGAGTCTCTCCCCACCCCCAGATCCCCCTTTGCTGTGCTTTAAATGTGTCCCTCAGAAGTCCCTGGGTTGGAAATGTAATCCTCATGTGCATGTGAATCGTACTTGGAGGTGATGCCTTCGGGAGGTGGTTTGGGTTATATGGGTCCTGAGGGTGAGGTCACCACGGTGGCATTAGTGGCTTTGTAAGAAGAGGGAGAGAGGCCTGGCATGTGCGGGCCAAGCAGGCGCCCTGCTCTTGGACGTGCCAGCCTCCAGACCTGTGGACCTAATAAACCTGTATTCTCTATGAACTTCTCAGTCCCAGATATTTTGCTACAGCAACAAAAAATGGCCCAAGACACTCTCCTTACCCTGGAAGGAAGTGGAAAGCAGTGTCCTCCCTAGATGCTGCCCTCACCCTCAGGGGTCCAGAGGCCTTCCCAGCGGGGCCCCATGATTTCCGGGCTACGCTGAGGCCATGTGTGTGCTGGGCAGATCCGGGGGCTGGGGGCTCGCTTCCACCGTGAAAGCCCAGGCCCACCCCCTGGGAACCACAGAACCCGTCCAGGCTCCAGCGGACTCTTCCACGGCCAGCCCAGGGGTCCCCTGGAGAGGTGTGGCCAGAAGTCACAGGCTCCCAAGGCCTTATGTTTCTGGTCCCTGGTGCCTGGGAGGTGCGGTCCATGCTGACTCTTCCGAATCTGTAGCTAAAAGCCTTTGATGACAAGTTGAATCCTTGGAGTAAACGCGCCTCTTGCCTGAGAGCCTTGAGTGTCGGGTCCTCAAAAGGAGCAATAAACTCACCTCCACTTGATGGCTTTTTACACTGTTCCTGTTTGTTATCAGTGTTGTCCTGGTTAGGTGGCAGTAGGACCAGGGTCCCTCCACCCCCAAGTGCCACCCTGCCCCACCCTGCTTTGCTGCTGTCCCTGTCACAGGCCAAGAGTTGCCCCTCCACCCTGGCTGCCTCTCCGAGTGCTGAGTGCAGACGCCTTTCTGTCCTCCGCCCTGCAGAGGAGTGATTTGTGGTCCCTTCTGTGTGACAGCCAGTGCCTCAGGTGACATGGCAGGCACGTGGTCAGGGAAGTGCTGCTGTTTCCAGACCAAAGGAGACCTTGGGGTCTTGTTAGCAGGTCCCGGCCATGAACCATGTTGTTTATGGACAGGCAGGTGGCCCTCACTGTGTCCCTCGCCCTGGGTCATGGGACGTGTTTCTGACTGGAGTTAGCCATGGAGGCACAGGTGCTGCTGGCCCCGGGGCCCTTGCAGCCTGGTGCTTTAGGCTGCAAACTCTCACCCTTGGCAGGCCATGAGGTGCACAGGGAAGGAGAACCTCCCTTCCACAATGTTCTGCCCCGCCCACAGCACCCGGGGTGGAGCAGGCACACCACCTTCCCTGTGGGTTTGTATGCTCTTGCTCCAGCCGCACAACTCTGGCATCGGTCTTGGCTGCCAGCTGATGACTTTGCAAGGAGGCTCTGGGGGGACCAGGGGGTGGCCACTGTGTCCTTTTTGTGCCACATCCAGGAGCCACAGAAGGCCTGAAAAGAGAGCTCTGAAGCCACATGGGTCCCAGATGCCACAGAAGAGGTGCTCCCAGAGGAGGCCTGGTCAGACTGTGCTCTGGAGGAGGCTGGAAGCCCCTCCTTCTAGAGGCGCTGTCAGTGCCCCGCACGTTGGGCCCAGCAGACCGGAGTATGGTCAACTTGGGCGGTTGTCCCACAGCCCCCGACTTGCAGAACGCCTCATCTGTCGGTGCTCAGCTTGAGGCGCTTCTCCCTGAAGCCTGCACTTAGAATTCACTTCTCCTCCTCCCACTCCTCCTCCTCCCACTCCTCCTTGGCAAGTTGTGTTAGCTCCTGTGGCAAGAAGCGTTTTGCCCATTGTCTTATGCAGAGGGGCAGAGTCTGTGATGGGCCTCTAGTGTGCACTGGGATGTGGTAGCTCCTCTCTGGCTGGTGCATGGCCCCGGCTGGGTGCTGGGAGCATAGGCTGAGAGAATGTCACTTCTCGGTGTTCTGAGGCCTGATGTTGAGGCCAAGGTGTCGCCCATGGCGCCCAGGGTGGTTGCTCTGGAGGTCCGGGGGAGACCCTGCCCCAGCCGTGGCATTTGGTGTCAAGCTCAGTTGCTCCTCTGCTTGTGGGGCCTCTGCCTCTGTCACCACCCGGCATCTCCTCCATATGTCCAGATCTCCCCTCCTCACGGGATAGCAGCCGTCCTGGACTAGAGACTCATTTCACAGCTGAACCCAGAACAGCTCGGAGAAGGGAGATGCAGCCTATCCACATCTGCAGGGAGCTGCACCCCATGCCCCACAGATACCAGCTGGGGAGGCTGCTCCTGCTGCAGCCGTGTCCCCAAGGGCTCTGTCCTGAGGCCGTGGAGTGTGAGGCTGGGAAGACAACTCTGCATCCATGTGAACCAGGTTCAAGTCTCGGCAAGTGACCTTGGTCAGGTGACTCTCCTTTCCCCAAGCTCAGTTTCCTGTATGTTCCAGAGCTGCGCTGGGATGAAGTGCCAGAGGGGATGGCCAGCTTGGGTGCCTCACACTGTGGGAGGAAACATGGAGGATGCTTGGGCTCTTGTGTGTTTCCCTGAGACAGGACAATCCGTTTTGTCCAGCCCCCACTCTCCGCCTTAGCCTCGACCTTGCCCAGCCTGGCCAAGCAGTCGAGCAGCTTTGGCCAACTCGGGCTCTGGGATTTTTGACGAGGGAAGAAGGCGTGACACAAACAGGAGGCCATTATCCCTCTCCACTGACTCTGTGCAACCACTTGGCAGGCAGGGCACACGCGGCGTGGATGAAGGGAGTTTACTGCTGAACTTAATGGGGTCGTTTTCTGCAGCACATAAATCTGTCTGTACTCGGCTGAGGTTCCCGGGTGGCTGGCACGGCAGCACTGTTAATGGGACTCACCCTGGAAGACCGGACTGTGGTTCTGTGCACTGCTCCCCACGTTTCTTCCCAGGGGACGGACCCAGGGGATTCGTCACAGAGGCTGTTTGACTCTTCTCTTGCCACCTGCCTGCCTGGCTGCAGGGTTGCCTTCGACAAAAACTGGGGGGACATCATTTGTTTGGAATTTGTGATCTTCATCGTAACGAGACATAGTCATTGGTACGGACGCCAGGATCGGGTCCCCACTTCTCTCAGAATATACTTTCATCCTGGCTGGGCCCATCGCCGGAACAGGGGCCATGAGGGCAAACGAGACGGACTGTGTCCCTGGCCTCTTGGAACTATACCGAGCAGAGAATCCTTGAGGGGAGAGGTGGTGGCCGAGAAAAGCTTCCCCGAGGAGCTGGCCTTCCAGCTTGCATTTGATGGATGCATCAGAGCTGGCCAGGCCAAGAGGGGAGGCCAGATATACCAGGGCACCCAGGGAACCACATTCTCTCCCTTCAAGGACTTCTGTGATTCTCCTGTTTCCTGCGGAGAAGGGACAGAGCCTGCAGGTCCCATGTATCTGGTCACCTAAGCGACTTTCCTACAGCTTGACTTTTTAAAAAGTCAAGGTGAATCGCATTTCATGCAATAAATATTAACCTGGAAGGTTGGGGGTACATTAAACTTTTATGTATGGCAATCAATTTCTTATGCAAGAGAAGACTTACTACCAGTTAAAGGAATTTGGGGTGAAAACTCCCCTGGTGGGGATCATCCCACCTCATCTGCTTGGCAAGTTTCACTGGTTTCTACCAAGCTAGGTCCATGTACATTAATCATCTTTGATTCTCTGTTCTCTTTCCTCTCTTTGCACATTTCTCACTTCATTCCCCAGACCCTGGGGCTGCTCTCAGTCCTGGCTCCTCTTTGAGGAGGAATCTCTGATATCTACCCTCTAGGAGTTTAAGATTCCTCACACACATAGGCCATGATCTATATGTCTTGGAAAACTAACGTCGAACTTTTCTCTCGGCTTGCCATCTGCCAGCACCATAGTCACACCCATGTGTATGTGAGCCCATGTCCTTGTGGGAATGTAGTGTCCCTTGCTTCGCATCCCAGCCTCATGATGTGTAACTCATGCTTATTCAGTTTTATTAGCATTTCTCTTATGGTTGGCCCACATGAGTAGAGTCGGCAGATTTGGGTAGAGTTGGTAGGTACAGGTACTGCTGCTGGGCCCACGAGTGTCGGCGGGCCTGGGGCAAAGACAAGGAGCAGAACCTGTCTCTGCCACCCCCTCCCCAGTGGAGGGAAGCTCTGGACAGAGAAGGAGGAGCTGGGATGTCTCCTGCAGGTGCCAGGCCACCTCTGAAGCACGGAGCTGCGAATGTCTGTATGCTGCCCTTGTCTGACCTGAGTGCTAAATCAGCGGGTCTGTGGCACTCACTCATTGTCTCACTCAGGACACAGGATGGGCTGCTTTTCTTGCATTCATTTCACTTAGTGATTAATACCTGTTTTAATGTTCAGCCGCAGTGAATTCTTAATAAATTATTTTGTAACACATTGAAATCACTTTGTAAGCTTTTTGTTAACACCTTTCAGAGGCCTCCAGCTATAAAATATTACTTTATCATCTTCTCGTTGCTGGACATTTGATGTAACGCTCGTGTCTCCGAGGTTGTTAATAAATAATGAATGGAGAAATGATCTGGGGGTGACCTTTTGTAGAACATCATCCGTCAGCCGAACTTCACTTAATCCTTCCTTTTAGGCTGTCTTCTGGCTCTCAGAATACGGTCGTTTGCAAATCAGGTGGTTTGGTTCCCGCCAGCGAGTGGTATTTCACGGTATGGGTGACATCGGAATGACAGGCCGTGTGGTTGCCTCCAGGACCCTTGGGAAGACCTAAGCCCTGTGATTAGCAAGTCTACTTTTGTGTGGGCCAGGATGGGAGGGAGGAGCTCTGTGGTGTGTCCCTCTGGTCTCAAGGAGGCCCTGTTGCCCCCAGCAGGGACCGTCCGAGTGTGGGGTGTGGCGGCGCCATGGTCAGCCAGGCAGGGGGTATCTCTAATGACCTTTGCTAAAGCTTTCCTGCTTTGCTAGGCTTCCTCAAAGTCACAGCTAGCCAGAGTGTCACAGGGGCCAGGAACACCTGGGGACGGACGCCCAGGTGAGCCAGGCTCAGGTGAGCCGTGTGCTGCCCCCACAGTGGCACCCGTCACAGTGGACTCCCTGCTAGAACCCTGGAGCTCTGGTCTCGTCCACCAGTCCTGGCCAGGGTGGGGGGTCACCCCATCAATCATAAACAGAGCTGTGGGAGGCTGACCCTGCAGGCCGTGACACACTCTGGGACTCTGCCCAAAGCAAGGCAGGTACAGTGTCCACGCGTGTCTTGGCCTATGAGGTGACAAAAATCGTACCCTCTGCCTGTTGCCCTTGGTTAAGCCCAGCAGAACTATCACGCACAGTGCTTGTAGGAGTTGTCAGAATCAATGCCACAAGGCAGGTACTTGGTACATACTTAGCGAATGAATGAATGAGCCGCTTGTCACACTAAGGACAGCATGGTGGCTTTCTAATATGGCGACCCCGGTCCACATGCGGCCAGTGAGGACAGATTAGGCATCATCCCGGCAGGATGTCTGGGAGTGGTGGTGACATCCAGTCAGCCTCACTCTTGGCCTGAAGCCAGGCTCATGGGGACACAGCCCTGCCTTCCCTCCAAGGAGGCCCTTGCGGGGGAGCCCTCCGCCACCACCAGCCCCCTGGATGGGCTTAACGGTGCGAACCCGTAACACCAATTCAGGCATCTGAAAATCACTCTAAAATTATCTCTAGAGTTTTATTTCCTCGAATCCTGAATAGATCACATTTTATTGTTGAATACTGAAATCTCATTACTTGAGGAAGTGCTATTACTAGGCTATTACTGGAAAGGAATTCCTCTCTCATGTTCTGATTAAAACCTCCTGTTCATATTAAAAAAAATAATTTCAGGCTGTTCTGTTTTTTCATGCCTCTAAATGTTTCAACGTGCAGCCAAGTGTCTTCTCTCCCAGGCCCCTGAGCCTGGGGGACCCGCCAGGTGGGTAGGCTGGTGGAGACAGGGCGGTCCTGTCAGGTCAAGTCTCCGGGTCGGCTGGAACTGCCTCCCTGGTGAGAGCCGTCCCTCTCTCCCTGTGACCTGGCTGCTCCCTGCGGTTCTGGCCCAGGCTGGCAGCTCCTGCTGAGGCTAGACTGCAATCTCAGCTCCGGGTTTCTTTACCAACAAGAAGGTTCTAGGGGAGCCTGGCAGAGGGTCTAGGGTTTGGCTTTTGTACTGGTGGACGGAGCTCAGGGCAGGGGCTAACTGGCCTGGGCCTTCTGCAGAATCAGCAGCTGCCTAGGGCTCAGCCCTGACCTGGAGATGCGCCTAAGGCCCCCAGTACCTGCTCCCCGGCACCATCATGGGCTTGGCCTGCTGTGCTGTGACCACCGCCTGGGGGCTTTGTCCTTGGTCCTCCGAGGCTCTGCTTGATCTCTGGGACCCTGGTGTGTGCCCCACAGTGGCTGGCACAAGGCACTCAGAAGACATTTGCCAGATGGGTGGCTGGAGTCACACCAGTGTCCAGGAAGCGGAGTGGGTTAGAGTGGGGCTGTGTGGCTCTTGAAGGACCCAGGTCCTTCAAGGACCCTGAGATTCCCTTGTGACCGAGACCCTGCGGGCTGGGTCCTGCTGGGCCATTCTAGGGGAGGATGGAGCTGCCAGTCCCTGATTGAGGGGAAGCTGAAGGGGAAGCTGGCCCTCCTCTCCTGGGCCTGTTCCCTGTCCACAGCTGAGGCTTGCCATGGAGAAAGCTGAGAATAGCTGCGTGGCCCCGACATAGGCGCTGGTTGGGGGTGCACATGGCTGGAATTCTTTTCTGGACTGTGGGCAGATGGAATTATTTACAACCTCAGGGCCCACCATTCCCCTGCTCCGCTGACGGCCCATGGCAGGTGGAGTGGATGCTCCGTTCTGCAGAGAGCTAATGACACTCAGCCCTCCCCTCTCCAGTGTGTCTTCCCTGGTGTTTCTGTGGATATTTTTATTTCCCCAGGCAAGTCAGCATCTAAGTGTACCCAGCCATGGTGACACTCTGAGGCCGGGAGCTGTACAACACACCACGTCAGCCTTTCCCAGAGACACCCTGCTCAGTTCCTTGACAGCTTGCCTGGAATCCCTGAGCGCTCTCCGCAGGTCCCCCCAAAATGGACAGAGGAGTCTCCGGTTTTGGATGCACCCGGCTGGGGATGTGGCCGTGCATCCGGGTCACTGGCTCCAGAGTTCATTTGGGATGGCTCTCCCCAGTCATCTGGCTTCTGCTCCATCTCAGAGCCCACCCCTGCTCCCTACTCCACAGCTTCTGCTGCCATCACCTCTTGCCATTCTTTCCTCTTTAAAAAAAAAAAAAATCCAGCTGACAGGAGCTTTCTAACTTGTCATTTTGGAGATCATCAACAAATTCTGTAGAGAGGTGACCTCCATTATGAGAGAAAGCCTGGGAGTTGGACAGGCCCCAATTCGAGCGCCGAGCCTCCCCTGGCGGGCAAGGTGACATTGTGTGTCATATCAGCATTCATGGCCAGCTCTCTCCTCCTTGGAGAGTAATTATTTCTTTCAGAGCGAAAGGTCCAATTTGCTGTAAAGAACAGAGCCCCAGGTAAAAGGAAAGAGCTCGCTGGAAGCTCCCATGACACAAAGGAGACCCGGCTGCCCCGTCCGTCCCACTCTGCCTGGACTCACCGTCACCACGGTCGCCCCGCCAGATGCATCGTGCTTATTTCAACTTCCTTCCTGTCTTCTGCGCGCGACGGGTGCTGGGCGGGGACCTAAGTGGCAGCTTTGGAGAATGCGGGAGGTCAGCTGTCCAAGCTGGAGGTGGTGGGCGCCCCACACTCTCCCAGCCATGTCCCTTAGCCCCACCCAAGTCCAAGGCCGCAGATGCCGATGTCATGGTGGCTGCCACTCCCCAGGCAGCCTCACTGTCTGTCCCAGGTCCAAGCAGCCCCGTGCTCAGCCTCTTAGAGTCCAGACATAGCACATCTGCTGGTACGTGGAGGAGGGAAGACCCCGGCCCCAGCCCTGTGCTCCTGCCCTGTGCTCTTCAGCCTGTCTGTCACCAGGTCCCACTTGTCACCTGGATCAATCGTCTTTGCTCCTGACTCCTCTGTCCTCCACCGAAGCCTTAGCCCCGCTGCTGCCCTGTGCCTTGCCGGGCCTCAGCACCCACACCGTCCCCTCCTACTGCGAGTGTCCTTCATGTTCTGTTAAGTGACAGGCGACAGCAGAGGGTGAGGGGGCTGCCCAGAACTGTCCCCTGCCCATCACAGAGCCCAGTGGGAGCGCCAGCTGCCATGTCCCAGTGTGTACATCTTCCCATTGTCTGTACTTTGCACTGTGTTCCTCTGCCTCTGCCTGCCTGTTTGGGTGGTGGGAGTGGTTCTGTTCTTCTTCTTTCCTTTCCTTTCCTTCCTTCTTTCTTTTCTTTTCTCCCTCCCTCCCTCTTTTCCTCCCCCCAACCCCCTTTCCTTCCTTTGCAGTACTATAGATTGAACCCAGGGCCTTCACACTGAGCTACATCCCCAGACCTTTTTCATATTTTATTTTGAGGCAAGGTCTCCTAAGTTGCTAAATTGCCCAGGCTCAAACTTGTGATTCTCCTGCCTCAGCCTCCCAGAGTGCCGAGACTACAGGCATGCACCACTATACCCAGCTTCCTTCTGCCTGTTTTTAGGGCTCAATCTAAGCCAACAACTTGCCTGAAATTGGCGAGGAGATCATGTGGAGGTGCAGAAGAAATGTCCTGCTTCGGTGGGACACACCCGAACTGGCCCTGAGGCCCAAGGCCCAGGAACGGAGAGAGGACTCTGGTTGGCCAGAAGTCAGGCAGGCTGGCCCCCATCTGCAGGTAGCTGTCTGCCACAGCTTGCCCGCTGTGGGGGAGATGTCTGAAGGTCCGAGAGGTCGAATGATCTGCATAAGGTTAGCTGTCTAGGTGGGTGCAGGACAGAGTTCAGCCTTGCACTGAGGCTTCCTGGTTAGTGTACATTTCAGAGGTGCTGCCCACAAGACCTCCCTTATTTCTGACACCAGTTGCAAGCTCCGGGTTACCCAGGTTCAAATCATCCCAGAGAAGAGGCACCCAGACGCCTTACTTGGGCTCAGTCGCACAGACCTGGCTGGCTGCCCAAGTGGCCGATTGCAGTCTCTAGCTCCTGTGAGGAAGAGCTGATATTGCACTAGTCCCTGACAGGCCCTTCCCTCCTGGACTCCAGGTACTTCTGCCCTGCCTCGGAACATATCAGTCCCTGCAGGCGCTCCAGCCCTTTCATCTACATCCCAGCCCTTCCACTTCCCAGACCCATTAGTGATCACTGCCCACTCACTCTGTCCACTGTGGACAGCAGAGTTTCTGTGGAGCAGCAGGGCTCCCCACGCAGGACCGACATCCATTGTTTCTACCTCTAACTGCAGCAACAACTTTATTTGATTTGATGTATATGAAGAAATAAAACTCAAAAGTCAATTGACTTAAACATAGAACAAATGCAGCTTGGTTATTATGGTGTATGCTAGATTTTAATGGCATTTAGAAAGCGTTTTGTGGGGTAGAAAATAGAAGCAAACCCATCAAACCTCAACTATGCTCTATGTTTTATAGTGCAGAACATTTTTCTGCTACAATCCAAAGACTTTAAAATGTAATAAGGTACATTTGAACCCAAGGGGTTTAAAATATACGTAAGAAACAGGCACATCCAGAAATTGAGTAAAATAATCCATTCTGGTTCAGGTCGGATTGGAGGGAAAACATACATTACTAGGAAGGCTTTTAACATTCCATGTCCCACAGACTGTTATTTATTGACACGTGTTATTGTTCCAAGATTAATATATTGCTAAGTGAGAAAGAAAACTGTGGCTGGGAGGGATTTAATACTCAACATTCTTGGGGTTTTGCTATTTATTAATGTATTTACTCATGTATATTTAAAGTCACATGCCACATAAATTAATGTATCCATTGAGAAATAATGCAAATTTCCCATTCTTATGTTTTGTTAGAAATTTATTCCAACTCTCAGCCTGGTGCAGTCCTTGCCCCTTAACATGGTTTCTCAGAGCTCTTCGTCTTGGTTCTCAGTCCTTGGGTTCAGCACTTGGTGACATTGTGTCTCTGACACATCTTGGTCATCCACACCAAATCCACTCAAGTGTTTCTGTGGCTGAAACCAGTCTGAGAATTCTCTGGAATTTTTCAGAATTTTCTAGAATTTTCCAGAATTTTCTGTTGGCAGCAAAGCTGTGACCTGCAGAAATCTGCTTCTGTCTCTGATGTTCATTTGAAATATGGATCTGCTCCAGCATTCTTTAAATACGAGGGCTGAAGGAATCCCAGAGGTCCTCGAGTTTAGTGGTTCTCCAGGGAGTGGCATGACCTTGTCTCTCTTCCCAGGGACATTTTTAGTTGTCATGGCTGGACGTGAAGACAGCGCTTCCAGCATGGGCTAGGGGACATCTGAGATCCAGGGAGGTTTTGTGCTGTCCTCAGTGGTCAAGACGTGGCCCGACCTCCTGGGGTGCAGATCGAAGCTGCTGTCTGGGGAAGGCCTGGGCTCAGCATCCATCTTTCTTCTGTCACATGACCCCGCTGTCTTCTTTCCCCAGAACTTCGCAGTTTGGGCTTTAGGCAAAGCACCAAGGAGAGTGCGATGGGCCCTCCTGCTTCAAGTCCCTCTACTCCCTTTCCCCTTGACCCATCTTTGGGCCTATCCTGGCCTGTGCTGGTGGCTTCTGGCCTCTTCAGGAGCTGTGGGCTCCACCCAGTCCCGTGGAGGCCATCAAAGCCTCCTTTACCGAGCACATACAACTGCTCCGTGCCAGTCAACAGATCCAGTTATACCTGATGTGGTGGAGGTTTGCGCCGTGTGTAGATGGTGTTTGTTTAGTCAGGCTAGCATTTAATTTCTTTGTCAAAAGCTATAAAGGACATCCAGAAGTCTGCACCCTAGTCCTCCAGTAGCAGAGTCGTCATCTCTCTCAACCTGTGTCTGCTGCAGGATCCTCACCAGGAGTCACCACGTAAGAAATGGACGCATGCTCTGGCATCTTGTTTCCTTACTTCTGTGTTTGTCAATCAACCCATAGTCATCGGTGTTAATAATTATAATAGCCTCCAGTTATTGGTGCCTCACATGTGCTGTGCTATTGTAAGTGCTCTGCGTGGAGAGCTAATTCAAGACCCACAGCAGCCCGTGCGGCAGGCGCACTCTCGTTAGCCCTTGGCTCCGGAGTGAGACTCGGGGAGATGAGATATGGGGCTGCGGGCTGCCCAGCTCATCAGCAGCAGGACCCAACCGGACCCCACAAGGTCATCCAGCACCACCCTTCAGCCACTGCCCCCCACGGCCGCTTCCTTCAGTGGCTGTACCTCACGTTGGCAGCCAGGGCTCACCACAGCGGGCCTGGGCCGACCTGGTGGTGTAAGCAGCCTGCTGCTGCAGATGGGAGCCCTACAGGTCCTCACAGGCTCCCTCCACCCGCACGCATGGCCAGCCAGGGGCACAGGGAGGAAGAAGATGTGAAATGATCCTGCGGGCCAGAATTTCCAACCTTGCACTATGGGCATTTGGGACAGGACCTGTCTTTGTCCTGGGGGCTGTCCTGTGAGGTATAGAACATCCCCAGCATCCTCGCCTTATCCCCACCCTCCAGTTGTGAACCAAGAATGTCTCCACACTCCCCAGAGTAAGTGTGGAGGGTGGGGTGGGGGGCGGGGGTGGGGATTTGGTGGAGTTAGGAACCACCGCCCAAGCCCCTGTACAAGGAAGTTTTTTCAATGTTTTGGTGGGGATTTGGTGATGTCGGGAGCTGCCGCCCAAGCCCCTGTACAAGGAAGTTTTTTCAATGTTTTGGTGGGGATTTGGTGATGTCGGGAGCTGCTGCCCAAGCCCCTGTACAAAGAAGTTTTGCTGGAGTACAAGATTTGGTTCTCTGTGGATCTCTGTTCTCCCAGCCTCCCCAGAACCCCATGCTGACAGCAAGTAAATGAGGTGAGGTCCAGGCTGGGCACGTGCCATTCCACCCTCTGCCCCACCCCCAGGCTGCACTCCCCCACCTTCCTCTGTGTGGGTCTGGGGTTCCAGGGGCCTGGCGCATGGCACCCAGACGCAGCCCAAGCCCAGGAGATCAGAGGGCCTGAGAGACTACCGGAAACCACAAACAATGATCGCCTGCTCCAGACAACTTTGCTTTTTTGCCTTGTGGAGAAACTTATAAATTATTTGGAGAGCAATATTAGTCTTTTTGCTTCTGAAAAGGGTTCTGCATCTTTAATAGAGCCTGGTTTTGAAACATAACTCACAGAGTTGTACAAATACCCCATCAATAGTGCAGTGGCTCATTTCATTGTTCTCAGCGCATGGAATCTTCATTATTTGCACTGTTGATAAAAGGCAGTGTTTTCCGCAGATCTGCACTACTCCATTTAGCTGGGAACAATGATTTATTCCTCCCTCACTATTGGACATCCTCAATTTCCTTGGGTAATAAAGAATGCTCCCACGGATGGGATGAGCTGGCCCGATGGGCTGCTCTGAGCGCAGCAAAGTCCGGAAGAGCAAGCGGGTCTTGACCCGTGGCCTGCCGAGGGAGAAGCTTCGGAGTCCGCCTCCGGCCCACTGGCAATGGCAGCCTCCGGTGCAAGCCCGGAATTAGCACATGTCATTGACAGATTGCCCGGGAAGCAGCCCAGTCCCTGATGGAAAATCGCCCGTCTCAGCACAGACAACCATGCGCGCCTTGTCCAAACCGCGCTTCCTATGCAGAGATGAGATTCTAATAGAGCCTTTATTCAATCCCCAACTCAGGCATGGGCCAAGTTGGAGCATGTGCGCGTGTGCAGGAGCGTTGTTTTCTCCATATTAGAAAATTCACGGACTGCTGAGAGAGGGGAAATAAGAGTAATAGCCTCCAACTGGAAATGCAAGAACTTTCACATTCAACACAAAAGGGAATTGCAATCGCAGGGCAAACGGGCTTAGCAGAGAATGCAGTTACGGAGTGGGGAGGAGGGGCTGCAGACAATGGTGGCAAACCCTGAAGAGCTGCTTCCCCCAATGCAGCAGCAATGCACTCCCCCTCAGCCTTGCTTGAGTGGGAAGGAAGGAGGTTGGAGGATCAGAGCCTCCCTCAGAACAAGGCAGCGCCTCCGGGGACTCCAAAGCTGGGGTAGAATCGCACCTGGCGTGACCTTTAGAAGGACCAGGAGCAGGGCAGAGCGGGGGCCTGGGCAGTGGGTGCACTCAGGAACCCTCAGGCCTGTGCCAGCCCCCAGGCCACCGGGCAGACCCCAAGATGGGACGCTGTTGCCTTCCTGCCCTGACCCCTCGGGTGGCCCGTAGCGTGAGGGCAGGGAAGGGCCTCCTGGGTAGAGCTGTGTTTCCGAAAGGTGAGGAAGGAGAGAACCCATGGGGTGTGGCCTGGGTCACTTCCATTAGGGGCAGTCAAAGAGCCGAGATGACCTTGTAGGACGAAGGGCACTTGGAGCCACTTTTTAGAGAGGACAAAAGCAGTCATTCTCAGTCTGAGGACTTCTTCAAGACAGTCCCTGAACCCCAAAGCTTCTATCCCACCATCCATCAGCTGCACCCCGGTGACACTAATGGGGGCCTCAGATCACCTCACCAGGTGGAAGCAAAATCTTATTTCCAAGAGTAATTGTTGCTATGGCAACCTGGCCTTCTAAGCATCCTGGTTGCCAGAGAGGGTCAGAGGTGGACGCACATGCGTATGTTGGCAAAGGGAAAGATGCCAGGCACAGGGCCGGCACTCAGTGGGCGCAGGCGAGCTTGCCGAGGTGCGAGGCCATTATAATCCATCTTCCCATCCTGAGCGGCAGGAGGTGGTTTCCCCCCTCACTGGCCCAGCTCCTCTGATTAGGGGACCCACGTCCCCATGGTGACCCAGGCTGCGAGATGGCAATAAATATGGGGGCCTCAATTCCAAGCAGGAGATGTGAGACTCTGTAAATTTGAGAATCATGTTTTCTCCCATACTGGCCTTTCCATCGATTAATGCAGATGGAAAAGCTTTATAGTGTCGGCTTCCTGTAAGTGGCTCTTCCTTGGCAGACAGGGTAGGGAAGGTGGGTGGGGAGCAGACTGGGGGGCAGAATGGAGCAGACTGAGGGCAGGGCCCATGCCTGCAACCCCACGTGTCTTCCAATGGGGCACAGTCCTACAGGGGCTCCCGGCTGCCAAATCTCCTGCCTGCCTGGCCATCGGCCAGCTGCTGAGTCCTCTGCTTTTAAAACGCTAATGGGGAGGCCAAATAAATATTTCAAGGTCACCTACAGGCTCCCTTGGGTCTTGTTTATTTACAGCACTCCGGCCACCTTAGTCTAGAAATGCTTCAAACTGCAGAAGTATGAATAGTTAGATAGCAGCTCTTCATTTATTTATTTGATTATGAATGTATTTATTTCTGTTGCCTACACTGACCAGATGGCTCTGAGTGTAACTGGACAGCCGCGCGGCCCTGCTCCAGCCAGTCCTGGTGCTGGCCGGTGTTGCATCTGTCTGAGGCCTCAGAGAGCGTCTGTGTAGAAGGCCTGCCTTGCACCCACACTGCACCTGATCCTCAGGCAGCAGGTAGATGCCGCTAGCTCTGGGGGGCTGGGGAGGACTGTGCCTGTGCCATGATGTGTGGGTGGGGCAAGTGCACACATTCTGGGGTACCCTGGAAGGTCTATGAGGACAGGGCACAGGCAGTGCCTAACAGAGCCCAGCCCTGTGCCTACAGTGAGATCATGGGCAACCGTGCGTCCCGACTTTCCCTCATTCTTTGAGGACACTGCCTTCCAAGGGGTGGGTGTTAGTGGGTCCTTTCTCTACCAGAGGCCAGAAAAAGAGAAAATGAACTGTGACTTGGCGCATGCCCCGGGGAGATGGAGCTAGGGCTTGATGCAGGTGGGTGTGACCCTAAACGTCCCCAGCCTTCTCACTTCAGTATGTGGCACTGTCTGCCCTGCCCTGGTTACCGCTCACCCCCACGCCCTGCCCACATGAGCAGGGCCTTTCCTGGCTGCCTCCTCCTCCGCCAGCATCCCGAGTTCTCTAGCAAATGTGCCCACAGTCTGGGTCAGGGATTGGGGTCTGTCTGGGTGTGCTGGGCCCTGACTCCGTGTCCGTTCTGCCGTAGAGGACAAGACTCAAACCAGCCCTGCCCCAGGCCTGCCTGAGCTCCCGAGAGTGTGTGAGCTGCCCGGCCCACACCTCCCACCCCACGGGAGATGTGACAGCTGCCAAGGGTTCCTTCGCTTGGGAAATGTGCCCTAAGGACTTGATGAGTGGGGGGGTGTTGGCAGTACAGCTGTGAAAAATGTCTTCCTGATGAGGGACAGGCGAGAGATAAATATATAGGCGATGCATGTGTGAGGCAGAGAGCAGCCCAACCTCGGAGGGACATCTGGCACGGCCTGATCGAGGCTCTGGTCCTGCCCGTGGTCCTCTCCATGCCTTGCTGTCCCGGGCTGCTCCTCACATTCAGCCTGGCTTCCTTGAGTTAGTGAAATGGTTGTGGGCATCTCAGACCTCTCGGACATGCACTCTCCTCTCCCAAGGGAGGGAGAACCTGTCTTTTCCCAACCACCGGGGAGAATATCCTCAGCCTCTCTCTGGACCCTGCAGATCCCCTGACCATCTGGAACAGTCACAGTGGCTAGGAGGATGCATTTGGCTTAGAAGGAGGCTTGACAGTCTGGCCCACGGACAGAATCCAGTCTGCCATCTGCTTTTGTAAATAAAGTTTTATTAGCACGAGTCACTTGGTATGTGTGATGCTTTTACAAGACAAAAGCAGAACCGAGAAGGTGTGGCAGAGGCTGTAGGACCTATAAAACCAAAAGAATGGACAGAAAGGCCTTTCACAGAACAAGTGTGCCAGCCCCTGGCCTGCACACATTTGGGCTGGGAGCAGGGGGCTGGGAGCCTGCCTCGCAGTCTCAGGTCTCCCCGCAGTGTGATGGGAGCATTGAGGAACTAGGTAGCATTGATGGCTGTACAACTGTGGGAATAAGCTACAAAGCACAGAACTGTACACTTTAAAATCGTGAACTTTGTACTATCTGATTTTACCTCAATTCAAAAAATCAAAAAACTCAGAGCTGGAGTCAATGCTAAACTTAGGGATGCGGGGAGGCCTGTGGGCTCAGTACACATTCAAAAGGTTTGCCCGGGGCCCAGGCTGGTGTCTGGGGGCATTTTACTGGCTCTGTCTCCCAGGCTCCACCACACTCCATGCCTGGGCCCCCGTGGGTGCTGACTTGGGGGGCCTGGTCGCACCAGCATGCCTGGGGCAGCACCTGTAGCCACCTCCTCACCTGGCTTTCAGCGGTGAAATGCCACTCTGTGTGATGAGGTCTATCAATTTGCCTGCAGGTTTGGCATTTATGTTTGCCACCTTTGTGAAAATATTATTTCCCATTGCTCCCCAGTTTTTATAATGTCAATATACTCAGATCTACCTCTTAGTATTACATTTTATACACAATGCCGCTTTCTTTATACCCTAGAGCGTGTGTGTTTTTCTAACTTGGCTTTCAAAAATAGTTGGTTTTCAAAGAGATATCGCAGGAGACTTGCTTTTGGCAGTAAAGTATTTTTTTTTTTTTATCATGGTCTGGAGCAAAATGTGTCATGGAATCCTTAATTGAAATTCACCTTTAACATTCAGGTTATATTTTTATTACAATTTGAAACCCATTGTGAGGGATCATTATCTGCAGAGATTCATTTCCTTCGGGAAGTTTCTTCTTTGGTGATGTAATTTAAATTCAGGGAGCCAGGAAAAAACACCGGCGTCTCATATTTTGAGCTGCTGGCAAAAAAAGCTTCTGGTGCCCATGCCCGGGAAACTGTAAAAAGAAGCACTTTGTCTCTATAGATCGTCTCCTGTCAGGCTCTGTCCTGTGTCCTGCAGCCTCACAGGCCACAGAATTCCCTGGGACACAAGGGCAAGTTCAAGCAGTGGCCGCCTGAATGCCAAGTAGGATTAAAAGGGGATTCAACTCCACCCTTTTGGTTTCTGACTCTTGATTTGATGTCTCAGGCCTTTTGCTGGCTTCTCTCGCCTCCTCCTGGAAACGTTTCCTTCTGTTTTCAGTTTGCAAACCACACACACTGGTGAGTCAGGAAAACCCACCTGCACGCATCTGCCTCCTACAGTGTAGAAAAACCTCAATGAGCTTGCGGCCAGGCAGAAACAGACCTGCTGGATGAGCCCGGGGAAAGGGCAATTCTTAATCAGCGCTTGTCACTTCGGCAAATACAATGGGAATTTAATTAATTGCCCAGTGCCAGTGCTGGAGACAGCGTCTGTGGGAACGTCTCCAGAATTTGAGGAAATTATTACAAATTGTGCATTCTCGACTCTTACAATGAGTTCCAGATCCAGACATGGTATGTTTTGACATGTCTATTATTTGTATGCAAATCCGGCTCTTCCGAAAGGGTTTCCCTGGAGATTGTTAGGTGAGTTTTCCCGCGAGTTCAGAAAGTGACCGTCCATCTGTGTGGCATGTCGTTCTCCTGGGGGAGACTTGAAAAGGTTGTTGGGTTGGATCAGCGTTTCCATTCCTGGCCACCCTTGTGTTCTTCCTCTCTGGAGCCTAAATCTGTGGTGCCTGTGTAAGACTCGTACCAAACACAGGTTTGGTACAAATGGTGGCACTTAGGCTTTAAGAAAGCCACCCTGCCGGGCCCACCTAGTTGATCTGACCATTCTGGGTTGCTGAGCTCAGCTGTTAGGGTTACACAGGTTTCTGACTAGCAGCCGCAGGACAAGAACAGCGGCTAGTTAGTGAGTACCAAGCACTCTCAGGGCCAGGTGAAGGATGGTGACGATGAGCTAAAGAAGGCAGTTAGACAAATATGCTCTGGAGTCAGGCAGACTACGTGTATTAGGATATGTCCAGCTGTCAGTGATGAGGGTGCGGGGACAATAGCAATGGCTGTCTTAAATAAAATAGGTTGAGTTCTCTGCCTTAGAAAGATCAGTGGGAGAATCCAGTGCCAACACGGTAGCCAGTGGATCAGCAGAGTCCAAGCCTCCTATCAACTAGCACCACTGTCCTCCAATATGTCTTCCGCCTCACAACACAAAATGGTTGCCTGATTACAAGGCACAGTGCCTGCATTCCAGCCAGCAGGAAGTGGGAGATGAGGATGAGGGTGATCATAGAGGGCTACTGAGTCCCCCACCATGTGCCAATCCATATCCTCAGTGCTGTGTGCAGAGAGGATGAGAAGAGTCGGCCTCCATTCTTCTGGTACACTAGAGCAGAGAAGCCCAAAGTGCCCAGAGGGTGTGTGCATGGAGGGCTGGGGCTGGGAGAGGAGCGAGGAAGCCGTGTCTTCCCTTTCAGCAAACCTCCCCTGAAGGTCTATGCACTGCTGCCACCCCGAGGTCCCAGTCCTGTGTGTGACATTGATCCAAGCATGTGTGGGCCTCACACAGCCTCCCAAGAGTCCATGGCTCATTTTTTTAGTGAGTACATGCATTAAATTCCCCTCTTCTTCATTCAGAGTTAAAAGAAGTTTGTGGCCATTGAAGCAGCAAGGACGCACACTCAATAAATCAGTGAATCCTTGGCATTTTGTCACTCTTAATTTGGGCTAATTTAATTAGGACGGAGAGAGTGGAGTCTGGGTGTGCTAAATTATAGACCATAAAATCCCGCGAACCACCCAGCATGTGACTGGGAGCACCATGTGGCTCCTGATGGGGGGTTGCTGATCTGCACCTTTGGGGATCTGCTTCCGGTGGAGACCCAGAGACTACAAGGAGCCCAGAACTCTGAGGACAGAGTCTGGGGTCTCCAGGTACCACCTCTTGGACCCTGGCCTTCCCCACCAGTCTGTGCCATGCCGCCACACTGGGATGGTTCCGCCGGGTCTGGGCAGAGATGGGCCAGCACTTGGCTTCTTTCTCCTGCTGGAGACCCCCAGGGTGATGCATCTCTGTGGAAGGTGGCGTCAGAACCGCCCAGCTTCAGCAGGAAAGAGAAGCCCTCCTCCTGCACCCATCCCTTGTGTCTGTTTGCTATTAACAGGACACTTGATTTTCACTAGACAACTGCAAGCAGTATTTCCAGAACAAATAAAGCTGCATAGACATTTGCCTTGGGCGTTTTTCGTTTCAGCTTGAATATGTTTATCCTGGCCTTGCTGTTTGAATAACGTCACTGCAGGGATGCTTGGGCATTTAAATTTCCTGCTCACAGACCAGGACCTGAAATGAGGGACACCACACAGCCAAGGAAGGGCCTGGAGAGACCACCCCACACTCCAAAGAGAGAGCCAGGGAGCAGTGGCTACACTTCAAGGGGCAGCAGATGGCAGGGAGCCTGATGGGACGGAGGCCACATCGGCACCAAAGCCTCAGTGCTGCTCCGAAGGAGTTCTGCCTCCTCTCGCCCTACCGCGGAGCTCCAGCCCCACCCTGGCGCCACCCCCTCCAACGGTCAGGTTGTCCTCTGTCCCCTGGGTGTTGAAGGCACAGAGCCCTCCTGTAGCTGCTGTCAGGCAGAAAGCAGCTGTGAGGCTGCTGTCTACTGGGAGACATCCTGTTGTCAGAGAGTGGCTGCTTATGAGTCATCTTTCCACAGGATGAATTCGCCTGGAATTGTCCCTGTTTGTGCCAACAAGTCAATGTCATAGGCCCTAAATGCAGAGTTCAAGTGTCATCCTGTGTGATGTCCTGACAGTGCCACGGACACCGTGAGCTGCACCACACAGAGAGACTGGAGTCTTGCAGACCCCGCAGGGGGCAATGCCCTCTGGGAGGCTGAGGATGGTGGTGGTGGCAGTGGCGACCTGGGCTCCAAGAGACCTGCATTCATTGTCTCGCTTTCCCCCCTCCTCCTCAGCAAAGCAGGACCAGCGATGCTTCCTTTTCACAGGGTTAGGAAAAAGACAGGATCGACCATGAGATATACGTTCCAGGTCACTTTGTTCCTTCTGCCCCCGCAGCCCCATCCCTGCACAGCCCACTGCACTCGCTCGGAGAATCCAGCACCGCCACTCCCTGCACCTTATCTTTTCCCCCCACTGCTACCCCCTTATGCCCGGAGGCTCGCGTTGCCATGGTTTCCATGATGCTCTCAGCTTCCTCAGATCTACCCAAACTTGGTCTACAGTCCTCTTCCCACAGCTTCTCTTGGAGGTCAGGGTCCTAGAATCCTGCCCTCAGGCTCTTCCTCCTCCATCTCTTCCTAAACTCTGTGTATTTTGTCCCCATTCCCACAACTTAGATCCACTGGAGACAATCTTGTCACACACGTGGGTCTCTACAGGCTCAGACCGCAGCCTCTTACCTCCCCTGCCCCAGAGACCATGCCACCATCCCCTTCTCGTCTCCTTGACGCAACACCATGACACACACTATTGCCCCAGCCAGGAGGCCTCCTGTCATCATCCTAACTTCTCCTTGTCCCAGTTTCGATCCCCCACTAAGAACTTTCAGCTCCCCTCTCCTATCTGCTCCTCATTTCTGTCCAAACCAGGCTGTGGGGTCTCGACCTTCCCTGCTACCCTAGCTCCTGTCCCCATCATGCCGGGGACCCAGCACCCCACCCCCACCCCCCGTGGGCTTCCAGAGGCCTCCCAAGCTTCTGTACGCTTCTTCAAGCCAGATCAGGTGAGCTTCCAGGGACGCGCAGGGAGAGAAGGCTGCACAATAGATCTCTAAATGTGCTCAGTGTACAAACGACTGCGGGCGCTCGGACACAGATGGGTAGGAGGTTATGACAGGAAAGAATTTTGCTGAATGTTGGAATGAAAAATACTCTGATCCAGACACAGTCCAGTCAGAAGGAATTTCCAGTGAGATCTGTCTTCTTGCCACACTGTCTGCGACACAACTGATCTTTGCTTTGATTGCTTTCCTCCTCCCATCCCCTCACTTAGCTGCTTTGCACATTCTGCCCTGCAAGTTCCTGGGGAGCCTCCGAACCCACATCCGTCTCCTCCTCCCTGCAGCTGGGCCCATCCCAGCCAGGGAGGACGTGGACCTTTCTCTGCCTCTGACTTGTGAACCTCGGAAGGCCTCAGGGTCAAGCTCCCATGGCAGCCTTAGGCACGACACCACCCTGGGGATCAATTTTTTTTTTAATCTGGGAAAGGGGGACAGTAGTCCCTCTTGCATAGGGTCTTGCGAGAATTAAGTGAAATGACACATGAGAAACACTGAGCTGTAGTCCACGTTGCTGTGTCTCTTGCTGTCGCAGTCCGGATGAGTGTGACCACTGCCAACAGGCCCTGCTCTCAGTGCTGTGTTCCCTGGGTGTGGCCGGCACTTCTGCGCTGCGGGCAGAGGGGGCAGAGGGCACCGCGTGCTCGCTGGGTGCATGGGCTGGGAAGGAGTGAGCACTCCTTGATCACCAGAAGCAAAAGCTCAGGGAGGCTGGTGGTGTCGGGAAGCTAGGCAGAGGTGACCCAGTGAGGAGCCCGTGCTGATGGGAGGCACCTTCAGGGCCTTGATGAGTGTCTGGCTTTGGCTCCACGTGGAGGAGAGGAGGGGCTTGGCCACAGACTAGTGACCAGCCCAAGGACTGCCGGCCCCAACTAATGGCACCTGTGGAGCTGCTCTCACCCCCCCACAGAGACCAACTGGAGGGGAAGCCTATCTGATCGTCCCCTTGGAAGCTCCCATTTCCTGCCAGAGAGGCCAAGACTGAGGCACAAGGGGCCTGGGGCCTCTTAACCTTCTGGTCAGGGCTGGGTGAGCCGTTTGTACGTGTTGCTGTTTCTGCCTGGCTGATCTCTCCGCCAGGCCAAGCTAGCTGGGAGAAGAGACAGCACTCGCCATTAACACTCACCGCATGCAGTCAGGAGAGCCTCACCATACCGAACAGATGCTCTGGAGCGGGGCGGGGGGCTGGCCTGGCTGCCACCCCAACTCAGAGTTGTCTGGAGCAGACAGAGTAAGTCCATGCTGCTAGGAAGCCGCCTTTGATGCTGAAGATGTGCCCTGCCCAGCCACCCCTCCTGCAGCCAGGGGCTTCGCGGCGCCATCTCGTCCCCTCTCTGGGGGCCGGGTCCTTGGCTCTGGTGAAGTGTGTTTTGTCCCCCTACAGCCTCTCTGTGGGTTCCCCTGTGGCTGGCCCCTTGGAAACAGATGTTGGTGGCTTCAGGCTGAAGAAGGCTCCCATGAGGTCTGTGGGGCAGATGGTAGCTCATCTCGCCTGTCATGGGTGGGATGGGCTGCTAGCCAGCACGGAGGAGCTTGCCTTTCGTGGAGGTGAGGAGAGCCCCTCACAGCTGTCTAGGTGGGGAAGGATGGCAGCTGAGCACAGGGTCCCCAAGGGGCGGGTGACATGGATGCTGGGAGAGCCCCAGGATGAGAGAAATCCGAGGCTCCTGAGCTTGGAGAAGACAAGGAGCCAGCCTCAACTGAGGCGGTTGGGCAGGGTCCACCGAGGCTGCAGCTAAGGTCCCAGGGCTGCCAGGGGTTTGCCAGTCCAGGCACAGTGTCACACTCAGACGCTACCTGTCACTTCCACTGTGTTAGCCCTGCACGACCACTTCTGCAGCCCCAGGTCCAGAATTAGCGACAGCCTTGCCTGCTGCTCACCTGTGGTGCAGCTCTGGATGCAGGAACCAAGGGCCCGAGGGACAGTGCAGGACTGGTGACTCCCGCTTCTGTCCAGCCACATCCCCACATGCACTCTGAGGACCCTGGCGGGACCAGGCTGCCGGAGCCCATGGGCACCACCAGACTTCAACTCTTAAGCTATCAGAGGCCAGTGTTCTCGGGGTGGAGCCCAAAAGTGACAGAACCTGTCACAGTGCCTGCTTCTGAGCCTCTGGCACAGCTCAGGGACCTGCTGTCCTTGGGCTCATTCCAGCAGGGCACCCTGGGCTCTGGGATCCCCTGGGACCGCCCTCTGGACCCAGGAGGTAGGTGCTGTACCTTGTCTGACACCACCCCCCAAAACAGTGCATGGGGCCCACTGCAAAGGCTGGTAGGACAGCATGGCTCCAGGAATGGCCCCACCACCTACCAGCCAGAGGCCCCCGCGTGTTATTTCTCCTCTCTGGGTCTCAGTTTCCTCCTGCATAAATGGGGGTGTTTTTAGAACCTATGTCGGAAGATTGCTGTCGGACTCGGTCTGTGACCGCTCCTGGCAGGACCCCACTCCCTTGTACCCCCGATGTCCTTCTTCCTGCAAGAAACTGGAAACCTCAGTCCCGTGGGTCATGTGTTAATAGTGAGGGCCTCACCTGGCCAGGCAGGGGCCCGGATGTCACTCGCTGTGACCTCCCTGCCCAGCACATGCGCACCAGGGCCTGGCCCTGCTTTTCCTTTTCTCTCCAGATGGTCATGTGTGTGCTATTCTGGGATGGAGGTCTCCACCCCTCTGAAGGGTGGGTGGTCCCCAGGCGTATCACGGGCCTCAGCACACAGCATGTGCACGTCCATCTTCGTGGACCCCGCACAGTCTGTGAGCTTTAGTGTCGCCCCCTTCTTGCAGATTAGAGGCTGCTGCTCACGGACAGGCCTTGTGGCCAGGTTGCCTGGCTAGGTGGTGCCAGGTCGCCAGTGATTCTGCAGGTACAGCCAAATTTCAGCAAAACTCCCATCTTTCTAGTTCTACAGCTTTGACAGCGGATCATCACTATATTTGAGACCTAGGACATTTTCCCGGGACCTTCTGTCTGCCAAGTGCCCCCGCGCTCCAGCCCCTGGCATCTGCCGACCTGTGTGGTCCCCATGGCCAGGCCTTTTCCGGAGTGCCACGTAATGGACGCCTGTGGCATGTAGCCTTCGAATCTGGCTTTTCTCAGGAGCATGGTTTTGCGATTCAGCCATGTTTCTGCCTGTGTCAATAGTTCATAAGGCCTTTGAGACAAGACCCTCATGACACACCCCTTAGGTTGTGTCCCTCTGTTTCTTTTCTCTGGTGAGTAGCGTTCCATTATGGATGTACCACAGTCCCCTTAACCATGTGCCTGTTAAAGGACATGTGGTCTGTTTCCAGTTTGGGGCTATTACAAGTCAAGAACTCTAAACACTTGCATACATGATTTTGTGTAATCGTTGCTTTTTATCTCTTGGGTAAATCCCTTCAGGTGAAATTGCTAGGTCACATGGTGATTATGTTGAATTTCATTAGAAGCTGACGAACTGTGTTGCAAAAGAACTGTCCCATTTCACATGCCCACCAGCAATTTATGAGAGTTCCAGTTGCCCCACATCCTTGCCAGCAATTACTATTAGTCACTTTTAAGGTATTCTAATAGGCATGTAGTAGCATTTCATTGAGATTTTAATTTGTGTTTCTCTAATGAAATATGGTGTTTTTCAAGTGCTTGCTTATATACCATGTGCATATCTGCTTGAAGGAAAGCTGTCCACATTTTTATGGCCTATTTTTCTTCGGGTGGCTTTTCTTATAATAGACTTTTAAGAGTTCTTTCTATATTCTAGATACAAGTCTTTTATTATGCATGTGATTTGCAAATGGCCTCTCCCAGTCTGTAGCGTATCATCTTATTCTAATTTTATTTCCTCAACAGTATTTTCAACAAATAGATGTTCTTTGTTTGGATAAAGTCAATTTTATCAAGTTGTTCTTTCATGATTTATGCTATTAATGTCCTATATCTCTAAGCGATCTTTCCTTAACTAAAGATCACGAAGATTTTCTAAGTTTTCCTTCTAGTTTTAAGTTTTACATCGTATATGGCCAGTTTTGCTTTGATATTTGCATGCGGTATGAGGTGTAGATTGAGGGCTTTTTAAATACACAATATTCCATTTTTTCAGCACCATTTATTGGAAGGCCTATTCTTTCTCCACGGACTTGCCTTCCTGCTTTGTTGAGAATCGGTTGACTATGTAAGTGTGATTCTATTTCTAGACTGTATCTTATTGATATCCAGCCCTTTTGCCTCTTTGATGACATCTTGATTGTTGTAGCTTTATAGTAAGTCTTGAAATCAAGTACTGTGCATCTTCCAACTTCATTCTTTTTCAAAATTGTTTTGGAAATCCTACCTCCTTTGCTTTTCCATATACATCTTAGAATTAGTTTATTGACTTCTACAAAAACGCCCTGCTGGGATCTTGATTGGATCTGCAGTGAGCTGTGGATCAGTGGGGGAGCCTTAACTCTTATCACTGTTGCGTCTTCCAATTCAGCAACACGATCTTCCTCTCTCTGCTTTTCGAGGTCTTCTTTGATTTCTTTCATCGGTGCTTCCAAGTTTTCAGCATACAGATCTTGCACGTATTTTGTTAGATTTATTCTGAACTTTCTGTATGTTTGTTGCTATAGTAAATGGTACTGTTTGCTGTTTCGTTTCCAACTGTACATTGCTGTTATATAAAATGTAATTGATTTTTGCAGTAGTTGTACACTGACCTGCGCTCAGGTCTTTCGTCTCTACTTCCCGTCCCCCTTCCAGGCTGTGTCCTTGGCCCCAGCCGTGAGGTCTGGGAACTGGGTTACTGGGCTATGAGTCACCTTGAAGGAGTGAGTCACCAGCCTCTCGCTGTAGTTTTCCTCTCCCTGGAGCGAGGATCCAGCCACCTGCTCTCTCGCGGCTCCTGGGGATGCTGAGGACAGTGACTAACACGGCAAGGGCCACAGTGCTCCGACAGGAACAGTCTGACCCACGCTGGCTTCTCCCCTAACACGCTGGTGCTATTTTCATCCACATGGAGGGGAGGGTGAGGGCCGGTGGGTGGATGGATGAGTCGGGAAAGAGGCAGCTGCTCTCGGCAGACCCAGGCTTCCCTTGTTTTGCCTGCCCCCCTCAGACACCTTCTCCCCCTTCCTTCTCTCCTGCCCACCAGGAGACTGGCTTGAGCCTTCCCTCCTAGCACTGACCCTGGCACCTGCAAGTCTCCCTGAGGTCCCTGAAGCCAGGCAGGGGCACTGTGTCCTTGCAGGGGTTGGGGTTGTCTGCCTCATCCCACGCTTGATGGGCGTCCAGAAGACCTCTAATTCATTCTGATGGCTGGTTGCAGGACCCATTTGCAGCCCCTCTCGGGGCTCCCCTCTCCCCTCCTTGCTGTTAGCAGGTGGTCTAGGGGCTAACACAGCACAGAACAGGGGCTTGAGGAAGAAGGGCGTGAGCAGAAGCTGGTGGAAAGTTGGGGGCTGCACAAGGCGAGACATGACATAAGCCCTGGGGTGGTCTCTCTCCATGTCCTGTCCAAACCCTGACAGGAGGAAATGTTCTCAAAGCCTTTTCCAGAACTGGCATTCGCTCATGGTTCATTATTCTTTCATTCCCAGATCAGCCCCCAGGACCGACTGAGCACTCAGAGAATAGCTGGTGAATGAATGAATGAATGAATGAATGACTGTGTATTATGTACCAGGCACGATGCTGGATGTGGAAATACAAAGATGAACAGAAAACAGTGTTAACCCCAAGAAGCTTGCAGCTTGAAGCAGACACAAAGTATTTACCACTGCATTTTGCTCCTGCCCTAGTGAGGGAGATCTCTCTGGGGGTATGTTGTGAGGACAAGATAGGAAGGGATGAGGGAGGGCTTCCTGGAGGAGGTGGCCAGGTAGGAGCCAGTCAGGTGTTAAGGGCCAGAGAGAAGAAGAGGGAAGCCAGGCATGTAGTGTATGTCTGTGATCCCAGCACCCTGGGAGGCTGAAACAGGAGGATCGCAGGTTCAACCCCAACCTGGAACACTTAGTCACTTAAGCCAAACCTTGTCTCAAAATAAAAATTTTAAAAGGGCTCCTGAGAAGGCCCTGGGCTCAATTTCAGTGCCACAAAGAAGAATAAGGAAGAGGAAGAGAAGGAGGAGGAGGAAAGGAAGAGGGAGAGGAGGAGGGAAGGTGCACAGGGGCAGGCCGAGCCTGTGCTTTGGGGTGCTGCTGCGGGAAGACCTGTGAGGCCCGCACGTGGAGCGTCCTCTGTGACCAAGGACACAGCTGCAGACAGAGACAGAAGCCCCCTGGCTGTCTCCGTGGGAAGAGGTTAGTGGGAACGACCCCTGTGCCCTGCACCCCACATTCTCACTGACCTCTCACCACGATTCCCCCAGAAACAAGGGACAGGCAGTGGGATCCATCCTGCTCAGAGCCTTCCTGGAGGGGAAGATGCTATTTGCGAATCACCTTTGTGGGCCTGGTGCCTAGCCAGGCAGCGGACATCTGTAGTCCCATGAGACCCTCGTAAACACACACCTGTGTGCACGGATGAGGACTCTACCCAGGATTATGCAGGTGGGATGTGACCTCTGGGCTATGACTTTAAAGATGTCTGCCCGGAATCACCAACCAGCCTCTGCATTAGTGAAGGAGAGCTGGCTTCCAAGAGAGGGCAGCTGCCCAGGGCCACAGCCAGCCTACGACAGAGTCACTGGGAACAGTGCCCTGGACTCCCCCTGGCCTCTCCTGCCACATCAGCAGTCACCGAATAGGCCGGTTCTCCAGGTGGCTCCTGACCTGGCCCTGCGACAGGGAGGGATACACGGCCAGCCATGTACCTGCTTGGCTTCCACCCCACAATAGCGTCAGCAGTGTCCATACCACAGCAGTGGGACAAGGCAAAAAAGAGGTCTTTTCATGCTTTCAATGCAATTTAAAAAAAAAAAAAAAAGATTACATTCTTCTTCTGTGGCTCCTGTAACCAATTACCAAAAACGTCTTGTCTTAAAATGACAAAAATTTCTCATCTTATAGTTCTGAAGGTCAGAAATCTGCCATGGGCTCCCCTGGACGAATATCAAGGTGCTTCAGGGCCGGTTCCTCCTGGGGCCCTGGGAAGAACCATGTCGTTCCCTTTCTACCTGCATTCCTTGGCTCACAGCCCCTTCCTCTGTCTTCCTGACCAGCAGCCTCATGTCACTCTGGCCATTCTACTGTAGTCATATGCCCCTCTGACCACACTGGGCAAGAGTCTCCCCTTCTGGGGACATGTGTGACTATTGAGGACTGCCTGGATAATCAGAATAACATCCCATCTCAAGATCCTCAACCAATCACATCTGCGAAGTCCCTCTTACTCTGACAGTACCATATTCAGGGGTCCCAGAGACTAGAGCATGGGCGCTTTTGGGTGGCCAATGTTCTGCCAGTGATACTAATACAGTCACATGGTTCAAAAGCAAAACAACATTATAAGAAAAAGTGCTATATATTGAATACTTGCATTTACTTCTTTGTAATTCTTTAATGTTTCTTTGTATAAATGCAAATATATATTCTACTTTCCCCCTTTCTGGCATTTCTTACCAGTTTGTTCAGAATTCAGAAGCTATCTTTTGTCATTTAATGATATGTCCCAGAAAATGTTTCCTCCAGTTGTAGAGAGCTCCCTCAGTATCTTTTCTCCTTTCATTCTTTCTAATGCTCTGTAAAATTCCATTGTGTGGATAGACCACGCTTTACTGTTGCTTCTAATATTTTCCTATGACAAATATCCTAATGGAGAATAATTCTGTGTGTACATCATTTTGTTCTCGCATAAGTACATCTGCAGAATAAATTCCAGAAATGGCCCTGCGGGGTCAGGGAGTAAATTCATTTGTAATTTTCTGCTCATCATTTATTTGTAACTTATCTTGTTAGTTCTTTATCCTTATATATTTTTGTCTACTTTCTTTATCTTGAGCTGAGAAAGTAGTTTGTAGTTTCCTCTCACTAATATGTTTCTATCTTGCATTTTCTTCTATTTCTGCTTTCTGAAAGCTGCTCTTGTTTGGTTGGTTTGTTTTGTAAATCTGCTCCCTAACAGTTGTATCCTCTGTGGGACCCGTGCCATCTAATACTACACAATATCTTTTCCACCTCGTTCTTGGTTTTTGACTTGATTCTGCCTCATCTGACATCACAGTTTTGATCTCTATTTTAATCACACTGCTACTCCCACCCACCTGCACCACATCTGCCCCTGGCCCCTCTCCAAGCCCCATTCCCAGAAAGGCCCCCACACTCATTTTTCCTGTTGGAATCCCCCCCCAAAACAAAGCCTCCTCCAGCCTCCAAACTCAGCTTGATTCTACGTGTCCACTCTGGCTTTGGGTGTCCCCCGGCACTGGCGATGGTTGGGTGTGCCCAAGGAGGTGCGGCCCTGAGGCAGAGATTCCCCTCGGTGTAGGGTCCTTGTGAGGTCAGCCTGCTGAGCTTCAGGCTACACCAACCTGAATACTGAGGTCTTCAGCAGCGGCGGCTGCAGTGTGCATGTTGTCTGGCTGGTGGGGAACTTACTGCCACAGAATTCCCAGGGACTCCATGTCACTCCCTCGGCCTTGGATCCCTGGGATCCTGCTGGGGGTCCCCGGTAGGAAATCAGGCTCTGAGCCCCTTCCAGCAGGGTCCCCTCCCTCAGGGCAACTGGAAAACAACTTACAAAGCATTTTGGGGAAGTCTCTGCAGAACAAGGAAATTGATATTAGCAATTTCAGGTCTCTAATAGAACTAATCTGGAGTGTGAAGCCTCCCTAGCTAATGATCAGCATAAAATAAAGGTCTTTTTAGTATAACAGTACGTTATCCATTACTTTTACAGTTGAGCTGAAGTGCAGATGTTGCTAGAGATGGGCGGCATTAAGCTTTAGGCCCCATGTCCCTGGTCCTTGCTCCCTGGGCGGGCAGCAACTGGAAGCTGAGGAGTCGGGTCCCGCCCCCTACTTCCTGCAGGCCCTGGGATATGTTTCCTCCAGAAGCTTCTGCATCTGGAGTGTCCTCTTCTGACTCAGCTGAGTCCCTGACTTGGAGGCTGCACTACGGGCAGGTTCCAAAGCCTGGGGTTGCACATGACAAGCTGACCCTGGACTTGTGAGTTCTTTCTGCCAGGCCTCGGCTTCCTCATCTGTAAGTGGGGTAACTCATGCTGAATCTGTGTGCAGTTCCCATGATCTTAGAGGCCGATCGATCCCAGCCGGTGTCCTGAAGGTGGACAGGCTTGATGCAGTGTTGAGGGAGAACCCGGCACTGGGCAGGAACTTCTCCTCCATCTGTTCAGGGCCAAGAGGAAGCGCTGTTCTACACGTGCCTCCTTCCTGCTGTGGTTCAGGATTGTTCGCTGCTGTGACAGTGAATACTACCATTCAAACTTCCTGCCCAGGCCCCAGAACTGCAGTGGGAGGTCTGGAGGCCAACCCCGCAGAGCAGAGGTTACTGTGAGGGACGAGGGTGCCCCCTAATGGCGGAGCCTGGGCTTCCGCACCTTTGCAGGCTCCTGATGCCTCCTCCTCCCCGAGAGAAGCAAATCTCCTCTAACCCCAAGTTGCTCAGGACCGGGCGTGGGAAGGGTTCTACCAAGGAGGGCAGCAGTACACAGTTCTCGGGCCAGGCTGGGAGAGGAGTGTCAAGCGGCCCCTCGGGGCGCAAACCAGCACTCACAGCATCTGGGCCCCAGCGTCACCCACAGCCCAGACTCGGATGAGAAGGACAGGCCGTGTCAGGGCATAGTCTGCATACCGCCAGCAGGCAGTGAGCATCCTGAGAGACAGCTGCTGGGCGGTCCTCCGAATCTGAGACACAGCCAGGATGGGGAGCATTTTGAAAAGGCTTTTTAAAAATATACTGGGGTCTTAGGAGATGCTCTATGTTGCCCTCGATGCCTCTGGCTTTGCCTTTGACTCCATCTTCAAGTCGTACATGTACATGCATGCGCACACATGTGCACACGTGCGCGCATGCGCGCACACACACACCCCCCCACATGCAGAGGGGACAACATCCTGGGCCTCCTGAGCCCGATGGCAGCACCTCTGCCCGGAAGTGGCTGTGGACTCCGTCCCCCAAACCACCCACCCACCTGAGCAGAGTACAGTTATTTAGGTTTCTTTAAAAAACTCACCAGAGTTTCTGCCAGGTTCATTTCTGAGTTACCTGTGCGGACATACCCAAGGGATAGAGGATGTTCTGAGGCCTTATCAGCTCCATATCTCAGTCCCCAGCTTGCTGTGTCCTGGGCGGGGTGGCACTTTAAACCGAGTGTCCCTGGTCCAGCTGGTCAGGTGGTTTGCACACAGTGAGACAGTTACTCTACACTTGCCGAACTCCACTTGATTGAATAGAGACAGATCAGCTGAGCAGACTCTTCTGAAACGGACATTGTGGGGACACTGCTGCTTGGTCCCCTGCACCAGGATGCGACAGTATACCCCTACCCCATCACCAGCAGCACCTGGCAGCTGCAGGGTGCTGGGTAAGCTGGCTCCAGGGCTCCTGGCTGCTGAGAGGACACAGATGCCATCAGAGACCAGGCCTTCGGCAGCAGCTGGGGCTGTCTGTGGGCTGGTAACTGCAGAGCAGGGGGAGGCCTGGCAGAGCGGGCCCACTTCCTCCTTACCCTGGAGCCTGAGATCTTGGGGTTCAGAAGAGGTCACTAGGGAATAAAAGGAGCCATGGCATCCCAGCCAGCCAAGCGGTCTTGAGGTATATGTTTCCCTGTGTTGGCCTCGCTTTCCAATCCCCAAACAGAGGGTGCAGGTGGGCACTGGGGGATGACTGCAGAGTGGTCCCTGGACCCTTCAGGCTTTAAGAAAAAAGTTGATCAGAGATGCGTGCTGAGGTCTCTCATAGTACTTCTGTTTGTTTGTATGTTTGTTTGTTTGCGGTACTAGGGATGAAACCCAGGACCTTCACACTGAGCTATATCCTATCCCCGTTTCTTATGTTCTATTTTGAGGTAGGGTCTCCATAAGTCATTGAATTGCCCAGACTGGCTCAAATTTGTGATCTTTCTACCTCAGCCTCCCTGAATGCAGGGATTACAGGTGTGCACCACTGTGCTCACTGGTACTTGGTTTTATACTTCCCTGACACAGAAGCTGAGTCCCTGGTGCAGATGTGGGTAATTAAGGCCATGGCTGGGCATGGTGGGGCCAGGCACGGCGCCCCAGGGAGGAAAGGCCACTGCATTCAGGGCAGTCCCCCCACCCGCCAGGGAGGCTGCGCTTGTCTGCAGAGGAGCTAGGTGTTGATGGTTGCTGATGTGAGCAGAGAGATCCTGGTCGGAGAAGGCTCAGAAGCAGGCCTGGCACGGAGGCCATGGGATGCACTGCTTGCAGGGACCCTCGGCGCCTGCTCTGCGGTTCTGTATCCTGCCTGTCCCGGAGGCCATGTGAGGGCCAGAGCTGGCAGTCTGGGCGTCTAAACTGGGGCTGCAGAGAGCTGTAGACCAGGCCCTGACCTCGGCCCAGAGAGGCGGGTGACAGTGATTTTGAGAATAGAGATAGCGCATGTCTGGCTTGGCTTTCTCCCCCAGGCCCAGCACTGCACTGGGCATAGCACGGCTGCTCAGGGTGTCTGTGAATAAGAGCACGGAGCCTCCGAACCTTCTCTGACAGCTGCACCCCTTGGGTGATGGCGGGGCAGCCACTTTGGGGGCCTCCTGCAGCTCTTTCTTGGCTGCTGCTGCTGATGCCAGCTCCATGTCCTGTGCCCCATAGGAGGATCAGAGAAGGCCTGGGCAAGGCAGGCTAAGGAGCAGGAAGCGGCCCTGGGCCCACCTCTGCTTGATTGGAGTCTCCGAGCCCCACAGGCAGCTCCCACCTTGAACAGTGGGTCTAGGTGGGTCCAGGCAGCCTCCACCCAAACCTTACCAGGCCAGCCTCGGAGTTGGAGGACTCTGTGATCCTCTAAGCTAGGTGTCTGACTTGCAACTGGGGAAACTGAGGCCCTTAGTCTCAGGGCCCAGGACTGCCCCTCCCACTCCCTTGCATTCCTCCATTGCCCTTGGTGCTCACATCTGCCTGCCTCTGCCCCAAATTAAAGCCCAGGCCATAACCTACTCAGGAGCGCTCTCGTCTAAAGCTTCCTGGCTCTCGACCGTCAGTAACTAGCAGATCCTCAAGTCCCTGCCTGTGACCTTCTCTTCAAGGTCATGATAATGGCAGCCTGAGCAGAGCTGCCATCCTGTAACCTCCTGAACTGAGCAGCTGCTTCCTGAACCTGGTATCTCTGCGCCTCCACGTGGGCCACCAGGGAGACAGGAACAGACCGCACAGGCCGCCACCATCTGCGGGGCAGCCCTGGATGGAGAGACCAGGCAGCCTGTGCATCTTCGTGCCAGGGCTGCGAGAGTCACTCTCACCCCACCTCCGGGAGGCTGGAGACTCTGGCATCCTCAGGGCGGCCCTTCTCACCTGCAGCAGAGGCCTCCAGCCCTGCCCTCTGGCCACCTGCTTACTGGTCCCTTAGCCCCCATTATGATTTATATCTAGATGTCCCCAGGAGCCCCATGCTCATAGGTGGGGCTTCTGGAAGGTGATTGGATCACAAGGCCTTGTAGCTGACTTGCTCTGAGAGTGCGGGATCTGACCAGAAGAGGCAGGTCACTGGGGGCGTGGGCTGGAAGGGTTTCTCTCCCTCCCCTGCTCCTCCCTTGACTCTGCTTCCTGCCCGCCATGCTGTGAGCACCCCATAGCTGAGCACATCCTCATTCTTCAGCCACCAGGACCCCACAGCCTCCCCACTGGCCTCCTCCTTGCCGGCCACCCCTTCCTGGTCTTGGTGGTGGGCTCCACTCCACCCCAAGGTAGCCACTGAGGCTCATGGTTTTAAATATGACTCACAGATCCATCCTTGGGCCTGACTTTACCCTGGTTCTTGGGCGTATACTTAGATGTTCATGAATCATGCTCCACGCATCTCCCACCGAGCCCCATCTGCACTGCTGGAATTTCTCTGAGTCAGGAAACCACAACTCTCATGTTCTGGTCCTTGGACCAAGAGCACCAGCACTATCCTGGACCCAGCCTGTTCTTCCTCTCCATCAGCAAAACACCCCCCTGGCTGTTCCTCCAGTGTCCCCCACATCTCCCACCCCCATGATTTTGCCTCTGGACCACTGCTGGCTTCTCTAATTATCACACTAGATGTGTGTCCTGCCACTGGCCCCTGATCTGTTTGTATCACGGTGGACGTCAGTTTAGGTCACTTCTGTGTGTACACTGGATCACTAAAAGCTTTGGGCTCACCCAGAACGATGATGCCAGGGTCCCCTGTTTGCAGGGCTCTGAGTTCCCCACCTGCGCCCTCCTCAGGGCCTCACTCTTGCTCTTGTGTCCACAGACCTGTGTAGCTTCCTGCTCAACCTCAGGCTTCCTCCCCTCTTCCATCCTTCCGGCGTCTGCTGGGCCCATCACCCCCTGGAGTGGCCGTTCTTGACCAGCCATCCAACACCTTGGCCCCACTCTGCTTCTCCCCGTTGTGTTTACACCATCCAATGCCCCGTGCCTGCGTGTTTGTGGACCATCCGCCTCTCCACAGTAGCAGAGCTTCCTGGGGCTCCACTGTTTGCTGCTGCATCCTCTGTGCCCAGCACTACCCCTGGCCCTTGGAGGCATGCAGGAAATGTTGTCAATGGGAGGGGTGCAGGCTCCCCAAGTCTTCACTCTGTCCCTAAGTTCTGCATCACGCTCAACCTCCTGCAAGTCCGTGCATACAACCTCAGCGTAAACATTAGCAGTGTCTGGGCCGGGACTGGTGTATTCTTTCAGCCCTGAGCCGGTAGAGAAGTAGACGGATCTGCTCACTTTCAAATACACCTGTGCAGCAGAGCCCACGAAGGGCGAGGGGATCAATCAGATCCCCAGGGGCCCGGCACATCCCTAGGTGTGGGAGGAACCCAGCACTCTGCCTTCTTGTTTTCTGGTATCCTTCATCTGGGGCCCTCCGCCCCTTGGAATAGTGACTGGGTGCTCTAGGTGTTGGTTGCACACGAGTTGAATATTTTTAAGGAGCAGGTTGCAGTGGAGTGGGTAAAGGTGGGGCCTAGGGCTGGGTGACTTACTGGTGGGTTCACCTGGACTATTTACCAGGCTTCTCTGGGGCTCAGTTTCCTCATCAGTCAACTGGGGTAACAAGGGCACCCCTCTTGGCTGCTGTGAGGATTGGCTGAGGGAAACAGACAGATGCAGTCTGGCACTCAGAGGCGTCAGACACACCCTGTTTGTTATCACCCCATCCCTGGACCAGTGAGGCAGGAGGGCTGTGCTCTGGGGCTTGGGCATCTGTGGTCAACTGGCAGGGTGGCCCAGCAGCTCAGCGCCCACTGCAGGCCCACAGGGACACAGCAGGTCGCAGCCAGAGCAGGAAGCCAACCCAGAGTTCTGGGCCCAGTTGTGTCAGTGTGGCATCTGAGAGTGCCCTATTGGCGGGTACTCTGTGAGTGGGTGAGCATATGGCATCTGGGGCATCCCAATGCCCTCCTCAAGGTCCTTGGATATTTACAGGAAGCTGGGGGAGCAGGGGAGTGCCACATGTCGAAACCAGGAGGAACCCGGCAGCCCCCAAGACTTGCTACGAGTTAGACCCGGGGCACAAGGAGCATCTGCTCTATGCATCCAGCCTCGCTCATCTGGGCCTCTTGTTGCAAATCTCCTGGGTGCACAGAGCCATGAGACAAAAACAATCCCACTTCTGACATTTCAGCACCTTTCCTTCCTTCTGCACCTGCTGCTCTACCTAGGTGAGACAATACCATGCATTCAGTTTCTGCCCTCCAGGACTTGTTGATTCACAGGAATATCTCAGCAATCCAGCTGTTTACTCTCTGCCTCACTTTCCTTCTCAGTAAAATGGGCCACTACTTCGTTTGTGGACCTCACAGAGCTATGACTGAGTTGATTCTGATAAAGAGGGGAAGGAGATGTTATTTAGCCAGGTGTATGATGCTTCTAGGATTTCGTGTGCACTCTTCATTCACTCACTCATTAGACAAATAAATATGTAACATGTCAGGTAGAGAAAAGTGCTTAAAGGAAAAATAGAGTAGGTGGTAGGATGAGAACAGAAGGGACTTGAGCTTTACACCTGTATCAGCCGGCACACCCCTATTCATCCTTCAAGACTTGCCCAGTGTCACCTCCTTCTTAAGGCCTCTGAGAGCAGGCAGGCTGCTTGGTAGCACTCATGTGTTCTGGGGGTGAGCGCCGCACACTCAGTGTCCACGGCTCAGCGGGTGCTTACACAGGGAGAGTGGATAAGCACGTTCCCAGCTCATGGCCACTTCAGTTCTGCATCATGCCTGCTGCCTCCTGGGTGTTTCTGCCTGCAGGGATGCCATGCCTCAGATGCATGGGGCCGAGCGGCTTCTTTTCTCTTGTATCAGCGAGAAGCACTTTATACTTTATCACGTGGATATTCGTAGACACCTTTTAAAAGCAACTAAATTAAAAGACCCGGACTCTACCCATTTCCTCTGCTCTACAAATTAAACAACTTCAATAGTTCATACTCTGCCAAACCGTGGAAACACGATTGTGCATGGTGTGTCGTAGCAAGAGGTCTCCCATAAAGTTATCTACATTCCTCGCCTGGGGCAGGGCGGGGGGACTGTGGGACCCACACTGACCCCCAGAATCCTGGCTGCTGGGTCCTGCCTGACGCTGAGCCTGTGGCTGTAGCTCTCACCTGCAGAGGTTGGGGCGAGAGAGCACGTTCCATATCGGTACCACTTTCTCCTAGGTTAAATCCCCATTCCCTTCCCCTGAGTCTCAGACAGGCTGAAGTTGAGTCATAGGCAGGGAAGAGGGAGGAGGCTTCAGAGACCGGAAAGCATGGCCCAGAGGCATCGTGTTGCAGCTTGATAAGGAGAGAAGGGGTCCATGGCCAAGTCCATCACAGCCCAGGACTTGCAAGGAGAAAGCCGCCCAACCTGATAACCGCTTTCCTCTGAAATCAAAGCAACAGGGTGCGGATTTGTGCAGGGCAGGAAGCATCTGCCCCAGATGCTGTCTTTCAGTTGGAGATGGGGGTGAGAAGAAAGGGGGTGCCCTGTATCAGAGGGGAGGGAGGGAGGGAGAGCAGAATCAGTTCCAAAGTCCCTTGCAGGATTGCTCAGGGAATGGAACCCGCCGTGGACCTCAGAGCTCACTTACTGCCCCATTCCCAGGGGAAACACCCAAAATGCCACCTGTTCAGCACACTGGGGGCGTTTGGACGGTCTCTAGATGTCCACAGACCCAAGGGTTGGATCCTGGTGGAGAGGTGGGGGCCTGCGGTGCTGCCACCTCGGATGTTTTAGGGAGGAGACTGCAGGAAGACAGAGGAAGTGCCGTCCCCTAGGACTCTAGGCCTAGTCCCCTAGGACCCTGACAGGCTCCTGACATTTGGCCTGGAGGCTCAAGTAGCATCCTGGAGTAAGAGGCCCCAGTCGTCTCTCTGCCCCCGGACACTCATCCTCCATATGTCCCCAGGGGGTACAGCGGAAGGACAGCCCTCTGAGGAGCAGGGTCCTGAGCGGCAGCCTCGGGGGACAAGGCTGCTGGAGGGGCCTGGAGGGTGGTCTAAAAGCCAGGTGCTCCTTGCTGCCAAGGGTTAGGCACAGGGATCTCAGGAATCAGCCATGGCCACAACGCGTGTGCCAAGAGCCTCTCCTGGGCTGGCAGGGCCTGTCCCCTTCATTCTGCGTAGACATCAGGGGCAGGGAGCGCCTGGATAAGGGTGCAGGGCGATGTGGACTCAGGTCTCACTGTGTACCCAGAGGCGCCCGAAGTGGGCTGTGGGCCCGCAGCTTCTCTCTGCCCCTCTGGGCTGGCCGCTAGAACAGTCGAGATGGCCAAGGCCTGAGCTTCCCTTCGTTCACCACGAATTTCATGCCTGAGCAGCAGCTTTGCATTGGGCACTGTGCCAGGGGCTCAGAAGGGCGGCTGAGGTGACTACTAAGCACTCCAGACCTTCATGGACTGGGTGAGCTATGGCCCCGGGGGAAGGAGGCTGGGCAGTGGAGGTCTTGGCATCTGGAGGTACCTCCCCCTCCCCTAGCCCAGCACCCACCACCCCTAGTGCTCTTGGGTAGGGGCGCTTTCTAGCCCGCTGTCCAGCTGCTCACAGAGGTAAGCGCGCTTGTCCAGGACTTGCTCTTGAACTAAAGCCCAAGTGCGTAGGGCCAGAGACACCTGCAGGGTCAGAAGTCCAGGCCACCTGAGTACTATTTTTTCTCCCCTTGGTGTCCCCTTAACCCTTGTCTGGGGGGGACGCTGGGGCCCAGGACTCAGAGGTTTGCTGCGGGGCGACGTTGACTCCTGTCCCAGCTGCTGACGTTAGACCAGCAGGAGCATCGCCTGGAAAACTGCCGACCTGGGATTTCCAACATGGAGCCCATTATCTGCCAAATAACTCCATCGATTCGATTGATACTATTTGTTAGATAACGCAGAGGGCCCTGGACAGGGTTGAACAGGTCCTGATTTACATGGAGATCGTTTAAAAGATTAACTTTAGTGAAAGCTTCGAGGTTTGGCGAATCCATAATTAATCAGCCCAGCTCAGAGCGCGTGTAATTGGAGGTTGGTGTTAAGGCTGCAAAAAGTCAGGGGTGGGGGTGGGGAGAGGTGGAGAAAACTCCTCACTCGCCACGTTTGGGGAGGAGAAAGCTGAGGTTCCGCGAAGTGGGAGTTCTGAATCGGATCATTTTTGTGCTTAGTTTAGGCATATTAGCTAGCATGTGACTTACACATAAGAGCTCTGATAGAATTGCAAAATCGGATTTAAAAAGACCTGAGTGCTGTCCCCCTGGGAGGCGAGGTGAGATTAAATTTGGTCCTTAAATCTGGCCTGTGTTTTCAGTAATTTATCAGGGTGCCGGTAAGGCCTTTTTGCTCTGCAGTGGCATTTAGAATCGTGTTTTCCTTACTCAACGTTCTTCGGTGTCACCCCCTCTTAAACTGTCTTGGATGAATCTTCTAGGAACAGAGCAGCGACGAAGAGGTTTGAAGAGGCGATGTCCTCGTCTTCAAGGACAAGAGAGGGCTCCAGCAGGTGGGGGACAGGATGTGTCTGAGCCCAGAAGAGCTGTTTATTACAACCCTGAAAATGAGCTCAGCCTTCTTTGATAAAAAATTAATACCCAGACGCTGTCGACCTTTTGGCTGCTTCCTAAGTGGCTCACAAATGTCAGAAAAGCCCTTTCCTATTTGTGCATTGTGAATTCCAGCACATTTAGTCACTCGTCTTAGGAGATGAATGCCCAGCTATTTGGGTCTGGGGAACATGGATGTAACATTTATAAGTCGATCGTGAGCCATCCTAACTGGGTATTCCTGCAGCAGGGAGTTCAGAGAGACCTTCTCAAACACTCACCGATTGTGGTTCTTGCCAATTTATCCAAGCTCCAGAAGGTCTGCAGAGTCTAAATTGGAATGTGAAGATTTAGTACAGGGCTACACAATAATTTGCTTTAAGCTGTATAAATAGTATTTTATTTGGAAATTTACTGAAAGGAAGTTTTGAAGGTCACATCCTCCCTACATTGAGTGTGTATGTATTTAATTTTCAATCTCTGGCCTCTTTTATAATCCTGAGTGGCTTGGCTTCAGAAACGTTTTTAGCAATGGGAAATTGAATGTCAATTTGAGAAAGCCTTCCCCTGGGACGGCCCCTCCTGCCCTCTGCTCACACCGCTCGGCCCAGAGCAGTTATAATCCCAGCTGTCCTTGGGGGACAGCAGCTGACCATTCGGCCCCTCCGACATCGCAGGTCTGCTGGGATCTGCCAAGAGAGACAACGTGCTCTGGGCTCTCCAGCCCCCTTGCCGCTCATCCCTTCCATTTGAGGTCATCTTTGTTTAGAATTAGAGGGGCTAGGGACAGGAGAACAGAACTGAGGCAGAGTAAGGAAGGTGCCACCCTTGCCACGACCACCCCGTGCATGCACTCAGCCTCCCCTCCTGGCTGGTCGTGGGCCGGAAGAGCCAGCATCGGTGTCTGTGTCCGTGGCTAACGCTTGCCTCTGAAAGGCCTGGCCCTGGCAGATGGGCCCTGTGGAGGGAGAGTGGGGACAGGCCGCCGTCAGACCAATCAGACCCTCCAGACCTATGAGGACGTGGGAGCTGTTGGGAAGAGGCCCTGGTCGGGTGGGCTGGGCAGCCTGCCTCTTGTCCTACTCTGGGAGGTCGAGTCCTAGCGGACACACCCTCATGGGCTCACACACTCTTCCAGTCCCAGCACCCACAACAGTGTTCTGTATGGAGGGGTGCTCGAGAAGCATTTGTTGCCTTCGTGGTGACTTTGGGATAGGGGTCAGAAAGAAGGAAGGAGATGCGTCTAAGGCACGCCCACTGCTGCCTTTGGCACTGACCGCCAAGTCAGGGACCGTGTGGCTGTGTGGCTGTGTGGCTGTGTGCCTTGCTCGGTAGCCTTGGGTGGCCCCAGGGCACAGAATCATGTCCAAGCCCCTCCCTCGTGCAGATTATAGGGGAGGGCCCTCTGCAGGGGAGACCTGGTCTCTTGTCCCCACTGTGTCCTCCTGTGAGCCCTGTTCTGAAGTCGCCAAATTCTTGCTTAGCCTCTGCTTTCCCACAGCGTCCCTTCCCCTTCCCTTATCCATCGGTGGAATGGCTGCATGGCTTCAAAGCATGCTAAAGACTTCCTTTTCCTTGACGGTGGCTCTAGCCCGCCACCTTTGTGCCCAATGAGGAGGAGTCCCTGTGTTCCGTGTCTTGAGGCGTGCTTTGCACATTTTAGAACTGGCAGTGTCTGACTTCTGGTTCCTTTAGCCAGTCCCAGCGCCTGGCACAATGTCAGACCCCTCCACACTCTCGGAGTGGAATTTCCTCTGGCTTGCTTGCTCCGACGGCACGACCCTCTCAGTACAGAGGCCTCTCAGGGAGAAGATGCCTCACTGTCCCGGGATTGGTCCAAGCACTTCCAGGGCCACCCAAGGCTTGTCCTTTGAGGTATAGTCTTGTCAGGGTCAGGATTTTGGAGACAAAATGAACTGGCTTCTGATTTGAGCTCTACTATCTGCAGGGGTATGTCCTCAAGTAAGTCTACACCTCCTCTAATATTGTACTTGATAAATGTGAGAGTAGTCATGTGGTGGTCATGAGTTGAAATACAATAATTTATACAAAGCTCCTAGCATACCACACAGCACATAAACGTCCAGCATGTGGAGACTATTAGCACGTGACGATGATGGTTATGACCATGGTGAGGGCGATGACGTGGGCGATGGAGATGATGATGGTGAAGACAGGGGTGACGATGGGGAATTGATGGGGACAGTGTGTAATGATGGTGATTACGACAGGGATGGTGGTGACTATGATCATGGGTGATCAGGGCGATGGGGATGGGGCTCTTCTTATTTCTGCCATTTTAAGGCCGGGTGAGACTCTGCACCTTCAGGTCTTTTCCAGCCTATCTGATATCTGACCGGTGCCAGGATTTAACGAGGCCCAGAGCATCTCCTCCTGCCTCTGCTCATCCTCTGTGCATTCCGCATAGCAAAGCCTGCTCTAAACACTGCTCTTCCTGCCCTGCCGGCCAGTGAAGGCATGAAGTAAAACCTTCTAGGGCCATCAGCTGCTTCCTATTAGAGTTTCACACATCTCTTTGACGTATTTTTATTGTCAGGTTAGAAGAAAATATTCCACTCGTTTGCAACACTCTCATTATATTCCCTTTATAACAATTTCTAAAAGAGAATAAATATAAAATATTTCTCTGTATTGTGGCAATATTTCAGCCTGACTTTAATATGCTGCATAGTTTTCCAGCTCACAATTCTTCTAACCTTGTGATGACAGTTAAGAAATCTTCAGGCCTGGGAAAACATGCGGATCGATGAGTTAGTGGAGACGCAGGACACTTTAGGGGGATTCGGGAGGGCAGCTTTCTGCAGACTCAGAGGTGCCTTCGCAGCCCTGTGGGAGGAAACCATCCCAGAAATCGGAAGTCTCCTCCCCGGAGCCAGTTCTGAGCACTCGGAGATGTCTCCTTCGGGACCCATCAGCAGCGAGTCCCCCAGGAGTGCAGTCAGGCGGCTTGGTCCAGAAGGGCGGAAGGAAGTGAGGGCCCTCAGCCTCAACCTCTGAGCCAGCCGCCCCACTCCAGAGGACCCAGGCCCCCAGACCTCCAGGTTTCTAGCCGCCACCCTGGAGCACGGCTCCCCCTGTGCCTTCCGCTCAGGTACACGCTGGGCCCAGATCATGGTGGGACAAGCACCCTGCAATGCCCCCAGCTGCATGCTGAATCCCCTGTGGCAGGTGGAAGAAGGGACATTCCCAGCTTCTCTGTCTAGATGTAAAAAGACTGTGTGTGTGTGTTGGGGGTGGGGGTGGGGTGATGCAGCTGAGTCTGCTGGTGTCCTCTGCTTCCTCCTGCCAAGGGGACATTTGAGCAGACCCCAGCCCATTTGCAGGTCAGACCCCATGATGAATTCTTGCCCCTGCAAGCTTGCTGTGCACTCCCCACCCCCGCCTCTTCTGGTACCTCCTGCTCCCTCCTGGTCCCTGGGACTGACTATCAGCCTGCTCTCCCACCACCCCGGCCTCTGAGCTCCTGAGCAAGGTTGTCTCAGACATTAGTCCGGGTACTCTTCATCCTGCAGACTCTGAGGCTCCAGAGGCGGTGACTGCATGTGGGTCGCCCTCCTCCAGTGGCGGGATGGTGGATATTGCCCGGCTTGCATGGCAAAGGCAAGCCTGGTTCTCAGGCAGCTGTGGTCAGTTCTGGAAAACAAGACCCAGCCCTGGGGGAGGACTGAAGAACTCTGCCAAAGCAGACTAGAAATAGGGGGTCAATGTGGATTGTGCCTGGGGAAAGTTGGGGTGATGAGAATGGCTGCTTGTGGTCCCTATGCTAGGTGCCAGGAATGTCTACACTCTGTCCTTTTTAACCCTAAACCAACCTCGTGAACTGGACAGAATATCCCCATTTTATAGACCAGAGAAGGAAAGTGACCTCCCTAAAGTCACACAGCTGGGACATACGGAAGTTGGGGTTTGAGTTCCAGTCTGACTACAAGTTGGCTTCCTCGGGGACTGAGTCTGTGGTTATTTCCAGTGGGATGCAGAGGACCAGTAGGGACAAGAGGAGCATGTCCTAGGAGTGGGTGAGAGCACCAGCACAGACACGCCAATCTGTGCTGCAGAGAATAAACTGGGCTGGCTGCAGGCTGTAGGAAGTAGGGCTCGTCCTGGAAGCGTCTGGTAGGGCCCCATCAAGGCAGGGTGGCAAAGGCCCAGGGCAGTTCTCGCCTCTGTCCAGCTGAGGGGTGTCAGCCTCTGGCACAGTAGTGGCCCAGGAGCGCCGCCCTGGATGAGTCGTCTGGTTCTTCCTGTTCAGCAGCCACCCTGTGGTGTGAGTGGGAACGGGGAGGGACAGCTGGTGCCTGGCTTCTTGGGGGTCACTTCCTCCCTCAGTGTCCTCCCACATCCCCACCTGTGCTGTATCTGTGCCTGCCTTCCTCACTTGTAAAACTCGATGCCCCTGAGCAGAGCTGTATCTTGAACCCCGAGAGGTTTAGGGGCCCCCTTAGGCTGGCTATCTTGGGATGAAGGAGGAGGCAGCTCTGGGAGGCAGCAGCACTGGGTGGCCTGTGCTGGACCCCTACATGGGCTCAGGCACATAGCACACCAGCCTGCGGGGCAGGGCACAGGGCTCAGGGTCTTGGCACCAGGGTCCCGGGCTCTCTGTGCCCACGTCAGGGAAAAGGTGTTGGGTTCACAGCCTGGACCCCACGTGGCTTTGGTGCTGGCCAGTGCACCTCAGACTGGTCAGCGGGCAGAGTCTGGCTGCCTCTCCCCCTCGCTGGAGCCTGGGGCAGTGGCGGGTGAGGGTCCTCAGCGGTGAGGGACCCTGGCAGAGCCTGCATAGCCCCGCAGGGTGGAGGCCTGGCTAGGGGGCCGCTGTGGCCGGGAGGGAGGCCCAGCACACAGGTGCATCCGCATCTCCAGTGTGATTGCACCATTCAGAGCAGATATATTTTTTAATAATCTGTTTCTGAAATTAGCTGTCCTCTGTATAGCAGCTGTCACAAACACCACGAGGCACACTCTCTTTACCTGTCAGAGGTAGATCACTGGTTGCCTTCAAGGGAATAGCAGATGAAGATGTGTCCCTGGGTCCCAGCACCCTGGAGCTGGAGCTGGAGTTGGGTCCTGCCTTCTCCAGGCTTGGGGGGAGAGGGGCAAGGCAGAGATGCCAGCTTCACGGGGTCTCCTGTCCCTGCTCTCCACTGCTTAGGTGACATGTGACATCCCCGCTCCATGCCTTGGTTCCCTCAGCTATAAAATGGCCATGGTTGTTGGAACTTCTTACAGCTCTGTGGGGATTTGAGTGAAGAATAAGTAGCTGGGCATAGTGGCACCCCGCTGTAATCCTGGCACTCTGGGAGGCTGAAGCAGGGGGATTGCAAGTTGGAGCCCAGTCTTGCAACTTACTTAGCAAGACCCTTCTCAAAATAAAAAAGGGCTGGGAATGTAGCTCAGTGTGGAGGCCAATTCCCAGTGTCAGAGAGAGAGAGAGAGAGAGAGAGAGAGGGAGGGGGAGCTGAGACCCAGCAGATGCTCAGTGAAACACCTGCTTCATCCCCCATCCTTGGCCCTCCTCACAGCCTGGTAAAGCTGATTCTGCAGGTGCAGAGCGACACCCTCACTTGTGTCCTTCGGGTGAATACCACACAGCTCCCCCCAAAAGCCCCCCAGCAGCCTATCTGTCTTCTGTGACTCAGATAATAGGTTCCTTCTGCATTCTAAAACTAATACCTTGGTGTAACATGGAATATGTTTGTTCCAATCACACCTCACCCTGGCATCCTTATTCGTCCCCCGGAAATGCTCCCTGATGCCTGGCTGAAAAGCAGCAGATACTCTATCCTGTTGGCTCAGGAGCTGTGCACACAGCCTGCACTGGGCCGCCCTGAGGGGCAGGGCCCTCTCTCAGGCTGAGGAGTAAGAGGTGAGAGTGGGGAGGGCTGTGTGGTGTCCACAGGGAGACATGGGAAAGAGAAGGACAGAGTCCAAGTTGGCTTCCTGGAAGAGGAACCTGAGCTTATCCAGAGACGTGGAATTGGGTCAGGCTGGGAGGAAACAACAGCGCGCTGGAGGCATCGACACCTGAGCCAGGGCCCGAAGGTGGGACCAAATTCATGCCCAGAGAGGCAGCAGGTGGGAAACGACTCGGCACTCTCCTTCTTGCTCATGCATTGGTCATGAGGAGCAGCAGGTCCACCCTCCACTCCTCTCCCCTGTTCCCCCAGGTGGCTTCTGCCTATACTAGTCCCCAAGAGCAGCCAGAGGGCAGTCGAAGGGGAGACCTGGTTCCAAAACTCCCCGAGGGCTGCTCCCAGCCTGAGTCATCCACCAGCTCTCTCTCTTTCTCGGGAGCCCCCACCTCTGGCTTCTGGGGACCCCCAGGACTTCCCCGGCGCTGTCCTCATCCCTTGTGTTTCCATGGAGAAGTGCTGACGATTTTGTTCTTTCTCTCCTACTTCTTTCCGAAATTCATCTACATCAAAGCGAGATCCCTTCTGTTCGGCTCTCAACACGGCTGTGGTGATTAAGCACTTAAATTGATTAATCAAATTTCCTGTGATGAGAACTACTGTCATTCATTAATCTGAGCGGGATTATAAATAAGAGATGGCAGATAGAGGAGACAAACGTGTTGACAGATCGACGTGCCAGCCAGAATCACAAGCAGGCCCCTGCCTCCTGAGGGCTTCTGCTGTAGGCAGCCTGGGGACAGAGCTTCCCTAAAGGCAAAATTAGACTGAGATGAAAGTATCCCCATTTTAATAAGGAAATATGCAGAGATGAGCGGCAGCCGAGCGGGGAGGAGGCTGCAGGTTGCATACCAATGGCCGGGCGCTGTGCGGCCTGAGAGGGAGGCAGATGCTGAAAGAGTTTGCCCTCAGAATTGCACCCCGGTCGAGAATGCAAGTTTGGGGTCAGATCAGCTCTGGTTCAAATCCTGCTTCCTCGGTTTACTCAGTGTGACCTGGTGAAAATTGTCAGCCTCTTGGCCCTCGGTTTCTACACCAGCGTGGCATGGACCTTCCTGCTACCTGTTCCTGGGTTGGTGTTCAGATTAAATGAGCAATGTCTAGGAGGCTCGTTTTATCAATTCTATAGACTGAGCACCTGTTATATACCAGCACTGGGCTGCTATTTAGAGATTAGCAAGAAATAAGGTAAGCATGGTTGCTGCATCTGCAGGGCGGGTGTTCTCATGGAGAAGAGAGGCACCAAGACTAAAGAGCCACAAGGAGTGCCACCACCCCCACCTTCCCAAGTGCCACATTCTCCGCTGGCCTTCTGTACCCAGCTGCACTGTGTCCATTCTGTCCCTGGTCTGTATACTTCTTCCTGGTTGTGGTTTCCACCCTGGACACTCTGCCTGATTTCTTGGCCTCGGTGACTCTGAAAGAATTGCAGCACCTAGCTCCAGGTCAAAGCCATTCCCCCACCTCCATCCCGTCAGCCCTGCAGCGCAGTCAGGCTCCAGTGTGCGGCCGGCACCCAGGGGAGTCACAGCGTTTGTGGGGTGATCTGCTTCGTGCCCACTGCCATCCTTCCGCGTGTGGTATAGGCCCCTCGCGGCCCTCACTGCATGCTCAGCCTCAGTGTAAGCCTCACACATACTTATGTGTTATTGGGCACAGAGATCACCCACCTGGGGCATCTGTACCAGCATTTCCTGGAGATTCGCACCTGAGACTCCTCTGTCCAGGGACGTTTACAGTTTCCGCTTGGCATATGGCCCTGCTGGGGCACTGGGAGCTGGGTTCCGCCTTCCAGCAGTACCGAGTGAGCTGCAAGATGGGAGAGAGATGAGTAGAGACCATCATGGTACACAGGGGTTAGTATGCGTGCAGTAAACCCCAGAGGAGGGGCGGGCCCTTGAATGGGCTGATGCCAGAGCCGGGGTTTGTGGATGTGTGAGTTAGGGTTCGTAAACAGGGTCCCTCGGGCCTCTGTACCTTCATTCCTATCTAATGCTACCTCCTGACCTCCTGGGTTGGATCTTAACACAGCCTCTCTATGGGGTCAGAAGGAGGAGCCTGCGGCGATTGTGGTACAGATCAGTGGGCCATAAATGCCCACCCTTCTTCGGGCTTCCCAAAAGGCCACCAGCGTGGTGGCAGAGCATGGGGATGGGCTGGGGGCTGGGAGAGGAGAGGTGGATTCCCTCCCTGGGAGAAAGCCTGCTGGTGCTCAGTGAGATTAAAACTATCACTCCTGACTGAATTGGCCTCTTCCACTGGTTTGCTAAATATTTAAAGACTCCTTATTAAAAGAGTTACCATCTTTAACATGTCAGCCCATCATCCATCATAGCCTTCCTTGGGAGGTGGCCTTGGGCTGTATCCAGGCACCCAGCCAGAAATAACTTTCACCCCGGGTCCCGAGATGGCCTGGAGTGGTCTCTGAGGACCTACTCTGTGCCCAGCACACCAGGTACCCAGATGTCTGGTGGCTCAGCCTGAGCTTCTGCAGCCACCATGGCTTCTGCAATGTGATAGGCCAGCAGCAGCCTGGTGGCCCTCAGGATACAGAATGGGCAGTGGGGAGCTGCAGTGTGTGGCCACGGGAGGTCTGCCCAGCCCTGGGTTCTGTCTGCTGCTTCCCTGTCCCGGGGCACTAGGCCGGGGAGGGGACAGGGTCTGCCATGGAGGGGCTCACAGCCTAAAGAGAAGACAAGGAAGGCGCTCCTGGCGATGGGGCCAGCTCTGGCCCTGCTGGGCTGGCGGTGAGCAGAGGGCGGTGGGGCACTGCGGAAGGGGTGTCTAATTCTGCCTTGGGCCTTGGAGCTGGGTTTGAGGAGAAGATAGTGTTGGGTTAGAGTTAGGGTTAGGGTTGGGGTGTAGAGTTTAGGTTTAGCAGTTGGAGCAGCACCGTAAAGGATGAATACAAGTTCATTGATCATAGAAACAGAGCTTTCTCCCAACTCTCCAAAAATAAAGAAAAATAGATGCAAAGACACAGCTCTAAGAGTATGCCATTTGTTCAAGGATCCATTCAACAAACAGCTGAGAACTCTACTGCATGCTGGAAGCCACCTGGGCCCCAAGTTGACTGACGCATTCCTGCCGCCTGGTAAAACGCGTGGCCTAGGGAACAAAAGAGCCTGTGATGCTAAAAGCTTGTGCTGTGATGAGGACGTAGCCCGGGTCCTCCGTGGCACAGAGGGGCACCGTCGCCTCTGGGCACTGTTGCCTCTTGAAGGATGTGGGAGTTTGGCATGACTGGACACACAGGCTGGAGGGAAATGGTAGCGCGAGAGGCCAAAGACAGAGCTGCGGAGTGCGGGGGAAAGGCCTGGGGGGAAGAGCCAGGTGCCCGGAGACTGAGGTTCATGGTCTGGAATGATCCCAGCAGAGGTGGAAGGGAAGCCCGCTGCTACGAGGATGGGTCTGGGACAGTCCCTGTAGCTGAGGAGGGTGGCGGGGCTGGTCGGATGCAATCTGAGTGGGGTCTGAGATGTGCTCGGCCAGGATGTCTTGCTGCCGGAAAGTGCCGGGAGGCCGGTGTCTGAGGGCCCATGGGATGCAAGTCCTGGGTGGGGCTGGTCCTGTGTCCCTACACGGGATGGAAGGATTTAATTGCCCTGCCCACAGGATGGAAGGACACGGCCTATGTGATGCTGCAGGAGCCAGAAAAAGATGGGACACAGGCAAGGCAAGGACACAGCTTGACCTTCAGTCACACCCACTCTTCATTTAGGAAAGACTGGCACGTGGCTTGAATTTTTCAAATCTTTCAGGAAGACTGGAGATCACCTCCTATGTGACAAACCTCTCGATTTGCTGTGGACTTCGATGCTCTGGGTTAGCGGGTAGAGGCTAAGAGGCATCACCTGATATTAGCTTTGATGTGAGTCGATGTTCAGGGGTCCCCATGGCCTGCCTGGAGCTTGTGAGTCCAAAGACCAGGGTCCCACCTGGGTGTGGCCACGGATCCAGAGGGGACCTTAGGTGCGGCTGTGGTCCGAAAAACCTTCTTCTCCCCATCTGGAGTGGGAAGGAACCAGCCTCGTGGGTGGACAGTCCCCAGCGTCCCTTCCAGCTCCAAAGATTTCCAACTCGACTCATCTTCCACCACCCACTCACCTTGCTGTCGGCAAGAGTTAAGTTTTAATGAGAAAAGAATTTCTCTCTGGAATATTGAGTATAATTAAAACTCTGCTGTGAAAAAAAAAAAAAAAAAAAAAACCCAAGTCTGGCAACACCGAAACTGCTAGAGGAAGTGAAAATGTTAAAACACGACCCCCACGCTCCTCTCCCCGTGACATGGATTATTAAGTCAGGTTTGGAAAAGTTCCTATTAAATATTTAAATATTTCATTAAATATTCATGATCTCAAAAATTGCTTCCTAACAGATCCTTAGGTAAATATAACAATATTTGATCACAAAAGCTGCTCGGCCCGACAGAGGCCCAGAGGGGTGAGAGGCTGTCTGGGGCTTGGGTCCCAAGGCAGGGGGCTTGCGCTCGGGGCCAGGGGTCCACCCCTGGCCACAGTCAGGGGCCTGGGTGACTACAGGCCTGCCCTCAGGGCAAATGAGCCTCTTTGGAGAGGTGAAGGGACACACAGGGACATCACACAGCCCATAGTGGTACAGATGGGAGTGGAAGCCCCTCTGGCAGGCCCTTGGTTGGGAGGGGCTGACTTCTGGCTGTGCCACTTGGAGGGGTGTTGGGAAAGGGACCTCCTATCAGACCAGGGGCTGGCTGAACACCCCTGGTGTCCCTTCCAGGAGTAGGCAGGGATGATTCTCTGGGGCTCTGCGGGACTGTGGCATGGCCATCTGGCTTGGCAAAGCAGGGGTGCGTTGCTTCCTTCAGGTACCCACTCCATCTTTCCTACCTCCCAGCTACAGTGCCAGGGTCTGCAGGGGGCTGGCTGTCTCTGGGCTAGTGGTGTTTGGGGCCGGATCATTGTTCAGGTTGAGGACTGACCTGTGTACTATAAGGTGGGCGTCTGCTCAGGAGATGCCAGTGGCACCCATCTGCCATGCCCTTCTGAAAGGGTCCTGATGCTGCCCAGTGCCCCTGAAGGAGTGAAAGTGCTCCCTTGAGAACACTGCTCCGCAAGAAAGGTCCTTGACAAACGCTGGATGGGTATGGAGCGTGGTGCTGGCGCCGAGAAGGGGGTTCAGTCAGGCGTTTGGCGTGGGGCCGGCCTTGGCGTGAAGGGATCTGAATGGGTGCGGAAGGGTCAAGACGGTGGACAGTGGAGGTAGCCCGAGGTCCAGCCACCACACCACTGCCAGTCCTCATCCTGCCTTCGCCGAGCCCCACCCAATGGGATGTGTGCCAGGCTGCTGCCAGGCTGTGGAGTGGAGGCCTTGCATCTGCCGCCTCCACCTGGCACTGCTAGGAACATGGGGCAGCTCTGCCCTCCTGGGCTAGCAAACCCCAGCAGAAGAGCAAGGACCAGGCGGCCTGGCCGTTCCCGGGAGCCCTCCCTGCCCTGCATCAGGGTTCTCTTGACCCTGCACGGTTTAGGGTTAGTCTGTGCAGCCCCACCATCCTGAATGCACCTGGGGGACAAAGACCCCACCATCTCTGGGCCCCCGTGGTGGGTCTGAGTGTCTCCTGCTGCATCCCAGCGGCACTCACTACCACACAAGGTGGGTGCCATTCTGTGCATTCTGTGGTGCACCAGATGGTGCAGGGAAGCTAAGGGGTCTGGCCAAGGTCACGGTGGCAGTAGGTCCAGGTTATAACCAGCTCAGTCCATGCCCAGAGCCGGTGCTCTGAGCAAGCTCAGTAAGCACCCTCCGGATGGCACGTGTCAGGAGTTCCCCAACAGTGAGCATATCCACCCTCACCCTCCACCCTCCACCCCAGGCCTCCTTCCTCCCGCTCTGTCCAGCCTGGCTGTTTGCAGAGGAGAGAGGGACCCTGGTGCCCAACCCCAACCCTCCCCACCTCCCTCCTTTCCCTCCCCTGGCAGATTCTGAGGAAGCCACTAAGGTGCCTCCCTGAGCAGGCACCCCCCCCCCCAGATTCTGAGCCTACAGGGAGACATGAAATCCAGTGCTTCTGGGGGTCTGGAATGTGCTTAAGCCTCAAGTCCCGGCAGAAGGACTACCTGCCTGGAGAGACCCTGGTCCCAGGCGAGGTCCGCGGAGGCCCCCTGCAGAGGCCCTGTTCTGCGCATGGGCTGGGCGGCAGGCAAGGCTGTCCCGGAAGCCCTCGCTGTTGTAATACAGTGTCTCGAACGGGATGGCTTATAACAAACAGAAAAGTATTTGGGCAGAGGCCTCGGGGATAAGGACATGAATCACATTCCTGGGGCGCCGCCCACGCTACCTAATCACCCCTCACGCCATCCCCCTGGGGGTTAGGGCTCAGCTCATGAGTTTGGGGCAACTAACTGTGCCGCCCGCCTGCCCTGTGGCAGCCATCCAGGCTGTTTGCACACATGGATGGAAGATGGCTCTGAGGTCCAGGGGCAAAACGTTTCCCAGCACAGTCTCCTGTAGGAAGTGTGGAAGCCAGCGCAGCCTGTGTGGGCACCTGGGCAGGCGGACCGTGGTGGCTGCTGGAAGCCAGGCTGTGTAGGAAGCACGGTGTTTTGCACGTTTTTAAGGGAGACATCCCAGGCTGGCCCTGGAAGTGTGGGCTGTGACTGCATTTCCAGAGAATGTGAGGGGCGCATGCCTGGACCCTGTCAGGGTGGTGCTAGGCTACCGACAAGTGAGCGTGGGACCAGGTGGCACTCTTCTGACTCCGGTCCCCGACTCTCCTCAGGGAGTTCAGAAGCGGAGAGAGTGCCGGGGTCAGGCAGATGGGCTCGCACAGGGTGGGCGAGGAGGCCAGCGGGGGTGGCCAGAAACCAGATTTCCCAGAGCCTAGGAAACGGGGATAATAGGTGAACACTGCTCAAAAGCAGAGCGATGCCAGGGAGGGAGGGAGACGCAGGTCTGGCTCAAGTTCTGGCCCTGCCATTCTGCCGGTATCCTTAAGGCCTGGGGTCCTGCAGGGGTGGGCGGCAAGCACCGAGAGATTCGGCCCTCTTGGGGATGACAGAAAGCCACCACCCAGCGAGCCCAGGTCGGAATCCCTGCTGGGCTTGCCAAGGCTGGATGGCCGCCTCTCTAAAGTAGCTGAGCCTGGACGGGTGCCATCGCGTGATGACACTGTCTTAGGGGACAATGGCTCAGAGATGCAAACAACAGCCCAGCAAGACAGCTCAGTGGACTGCCTTAAAAGACGGGAACACAGGAAGTGAGGGGCCATCATCACGCGGAGGACTTCTGTTATAGCAGCAAGGAGAGGGATGAGGGCTGTGCGCCGGGGCCAGATGTGGGATGGAGATGGGAGGGGTTGAGTTCTCCGCAGGTGCCTGGGGCGCACGCGATCTGGTAGGCCCTGCTCAGGTTAGTAGCATATTGGATTCCGACAAGTCATATTTTAACACCACCGAATAGTTACAGGCGACAGGAAACCTGTTTCTCTCTCATTTTATACATCCAGGAAATTTGTACCACATGCAGCCTGCATGTCATTACACACTTTAAAATATTGCATTCTCTCTTCCCAGAGCCTGCAGGCCCATCACAAGGCAGGCAAAACACAGGAGCAAGGTGAGAGTCCTCCGAGGAGGCCCAGAGAGAGCAGCTAAATGAGGGGCACTGGCGTCTTACCGCCAAGAGCCAAGCATGCTGCCCCTGCCCCGGGACGCTCATCTTCCAGGAGGCTGCAGGACAATCTGTTATTTCCCCAGGGACATTGGTGCAGGCACCCTTGAGGGAGAAGCAGGTGTAATTACAGAGGCCCAGGCAGGGGACTGCTTTAATGGATGCAGGATCTACAGCTCGATTTAAGGGCACAGGGCTGTCCAGTGCCTGCCCCACGGTGCTTAGACTTCAGTCCAAGGAAACCAAGTGCCATTAGCATCCCACTAGCCCCTGCTCTCTCCGTTCCTGGCCCCAGGTGACAGCCGTTTGCATTGTGTGGCCATCTGCAGTTTGCACCGCTCATTGGGGTGGCTCAATGCTGTAGAGATGGTATTTGGAAAGCAGATTTGGGGGGCTCCAGTGAGGGTGTGCAGAGCAGCTGCACTGCCTAGATTCCTGGCTGAGGTCTGCCATGGGGGCCTCCTTCCCCGGCATGCTTCAGGGGTCCATCTGCCCCAAGCCTGCTCCCCACCTCACCTGAGTCACTTTTCCAGAACAGCCATTGTGTGGCGTGGGCTGTGCAGACAAAGAGGAACCAGAGAAGCTGTGCAAGGGGGCGGGCCGCCCAGTTCTCCCCGCCCAGCCACCTGGAGCACATGGGCCTGGGGTCCAGGGCTGAGTCGTGGCAGTGGCTCGGCCCACAGAGCTCCAGAGGAAGCCGCCACCTGCCCACCCTAAGGCTGGTGGGCTCCCTGCCCTCTGCTCTCCTTGTTTCCTCTGATTTGGGTCCTAACCACCTGGCATTATCCAGAAGTCTTCTGTGCCTTTGTCCAGACATGGGGACCCACGTGGCTCGTCAGCAGCAAGCAGGACTTTTGTGTCTGGCTTCTTCCATCAAGTACAATGTTTTCAAAGTTCATCCGAGTGGTAACATGAGAGAGTCCTGGTTCCTCTTATAGGTGTGTAATATTCCTTTGTGTGGATCTATCACATTTCAGTTCCCTGTTCCTCATTCCTCTCTTGGTAGACACACGGGCTGTGTCCGCCTGTGTGAAGAGCCCAGGCTGGGGTCTCTGTGTACGTGAGCCTGCGAGGTCCTGAGTTCAGGTCTTTGGGATGTATGCCTAAGCATGGAATTGCTGGATCATATGCTAATTCTGCCCTTAGCTTTTTGTGGAGTGGCTCCATTTCTTTGCAACAGACTTTTTTTTTTTTTTTTTTTGGCGGTACTAGGGATTGAACCCAGGGTTGCTGTACCACTGAACTACATTCCACCACCTTTTATTTTGATTTTGAGACAGAATCTCACTAAGCTGTCTAGGCAGGTACTCAAATTTGTGATCCTCCTATCTCACCCTCCCTCGGACATGTACTACCGCACCCCGCTTCCAAAGAGATTTCTGAATAGGCTTCCCATTGGCCAGAACTTCTAGTCTCAGAGGACACAGAAGTAAGAGCCACCCCTGCCCCTGGGAATTCACAGCCAGAGACAGGCAGCCTCCTGCGAGAGGCTTCTGGGTGTCCCGCTGCCTGCAGCATAGGGTGGCGGCTTCTCCATTCTGTCCACTCTTGTCCTTGAAGCCTGGACGCACAGTTACAGCCGTTGGCCACCCAGGCTCCATGGACTGTGGAAGTGCATGAGCAGAAGCTAGCAGTGAGCTGTGGAGGTGGCTGTGGCTCTGGCAGATCAGCCCCTCTTCATCCCGGGGCCAGGGTGCACCTGACATGCGCCCAGATCTCTGTGCTCCACCTTCGGTGCTTCCCAGGGAAGGCAGACTTGCAGCGCCTGCACACAGATGGTGGGCGGTAGAGTGCGGTGGCCCTGAAATGAGTGCGGTGAGGTCAGCTGAGTGGCCTGAGGGAAGCTGGGGTTTGGGACACCTGACCAGAACCAGGAGGAGCTGGGGACAGAGGTGTTAGAGGTCTCATCTCTGAGGGGCTTTCTGATGCTTTCCCCTTCTCCCTGTGCTTTGTGGCCGGGATCCAGGATTCCATCAGGGCTGTTGTGATTTGAAAAGAGTCCTGGCAGCCGGGCCTGGTGACAGAAGCCCACAGTCCCAACACTCTGGGAGCGTGAGGCAGAAGGATCACCAGGTTGAGCAACTTACCAACTTAGAGAGACTTTGTCTCTAAATTTTAAAATAATTTTACAAAGGTTGAGGATGTAGCTCAAAGTGAAGGCCCTGGATTCGATCCCTAGTACTGCAAATATACCAATGAATGAATGAATGAATGAATGAATGAATGAGTGTCCAGGCCACTCTAGGAAGCTGAGGACAGGGAGGGCTTCCCTGTGCACTCTGAGCAGAGGTCTCTGGTGGGCTGCCAGAACCGTCAGGGCACCCGACAGGACAGGGTAGCTGACTTAGTGACCTGTATCTGGGGAAACTGAGGAAGCATCTGTTCCTTGCCAACCTCTGAGGTGCCAGTCACTAAAATGTATCATCATTAAAACCAGCAAGCCTGCAAGGTCAGGGTCCCATCCGTCCCCTCCTTCCTAGCACACGAGAACACTGAGATTCGCACAGACCCAGCCACTCATCCACAGTCATTAGTGTGAACGAGTTCGGGCCCTGGTCTGACTCCCATGGGGAGCTTGTCCTACACCTGCACAGGCCAGGAAGACTGAGGACCAAGCACTCTCTGCCTGTGGAAGGGAGTGAGTGCAGAGGTCCCGCTGGGCTCTCTTCCCCAGGTGTTTCAGGGCCTGGACAGTAGCCCCAGGCAGAGGCTTCAGCCAGGCCATCCAATGACACGGAGCATCAGGGGACAGAAGGTCTTCCAGGTGCTCTTCCCAGAAGACCACCATCCTTTGCAGCCTGAAACTAAAGGCAGAGGGCTTCCTTGGCCAAAGTCATGGCACCCTCTGTGCTCTAGCCCTTCTTTGCTAAACCACAGATACTTCATTTCATAGTAATTACTAAGCTTCCTTATTATTGCCATCATTTTATTCTTATCATCATTCTCGTATTTTTATTTCATCATCATTATTGTGTCCATTCTACAGATGAGAACACTGAGGCCTGATGACAATGACTTATTGAAGATTCACTCCATTATGGGTGCCAGCCAGAGCCCAGGAGGCTCAGTCGTGCTGCGGGCTGTGGGGCAGGGCCTGGATGGGGAAGGAAGTTGCAGGTGTCTGAAGCACTTTTGTTTTATGAGCCAGGGTGCTGGCGTGATCTCCGTTTGGTGTGTTCCTATGATAAGACTTGCTGCCCATCCTGGCATCTTTATGTCAGAGCCATAGTTGGCGTGAGTCTGTGTGTGTGTGAGAGAGACAGAGAGAGAGAGAGAGAGCACGAGACAGCGGCTCCCAATCAATGGCCTAGAGCGGCTGCTTCCTTCAGGGAGGGCCCCACCCTGCTGCCTTCTCCTTTGTAGAGATGTTTTTGTGAACTTAAGACAAAATCGGGAAAAGGCCGATTCCCTTTGTGCAGCCCATTAATTCTGCATGCTCAGGCCCGAATTAACCTTGGCAAGCCTTCGAGAGGAGAGAGTAATTCTAACCTTAAAAATCTGCTGATTAAAGCTGGTTTCAGGAATTCGACTCCACTTAATGTCTTGGCCAGGAGCCCAGGCGCGCATTAACGTAGCCACAGAAGGGGCACTGGCATTCCCCTCCCCTTCTTCGTCAACAAAGCCCCATTGCTTGTTTTCAGCAAGAATCCCTTCCCGAGCTCCAGCACTGGGAGCAGCTGTGTGGTTAAAGTGTGCGCCGGGTGCCTAGACAGTGTCACAGGTGCCTGGCTGGGGTGGCACCACTGGGAGCTGGATGCCAGCAGGCTCAGGAGCAGGGCGATGATCCCAGCCAGGATCCCAGTGGCTGCCACCCAGCCCACAGCCACCCACAGGAGGGAGCAGGCAGTTGTAGGGCAGCACGCTGCCCTCCGTGCTGTGCAGAAGCGCAGCCCCGGGGGAACTTGGAGGGTGAGATTCTGGCATCTACCTCTGCTCCTCCTCTAGGAATCAGAGGCAGGCAGGGATGGCTCACAGGGAAGGGAGAACTCCCCAGCCCTGAGGTCATGCCTTGGCCCAGGCCTGCTAGGGCGCGGCCGCTTGCAGGCACTGCTGGCGAGGACAGCAGGCCGTGAGGTGCCTGTGGGAGCCTGATGGCCCCAGGAGAAAACCCGTGGCACCCAGCAGGCAGGTGTGCCTGATAAAGGGTGGAGGTACTTCATAAAGAGGGAGGGAGAGAGGGAGTGAGAGAAAGAAGAGGAAAGAAGGAAGGAAGGGAGGGAGGGAGGAAGGCAGGAAGGAAGCAAGGGAGGGAGGGAGGGGAGCAGGAGGCCATCATCCATATAAACCACTGCTGAGATCAGTTCTAGCCACCTGACAAAGCTCTAGGAAATAGGTCCGAGGGAGGAAATCTGATGAGAGAAAGGAAATTTCACTTTGTTTATTTATTATTTATACCCTGTACTTTCCTGAAGTATTTGAGTTAGAAACAGCAGAGCTGTGTTGAAATGGGCTCAGAGAACAAGCACCTTTGTGTAGAAGATGGTTGGATGAGAACACATGCACATACGTGCACATGCATGCACACACATGCACACACCTTGAGGTGCCTCCTGGTGCCTGGCCCACCACTCCATCCTCCTGGGGCACCCGTGCCAGGATAGGTTTCTATGGTGAGGAGAATTCTGGTCTCCGACATTTCCAGGGCCAGGCTGCCGGTCCTGGGACTGGGGGTGGTGGGAACCACGTGGGCCTGGCTGAGGGTCCCAGCACAGGAGGCCAGAGCCGTCGGGAAGAGCAGGTTAAACACTGCCGGCTGGAGCCCAGGCCACACTGACCTGAGACTCGTGCCTGGAACCAGCCCCCTCTCTGAATCTAAATTTACCTCATTATCAATTTTTAGCTATTACTCCATTTTATGCCCACTAATTTATTAATCTTGGAACCCCCCCAAATAACAATAAAGCTGAAGCTCCAGGGATTTTATTTATACCTTTAAACATGATTTTTATGCCTTTTTATCTAAAAATTCATTTAATTTTTATTGTCGTTCTCACTCACATTGTCGTTAGGCCGGTGGCCGCTGTGTTCCGCTGAATTCTCCTGCGCAGGCGCGGCATGTCCCGGGGAGGGAGCCCAGGTTGGGGTGGGGGCTCGTGCTCTACAGGGGCCCTGGGGCAGGAATGTCCCCCAACTCTGTCCCTTCTCCCTTCACCTCTCAGCTCTGCTCTGGTTTCCTCTTCAGGTTGCCTTGCAGCTCCCCAAAGGGTGCCTATTGTGGAAGTGGTCAAGAACTCTATAGCGATGTCCCTCTGCCAAGGTGCACCCTGCAGGCTTTCCCATGGCTCCTGCCCTCCTCCAGCACCCACTAGCTAGATCCTTGTCCTCCCTCCCGGGCAGAGCCCCGGCTTTGGCAGTGCTCACTCCATGGTCTTCTCGGCCCTTGGCTTGCTGAAGGCACGTGGACACCTGCCTCCGGGCTTCTGCGCATCAGGTGCAGGGAAGTGGGGGGCTCCCCCATCTGCAGGGCTAGGGCCCACAGGTGCCGTCTGCAGGTTGGCAGGGGTCCCAGCTGCCTGGCCCCTACTCTCTGCCTCACAGGTTTCCCTCTGGAACCTTTGCTCCCGCTCTGGCACCAATCTGTCCCTCAGTTTCCTTCACCTCAGCGGACCTGACCTTCACAGCTAGGCTGGGCCACCTGGCCCCCTGTGTCTCCCAGCCTGTGGACCAGACCTCCTACCCAAGGAGATAGGTCTCAACTCTTGATGGCTTCAGAGGCCCAGTGACCAGAGTTCAGGTTCCCACTGCTACCTTGGCTGGACAAGATACTGATGCATCTCCAGGGATGAGTTCTAATGCCCCCTTCTTTGAGGTTGACATGGAAGTCTCTGGAAGAGCCACTTTCCCTGTCCCCCTGGGTCTCCTAGAGCATGAAGCAGGGGGTGCTGGATTAGTGGGTGAAAGGCCAGATGAAAGCCCCGGAAGGGCAGGGATGCCAGGAGAGAAACAGCCACTGTTGGAGGGAGGAGAATGAGTTCTGGCAGCCTGCCCGCCCCTGTCCCAAGGAGCCCCAAGAGTGCAGTGGTCTGGGCTGTGTGCAGGGGAGGCTCAGGCTCCCTGGGGGCCCAGCCTCCCTGTAACAGGAGGGTACCAGGGCTGGGTGCCTGGCTCCGGACCGCTGGCATGCAGGGCCACAGACTGCCTGGGGAGACAGTTGCAGATTGTCTTAGGAGAGAGGCTGGCTAGAGCCCTGGTCAATGATGATCTAATATTCCAAATCTCTGCTGTCACTCAACCCCAGGGCCAAATCAGACTGCAATCCATTTAGCGCAGACTCATTTTAAAGCAATTCACTATTTAACAAGTTCTGAGGCCCAGCGCTCGTGTGGGCAGCATGTGAATTGAATCATTCAGTCTAATCTCAGATTAATACAAACCAAATCCTTCAGTGAGGACAGTTCTGGGAGCCACCCTGATACTTCGTCCCTTTGTCTGTGACAAAGGCAGACCCTGCAGAAGGCCTGACTGTCATCCAGGGACACAGTTGCCTGAGAGAGGACACAGCAGGTGGCATTCAGGGAGTGAGAAGCTGTGGTGTCAGACAAGGCTCAGTAGGGGTCCCACACCCCTTTTTCCAACCCATGTGGCCTTGGACACATCCTGGCCCTCCCAGATGATGCCCACGGGCAGGTCACTTGTGTAGCTGGAGGACGAAGGCAGGAGGACCTCCCTGCCACTCTCTGCCTGCCCCACAGCAGCTCTTCCCCAGGCCTCCAGTCTGTTCCACTATCAGGGTGCCCTGGGTGCAGGGGGACTGCTTGGCCTTCCTGTGCATCCTGCTGTGGCTGCCTCTGGAGGGCACTGGAAGGTTTCCCCTACCCGGTTCAAAAAGAGCACGTGCTTCAGGCTGGCGTGCCCACACCTTGGCAGGAAAGGAACTGCCCTCTGCCCTGCCCAGGAGCTCCAGGGCTGTGCTGGGCACACTTGGTCTCCTTGCATACACGGGCATGTACAGACCCTCTCCTCAGGCCCAGGGGAGCTGCCTGCGTCCCTCTTGCCCCAGCATAGTCCCAGGGCCAGGCCTGGTGCCCAGGGAGGTCAGTGGTGTCACCCCAAATCTGAAAGAGAGTTTCCTGACCGCTAGAATAATGGAGGTCTGCTCCCTGCCGAGTAAAGACAGCTCAGCTGCGGCTGGAGAGAAGGCACAGAGAAGATGCAGAGAAATGAGTGACGAGACAGAGTGGGGACACCAGAAGGGAAAGGAGGGGGTGTGATCCAAAACGCTGGTCCTGGGCCACCTCAGCCATCCCTAGAAATCTGCTTCAGTAGAGTCGGATCAGTGGTGAAGGACAGAGACATAGAAACCATAGGGCTTTTGCTTCACACACAAGGCCAGCTGCCGACTCTCATGACAGATCGCAGGGTCCCTGGAAGGCTCTGGGGTCATGCCTGCGATCCAGAGGAGAAAGCTAGAAGAGACTCCGCATCCCTGTCCTCTGTGGTCTGCCTGGCCATCTTCTACTCACTCTTTTTAGCTCAGTACAAATGTCACTTTCTCCTAGGTGACTTTGCTTACCTCAGAACCAAAGGACCTCATCATACCCCTCTGGGTACTTTGTACTTGGTGTCAGGGCTGTCTGCTTGGGTCTCACTCCTTTTCTCAGGGGCAACAGCTGCTCAGGTTGGGCCCAGAGCAGACCTCAGTGAAGCCTCGTCCCTCGTCCCTTGTCCTGTGAGATCAGCCCACACCCCCTCATGAACTCCTCCAGGTGCTCTCTGAAGCATGTAGCCACCTCTCACCTGCCCCTGCCACTTTGTCCCTTCAGGGCAAGGTCAAGCCATTGTCCCCCGGCGGGCTTTCCCTTCCCTACTATCCTCTCGTTTTCCATTCACCTTTATACCCGAGGACACTTTAACCCATTCACCTTGGCAGCATGTGCACCAGATATGAGGGGTGGAGGTGAATTGGCACCTAGAACCCTGCATTCGATCTGATTGCCATTGTGTGGACAGCCACTGCCCAGGGGAGAGAGGGAGCCAAGCCCTGGGTAGTGTGGAGGCCACCACAGCAGCCCTCTCGGCCTGTCTCCCAGGGCCTAATGCAGCATTGTCTGGGATCCTCATGAAATGTGGCAGAGGGATCCTCATGAAAGAGGATTATGGATGGAGATTACTGGTAAACGCCCCTGTTTGAGGACACAGCGGATATTATCCCCGCATTAGAGAAGGCTTTGGAGTCGGGGATGGAAGGGGGCCTCTGTACCACAGGCACAGAAGGTTCTGGAAATCCTCACAGGTTGATTCAGGCTGGCCAGGTAGAGTAACAGATTCCAACCTCCAAACTTTCCAGCTCCCTGTATCCTCCCAAAGCCCCGACTTCCTCAAATCTTGGGCCCTGGGCTCCCACCCTCCAAGAGTCTCGGCCTCACATCTCTGAACCGGATCCCTGAGTGTGTGAAGACATGTGGGAATGTATGCCTCAGGTTTCCTCGACCGTGTCTGCACAAGGGAAGGGGAAGAAGAAACAGATGTTCATCAGAACCCAGGAGAATGGCACCCTTCAACAAAAGTGACTCCAGCTGAGTCATGACTGAGATGTAAGGCCTTTTAGCATGATGGCTGAGCAAGGAAGATTCTTCTCATAAATGCCCACAATCACTTTTATGACACTGTGATGATTAAGCTTAATTACCAACTTGATTGGCTTGGGAGCTGCCCAAGGAATTCATAAAGCACATTTCCGGATGTGTCTGGGTGGACCATGGAGGGGCAAATTTGGGGTGAACTAGATATGGCCTGTACCTCTTGGCTCTGTCCCGCTGCTCTGCTTCCTCTCACTATGAACCAAACAGCCTTGCTCCACCACACTCTTCCACCATGTTCCTGCCTTGGAGACAGCCGACCAGGGACTGAACACCTAAAGCCAGGAGCCAAATTAAACCCTTCCTCCTTTAAGTTATGGGTGTCAGGTATTATGTCTGAGTGATGAAAAAGCGATTAGTGCAGACACTCTGGGGCTTTTTTTTTTTTTAATTAAAAAGACCGATGAAATTATAGAGGAAGCCAACAGCCAACAGGAGCTCCCTTAGTTCAAACCAAACGCTATCTAGGGAGCAAGTGACATTTCTGGGGCAGTGCCACTGCATACCCTCCTTGGGTGGATTCCTCCACAGCAGATTCTTCCCCTTCCTTTGTGTAGACGTGGTTGAGGAAACCCGAGGTACACATCACCACACAGCCCGCACACAGGCACATGCACATGCACACACACACAGCTGAATCCACAGATTGGGATACAGCTCTCCCCCCAGCCCCATCACGGTCCTCAGATAGAAAGCTCAGCCCAGGGATTCCCCCAGAGAACCCTGGAGCCTGATCAGAAAGTGCCAAGAGTTTGTACCACGCAAATCACTACAGACAAACTTGATTGCATTTTTGATTAGTGGGTAAAGGGAATGGATTCGATACACTGCCTCGTGAAATATTGTGCAAATTAATCCCCAATTGGCTTGGTAATGACATTGTCATACGGACTACAACCTAGTGAAAAGACTGTGAAGTGGGGATGATGACAGAGGAACTGGGAAGACCCGGGATCAGGTCTGGGCTTTTGTGGTGATGGGAAGGAAGGGGACAGGTAGGGAGCATGGCAAAGCCAGGCTCCCCTGCCACCTTCTGGGCACTGATCGGCAGATTCACACCCAGCCTGCTCCAGCCCCCTGTGAAGTCTGCTGAGAGGGAATTGGCTCGTGTAGACAGCTCTCCCTGGGTGGCTGTCTCAATGATGACCACCCTTCCAGCCCGGCCTGGGCATGACTCATCACCTCAAGGGCACACCTTGATGTCTTCCAAGCTCCCCAGAGTCACCACCCTCCAGTCTGCTGTACCCCACAGGGTCCTGCCCCCAAGAATGGGACCACGGTGTCCCTGCCTATCCAGCAGAACGCTGGGTGTCTCCCTTACAGGTGGCTAATGTGTCCCTTTCTCTCCATCTTTACTGCTAATGCCATTGCCTGTCCCCGGCGTGCTCCCAAGATCCTCCAGGCTGTCGTTGTGCCTCGTACCTTCCTCTGCACCTGTCCCCTGGCCATACTACTGCCACAGCAAGCTTCCAAAATGCCAATGAGAGCATGACCACTCCAGGGCAAGGAACAAAGCCCCCTCCTTGCTGTGGCCCTTTGTGATCTGACCTTGTTGATTTTTCATATGTACTTTCCATCTCAATCCGCCCATCTTCACAACCCAAGATCTGCCTCACTTTCCTTCTTCCACCACCAGCTCTCCCAGCTACTAGAAATGCCCTCTTCCCCTGCTCTCGTCCCAGCCACACTGCTCACCCTTACAGCCTTGAGGCCTCCTCTGCCACCTCTGCTGCCTGCTCCAATGACAGCCGTGGACACAGGTGCAGTGTGCTGGGTCCAGGGACTGTCCTGAGCACCCAGGGGTGGGAGTCCCTGCCCATCATCTCTCTACCCTCCCAGCCATCCGAGGAGATAGTTTCCATGTCACAGCCTAGTAGGGCAGGAAGCCTCTGAGCTGTGTGGCCTCCCGCCCCAAACTAGTCCCACCTCTCCGGATGGTGACCTCTTGCTGTGTCCCCAGCTCACAGGAAAGGAAGCCCGTGGTCTCCTTGAACCCGAGGCTCAACCCCTCAGGTGGGAAGCACCAAGCCCTTTTCCAGGATTGTCCCTTAGTGTGTGTTCCAAGTCCTTGGCTTGCAGGGTGCCACAAGCAAACCCTAACCACTCAGTCTCTCCAGGTCCTTCTGGCACCAGGCCATGCACAGCTGTGTCCTGGGGCTGCTAAATGGGGACACATTGCCCGTCTTCTTAGCAAAGTCCAAGAGTCCCTATCTGGGAGCTCTGGCCAGGAAACCAGTTGGGTGACAGAACTGGGAAGCGATCCAGAGTGCCACACGGGCGGCAGGCAGTGCCCCGGGGCTTCTGGAGCTCATGCGCCTCTTGCGTGGCTTCCTCTCCTCCCAGATGCCCCTCGACATGGCTGTGCTGGTTGGGCCTCTGCCCCAGCCCTGCCCCTTCTCCTCCACCTGCCTGAGATCCTGCCTCTCCTCTGATGAGACCGGAGACACAGGATCACCGCGGCGTTAGAGTAGCAACATCTAAAAATAGATCTCCGAAGTTCTGAGCGAGGCCCCAGGGCTCCTCTGATTAAAATGCATGAGCCGCAGTGCCTACGCCACCGTTTTTCTTTCTACCTCCATTTTGCTTATGGGATGATTTGGGCAGTTGTGGGTATGCTGTGCTGGCAGCCAACCCTGCTGGCTGCTCTTTCCCGTTTTCACAGGCGGGGCAGGGGGGCGTTTGGTAACTCCTCACTGAGGCCTGATCTGGGGATCTGGGCCGAGGAGGCTGGAGCCGGATCCATACTGATCAGCAGGGAGGCAGGAGAAACGATGTTGGAAATCAAGCACGTTCCTTTCAGGTCTGTTGAGGGATAAACAGTGGGGAGGAGCAGCCTTTTATTCCAAAGGGGCAGGAGAAGCGGCTCTCAGCAGTTCTTGGGAAGAGCAATAGAAGTCATCCCATCACGGAGGCCTGCTAGTTCACCCTAGCCAACGCTCCCAGAAAACATCCAGACGGCAGTTTCCTTTGGCAAGGAGTGAGCTATCAAAAACAAAATACAAAACCACAGAAACAAAACACAGTGTCTTACCGACCAGAAGAGTCAAGGAAGAATATTGCCTTCTTAATAAATACATTTTGTGGGCAAGAATTGCAAGGGAATCGTTTAAATTAATTTCTGCTTTGTTTGTTTGGTTTGTACAGGGCTTAAATCCCAGCTGACAGTGATCTGTAAAGTTGTAACATACTGGAAATCTGATTTTCTTACAGCCAGCATCCCAGAGTCTGAAATGATTTCTCTTTCAACTGTGCTAGTCAGACAGTCAGGGCTTCAGTGGACACGGAAGGGAACCAAATCATACCTGGTCTTTTGGGGGGTGTCAGTTAAATCTGGTGAAACCCTCAGAAGGGAGCAGCTGGCCATTCTTCTGTGGGGGCTCAAGGTTTAAATGAGCAAGAGGACAAGGACAGGAGACCTTTCCCCACTCGTCCTGTGTGGCTCTACCAGCCTTCCTTCTCTTTCCTCCTGGCGCCTGACCTTGGCAGGCCAGGGCAACTCTTTGGCTGAAGGCTTTCGTCCTGGTTTTGTTGTGGGGCCCCATCACTGGGCACCCTGTATGTCCGTCTCTGAATTGACAGGCCACTTGCAGCTGGCCCCTCTGTCTCTCCCTCCTATGCAGTTTGTCCAGTTCAATTTCTGGAGGGACCACATCAGTTGCTACCCTTGGGCCCCTCCCTATGTCACCAGCAGGCCTGCATCCCCCGCCCAGTGCAGCCCCCAGACACAGGGCCACAGTGCAACCCACTCTGCAGTCAACTCTGCCTGCCTGGGGCAAGGGGCAAGGCCCCTGAGAACTGCACACCCACAGGCCACTGGTGGCGCATGCCCTTCTGGAGACTGAATTCCTGCCTACCTTATCAATCCAGCCTATCCTAGTTGTTTTGCAAAACCAAATCCCTTTGCAATTGATGCAGGGTTATCCTTTAAAAAGCGAATGAACAGATATGTGGACAAACGCTCATTCAAAATCAAAAGGTGGGGATGTACAAACGGGCTCTCCTGGGGACCCTCAGTGCTGCCCCAGGCCTGTCCCCATCTGCTCTGGGCTCATGTCAGCTGGGGCGACCTGGCCAGGAAAGGCCCAGGGTTGGTGTGTTTTGTGTGTTCTAATCCATTCCGTAAGCTTTAGTCTTCCCTGTGCACCAAGGGACTCAGCCTGCTTGGAAATGAGCATCAGAGCCACTTCAAGCCCCTGAAATGGATATGCAGTCACTTCCCCGTTCTTGGCTGTCCTGGACTCTCGGATGCCTTTAGGCCCCCAACAGGCAAAGCACCAGCTGCCATCCGCAGGTCCCCACTGGCATGGTGCTTCTCGGTGCCCGGGTCCGCGGGCAGCAGCTGTGGCCCGTCTTGTTCCTTCCTGTTGCGCCGTCTTCCTTCTTCCCCTCTTCCCTCTTTCCAACTGAATTCTCGTTTTTCCTCTCTCCCTAGTGCTTGTACGGCTGCTATGTCCATTCCTCCATCATCCCCACCTTTCACCGGAGGTGCTACTGGCTCCTTCAGGTAGGTGGCTGGGCCTGGATTCTTGCGACATGGTGCTCGGGAAGGGTCCGTGGAGGGTGCTGTGGGGGCGCGGGGCTCCGGCACGCGGTGCAGCTCAGGGCTGGGGGTGACCTCGGCTGTGTGTACAGAGGCCGGCTCAGCGGCTAACCTGGTTGTCAGGTGCCAGGTAGGGGAGAGAGCTGGTGGTCTAGGTGCTTCTGGCTCCAAGGTGCCTCAGTTTCCTCTGGGTGAGGACAGATGGATTGATTGGGTTGGGAAGGAAGAGCCTGGGCTCCCTGGGTTGTCCGTGTCTGCCCTGGAGGCGCTGGAGAGCGGTGGTGACAAGCATGCCTGCCGTGCCTGTGGAAGGGTGGCCTCTGCCCGTGTGCTTGTGTACAGCATTGCTGAGTCAGGGGAGGGCTACGCTGGGCCCACCCAGCCTCTTGCCGGTGTGGGTCGTCTTGGCCAGATGAAGGTGCTGCTCTCTGGGTGGGAAGGTCTGAGGGGTCCATCCAGTTGGGCTGGGCCTGAGTCCTTTTCCAAGCAGGTCCTCTGACTTGCAGCTGCTCTTGTAGAATCTGACCCCGCGTACTGGCTCTGTCACCCTCAGTTCTTCCTATTGCCCCTCCCCAGGAATGGCTGCCTGAGGCCCTTCCCACATGGTCCTCTGTTCCCACCATTGTCCAGGTTAGCAAATCGTCAGGCCTTGGTGGTTTGGGGATCTTTCTGACCCAAGGGGTGTGGTTGGCAGGGAATTGGCAGGTGGGGAAGCAGGACCCCCAGTGCTGCAACCTGTGGGCTGAGGGAAAAGAGCCATACAAGTCAAGGGGTGTAGAGAGGCCACAGGTCCCAAGGACAACAGTCTGGAAGTGTCCTCGGGGCTCAGGGCTGCCCGGAGGGGAGCTGAGGCTCAGCCCGCCCTCGGCCCTCTACCCAGCAGCTGCACCAGGCTCCCTGCAGGCCTTTCCATTCTCCCCAGTTCCCAAAAAGGAAGTCTGTGCTTCAGCAAGTTCCTGAGCGGATGGTACCTGAGACCATGTGAGGCTGTGCTGATTCGCAAACGCCCTGCTACCCCTGCACTGTGCCCCACTGCCGGTGGCCCTGGCTCTGTCTCCCAGGGACGTTGGTGTGGGAGTGCCTGATTTTCTGATTGCTCAGACCTGTATCCTTGGGAGAGAGTTCTACTGTGGGTGCTACGTGGGTGTTTTGTGCAAAGGCATTTCACCACCAAGCAGAGGGTTTCCTCATTTGTCTGAGGCAGAAGCAGAGTGTGGGTCTCCACCTTTATAGCAGATTCTTGACGTGTCGTACCACATCCCCATTGCATCCCCAGGCTCAAATTCTGGCTTCAGGAAATGCCGCAATTCCCAAGCAATCCACTGCCTTTGAAAACTCCATCCTGGGCCTCCTGCCCCATCCCAGCCCAGTCCGGGGTCTGGCTTTGGTTCTTTTCCTTTTGAGTTTTCATGGCTCCCACTCAGAACACCTCTTCCACCTGCCCTGTCTGTCCCCACCTGGTCTGGGCCTCCTGCCCTAGCAGCATCCCATTCCACACACTGGCTTCCCTCGGGTGGCAGCCCCCCACCTGTTCTAGGGGTCAACCTCTCCTCCAGGTAGCTCTGCATCCACCTCTGCCTGCTCCCCTCCTTCCATTGCGCTCTTGTGGCCTTTTAATTCCACTAAGTTTACTTTGTTGGAATCAGACACCTCTGGGTGGCCGGTGCAGGGGGTGCTCATGGGCCCCTCGCTGAGGCCCACTGGCTCGCAGATGCCCAGGCAAGGAGAAGGTCCTGGGCTCCGGATGCCGCAGACACACCTATGGTGACTCTTGTGCGTCTGGCTTGTCACCTTCCAGCCGACTGGAAGCAGAGCCTCCTTAAAGGCCAATAAATATCACAGGATCGGTTTCACACAGCTGATCTGGGGCCTCTGTTTTCCCTCTCACCTCCTCCCCTGTGTCCTAAAGTCTTGCTCTTGTTCCCGCGATCAGGCCACAGGTGTGGGGGGCCCTGTCCCTCACCAGGCCAGGCAATAGGAGGTTAAGGAACCAGGCCAAGGCAATCAGCGTTGCACACGTCACCCAGCGAAGCCAGGAGCTAATGGCAGCAGGTGAAGCTCAGAGCGATTTGTTCTGGCTCTAATTACAGCACCAGGATGATAATGGCATGGTCAGGTTCAATCTCTCTGATACCAAATAGGAAAGAAGCTGTGAGACACCGGCCCAGAATGAAATTGGCCCAAGTTTGTCTCTGACACCGATGACCAGGAAAAGGGTTGGTGGGGACAAAGAATCAGGGTGGTGTCCCAGACAGGAGCTGAGAGAGGAGGCTGAGAAAGACGTCATCCATGGGATTCTGGAAAAGGTGCTGGGCAGGGGACCTGGGCTGGCCACTCTCCTCACAGCCCACTGCCTCTGGAGCCTGTGGCTCCTTCTCAGAAGGAGATGAAGGAGGCTTCCTCCTGGAGCAGCTTCCCCTCCCCGCTGGCCCTGCAGCCCAGCTCAACAGCTTCCCTGGCCCGTGGGTGTAAGCTCACTGCTGTCCTCTGACACCCTCCCACAGGTGTCACCCCAAGGTCCCTCAGCGCAGCAGGGCCCCCACTCTCTTTGGCCTGGGCTCTGCGCTCTATCCTGAGGGAGGGGCCAGCTGCCTCTGACCCCCTGCTCCGTGCCTAGCACAGAGCCTTGGGGATGCAGGGTTGGTGCCCAGATACTGGGGGCCGGGGGTGAGGACAAGTGTCCATGTAGCACTTGGAGGTTCTGAGCTAGCTGGTTTATTGAGGGGAAGATGCTGTTGCTCTGTGTCTCTGTCTCTGCCATTTTCTCCTTCCCGTGTATCTGTCTGTTCACTGCTAATAAACATCCCATTAGGACGTGAGGGGGGAGACAGAGAGCAGCCCTTCCGTGTTGGTCCTGAGCCTGTATGGCCCACGGATGCTGAGATAAGTGCCGTGGGACCCTCGTGTTGGGGGGGTTGTCGCCGGACAGTTGAGAGGTGACACCCTGTGCAGGATGGCATCTCAGGCCCCAGGCCACTCTGGGTCCAGATGATCGGAGCTGAGCCTGCTTCTCCAGCTGGCCAGGGCCTGGTCCTCAAACGCCAGCCCAGTTGTGACCCAAAGACAGCCACTTCAGCGGGCAGCGGTCTGCTTTTGCTCACACGAACAGCCTCACTGGGGGCTGTCTGTGTCGTACTTGCAGGGCCCTGGCCACCAGTTTCTAGGTGGGTCATTGAGACCCAGAAAGTAGGGCCAGGCCCAGGATTACCCCACTGTCAGAAGTGGGACAGGGCAGAGCCGTGGACACCACCTGATGTGGCACTCGCTGCAGCCACCAGACCGGAGGTGGTGCCAGGGGACACGGAAGAGTGGGAGAGGAAGGCTCCTCCTGTTTGGAGTGTCCTGATAGGGACAGGTGGGTACCACAACTCGGACTTGCTGTCCCACTTGCCCGTCCTTCTGCATATTCTCCCTGCTCCCCCGCCACAGAGGACAGGTCCCCATTTCAGGCCAGAATCCCAGCAGATTCTGTGTGGCTTATTTGGAAACTGTTTCTGCTTCTAATGAGTGTTTTTCTTTTTGGCCTTGTCCTCTGAAACGCATAATGAATGTTTTCGGCACAAGTGAGGCGGGGGTGTGTCTCTGCATGTCTGCCTTTCAGGGCGGTTTGGCTGCTGATTCCAGCCTGCTCAGGCAGAGGCTGCAGGCCTCCTTCCCAGCCATCCCGAAAACACACACACAGGCCTGCAGGTCGCCAGGGACCCTGTGCCCTGGAGAGAGGACCTCAGGACACCATGGGGGCTCCTGGGTCTCTGGAGAGCAGTAGGAATTTGAACTCAAAGTTCTAGGATACTTGAGTACTAGAAGGAGGACTGGAATTGGAGTCCAAGGAGCTGGATTCTAGTCCTGTCTGGTCCACTCTGAGCACCAACCGATCACTGCTGGGCACCTGCCACCTGGATGCTTTACTGCGGGCCCTGTCCTCCCCAGGAGGTGTCCCACAGTCACCCAGGCAATGGAGAGCAGACCTAGAGCAGAGATCCAGGGTCACCCTAGATGCTATCTCTGCCTTTTCGTGGGGGCACCATCATCTCCCGTTCCTTCAGATGAGGCAGCTGAGAGGCACAGTTGGGCACCTTGCCCCAGGTCACTAAAGTGGCCAGATATTGAGCCAGAAAGCTGCTGGGCCTGTCATCCACCACACTCCACTTCCTGCCTGTCCCTGAGCCCTGCCAGCCCTGGCCTCTGGGACAGAGGGTGAGGGATGCCCTTGCCACCTACAACAGGGACAGTGAGGCCAAGCCCAGGGCACACGGTGTCTGCGCTGAGCCATCAGAAGAGCCTCTGAGGTCCATGGGGCTGAGGGTGGGGACCAGGCTGCCCCAGCCCTGGCGGGAGTGGACGGACAGCTCGACCAGGACTCTCTGCCTCCCTCTTGCTCGGGTTCCTGGGGCAGGGATCCAGGCTCCTCCACGAGTGTCCCATGGTCACCACACTTCCCCCTGCCTAGTAAGGCCCAGGTTCTGGACCCACGTTCACTGGATTGGGATGCAGTCCACAAACCCAAGAACGGCAGGGAGTTCAGACAGGAAATAGTGGGGCTTCGAGGTAGTTCTTGGAGCCAGCAGGAGGAGAGACAGGGAGGCAGGAGGTGCCAGGGGAAGTGGCCCTCAGTTTCCCTCCCACCCCAGCCTGGCAAGGCTTGGTGCAGGCCAGTGGTGCCCTCTGCCCTGCAGCAGGAGACTGCCGAGTTGCCCAGAGCTGGGTGTCTGTCTCTGGCTGGAGCAGGTACAGCTGGCATCCCTGGTGCAGGGTCCATGGAGGAGAAGCTGCATTTGGGCAGGCAGGGAGCCCACAGGGGCTGGGGGGTGGGGGAGCAGGCCGGCCCTGTAGCTCCCCAGAAACCCCTGGTGGCCCTCCGCCCTTGTCATCCAAGAGACTTTCAGGGAACGGCCTCCTCAGCTCTGCACCAGTCGCAGAGCTGGGCATCCTCAGCACTAGCTTGTCCCCCGGGAGCCTTCCTCTCCGCTGCATCCGTCTCGAGTGGTCACTGGGGCCTCTTTAGGAGGGACAATCCCTTCATCTCCCCGAGGAATCCCCAGTCAGCAGAGAGAGCAGGCTGTGCGGTCACGGACGGCCCTCTCGGCCCAGCTCGAGGGGCTGCGGCGACTCGTGACTGATGGTGCCCCCACCAGAGAGCCAGGCCGTGCCGTGCGGTGGGCTCTGGGCACCCTGAAGCAGCCGTGGGGTGCGGCGGGGTCAGGTCCTGTAACACCAGCCCCTGCTCCTGCACGACGCCCAGAGGGAAATTCTGGGACCACCACCCTGGGCCCCGAGTGGCACGTGAGACTGGGCGTCCTCCGTCTTGGGACGATGTTCAGACCTTGAAGACAGTGGGTGAGGGATCTCCAACAGAAGCGTTCATCACATGTGTGACCCCGGGTGACTTGTCCAGCTTCTCTGACACCCCGTTTCTCAGCAGTAAAATGGGGACACCAGCGACCCCCACTCCACAGGACTGATGCAGGAATTAGTGTGCATCAGGTTAACACAGTGCACGTAAATGTACACCCTGATGCCAACACAAGACAGGCAGTCGGCAAGGGACAGCTCAGCACCTTCACACCAAGCCACCTGTGGGGACTTGGGTGTCCCAGGACACGCTTTTGTGACACCCCAACCAAGCTGAGGAGGAGCCGTGATCACCCCTCAGCTGTTCCTACAGCTTGAAGTCCAGCTGGAGAATGACTGGCTCGTTGCCACCTGGGCGTCCCCTCCTGTCGGCCTGGGACTGTGCCCTGCAGCCTTGGGAGGGGCTGCCTGGGGCCGAGTTAGGCTGGGGGTGAGGGACAGAAGGCCGCGTCCTCAGTCCCCTCAGTCTCCAGCCTTGTCCTGACGATGGGCACGGCTCCAGTCGGGTGGGAGGCTGGACCGGCGAGCCATCCCCGAGACGCATAAAGTAGCATAACAGGCTTAGTTTCTTTCTCTTTCTTTCTTCTTGTTTTAAAAAGCAGGATATTATAGCTTCATAAAAAAATACCTGAGGCTTTTTGCTGGGTAACCACTTTTATGTTTCATTGGGGTCAGATAGAAGTGGCTGGCAGATGCAGCATCAGGAGCATGCTCTGCGGGGCCCCGTGGCAGCACCGTCTGTCCCTGAGACGTGGCATCGTTCCACAGGGCCACCACGAGAGGGGCAGTGTGGGGCTGGAGCACAGGAGGCATCGCCGTCGGCCGGCTCTGCCAAAGGGGACGTGTGACTGCGCGGCTCAGAAGGGAGGCGCGCTGGCATCCAGGAGTCTCTGGCCCCTCTGCCCAGAGCACCAGGGACAGGAAGGTGCCTAGGCCTGTCAGGCCAGAGAAACTGAGGCTCAGGGAGACAGCGCGCAGAGTCTGGTCCAGCCTTTGAGCAGCTCCCTTCTGGCCCCCGTGGCCATGCCTGGGAGGCGCACGTGCGAGGAAGACGAGAGGAAGATAGCTTTGCTCTCAGAGCCCTGGGCAAGGGGCGCCAGAGTGTCTGCCATCCCTGGTACAAGCCCAGGTTTCTCCATCCCTGTGCTCTGTGGGTCCCCGTGAGGTTGGGTCTGTGTGGGGCCTCTCTTCACACCCTTGCCTGCACCAGGATGGGGGGGGTGTCTGAGTATTGGGGTGGACTCCTGCGTAGAGCCTTTGGCATCAAAGTAGCTTCTGGCCCTCAACTTCCGTGCCTACAGTAGTGCCCAAAGCCAGTCGGTGTGGTAAATCTAGAGGAGACAGAATGGACCCGGTGATAAGGGGGCTTCCTGGAGGAGGAGGAGGTGAGCCCGAGGCTGGAGGATGGTAGAGAGGGATGAGGTGTTCTCCCATGCCCTCTGACAAGAAGCAGGTGGGCCAGGTACCCAGGGATCGGGGGCTGACAAGGCTGCTTGGGTACCCCGGGTTGTCTGCGAAGAAGCCCTGGGGTCAAGTGTCCCAGGCTCTAGCACCAGCCAGGTGACTTGGAGGAGAGTGCAGGGAGAGGCCTGGAATTCCTCTCTGCTGTGGGCCCAGAAGAGTACAGGAAGAAGGGGCCTGAGCAGAACTTGCAGGTACAAAGCTACTCTGAAAAGCGGGGTGTGGTGGTGCATTACTGTACTAGACAGGCTCAGGCAGGAGTGTCGTCTGAGCCCAGGAGTTCAAGACCAGTGTGGGAAACACAGCAAGACTCCATCTCTAAAAGCCAAAACCAACGAAGGTGCTGTGATACTGTCTCCATGGCTGGCCATGATAGCAACAGCCATCACACTATCACAAGAACCACCGTGGGCCGTGGGCTTTCCTACACTGCAGGCCTGGGAAGGCCAGTCCCATGTTGTCACCACTCAGAAATGCTGCTGGGAGCACATAGAGCCCGTGCCAGTTCAGCCCTGAGCACTTACAGGAGGATGCTGGCCCCAAACCAAGACACCACTCACCTTGTCAAGCCTCCAGCAAGCACGGTGCTATTAATCAGGAGCAGGGCCAGGCCTGGAGGAAGAGCGAGGGCCTGTGGGTAAGAGGGCCAGGCCTGGAGGAAGAGCGAGGCCCTGTGGGTAAGAGTGCCAGGCCTGGAGGAAGAGCGAGGGCCTGTGGGTAAGAGGGCCAGGCCTGGAGGAAGAGCAAGGGCCTGTGGGTAAGAGGTGGAGGGTGCAGGGGAGAGGCGAGGAGGCTGCCATCAGGGAGAGGTGCCCTGTTAGGAAGAGCGGGGCCACACAGAGGACCAGAGTCAGTCCCCAAGGATGCAGGCCCAAGTGCAGCTGCAGAGCCCTCTGGACAGCATTTCACGTGGGGCAGACGGGTGAACTGCGTGTGGCAAAGCCCTTTGGTGGCTGGGGCAGGGGCGAGTCTTGGGGAGGAGAGGACAGATGGGAGCATCATGCAGATAATTCTTGAGCTGCCTTCTCATTCTGGCTTTATTCTAACTAGCACTTTCCACATCTTTCTCCATTTAATGTCCCTTGAATAACATGATGAGGAGATAAGGTAGACACCAGGAATTTACAGTGCTATGCAAAAAAATTGCTCAATTCCATTAAGATTTCAGGACCCTTGCCAAGGCTCCGTAGCAGAGCGGGTAGTATTTCCTCCTCGACATCTTTGCTTGATTGCAATTTACAAGGCCAAGGCCACCGCTGTACCCACCTAAAGCCTCCAGAAAATATGGCAGGGCCCCAAAAGCGGCTATTATGCCCTCAGAGGAGTCTCTGGGAATTTTCCAGAATGGTCCCTCATCCTGATCCCTTACTCCCCCTTCCTCTAGGGACAGAGATGGGGTGTTCTGTTGGCTTTTGCAGCAGGTCCCCTTGCAGGGGCCAACACAGACAATGCAGCATCCCTGCCTGGCCTTCGGGGAGAGGCTGACTGCGCGGCCCTCTGGGGCAGCGAGCCCTCTACTCCCACCTGGTAGACAAGGAAGGTACCGAGTCCAGGGGAGAGGGCAGGGCAAATCCTCCTGGCTCCTTTCTTGTGACCAGTGCCACCATCTGAGTTCAGCTCTGCCTTTGCCAGCTGCAGGACTCAGAGGCATGAGTTCACCTCTGTGGATTTTATTTCTCTTTTGTTGAAATAAACATAAAATACCTCCCTCCCTCCTGAGGTCGTTGAGAGAACGAGTTGAGCTCAGACACACACAAACCTCAGCGTCGTGCTTGGTGGGCCGCTGGATGTCCCCACCCTGCCAGGACTGTCCCCAACATCTGACTCCGGGGGCTTGGGTGGTGTGTGGCGGCTGGGGAGGAGGTTTTCTCAGGTGTGACTGAGCGCACAGGGCCCGTTCCCTGACTTGTCCCCCAGCCTTAAGCGGGAATCTGACGTACGACAGTCCATCTCCTGTGTCCCCCCACCCAGGGACCCCTTTGCTGCTGCCCGCTGTGTGGAGTCCACAATGTGGCCGGCCCGTCTTGCAAGCCCTCCTCTGTCCTTCAGTCCCAAGAGGGCCGGCTGCCTGGGCCAGACAGGAAGACGCAAGAAGAATGAGGCTGTGGAGTTGCGGCTCCTTAGAGATGGGAATTATTAATTAGTCTTATTATCCAAGACTTGTCAGTCTCTTAATCCTTTGGTCTGCAGAGAGGTTTATGCCTCCATGGTGTATATTGTCAGCTTGGCTAAGCAATTGCTTTTAATGTAAAGGCAGAACAATGGGCCATAGAGTTGGGTTACTATCTTTATTTATCAAGCCAAACAATTCCTGCTTCCCTTTCCAGAACATCCTTCAAAGATGAGGAGAATGCCAAAGCTGCTTAATTTCCCTTCTAGATGGCTTATAATGTGGGGCTTTTGTTTAATTATCCTTTTCATGTAATCTTCAGCTGACATTCTGTCCTTAATATCCTAATCTTCTTTGGAGCAAAGGGGAAACTGTACTTTCCAAAGCAAAAGATGAAAGTTTGCCTCAAGCAAGCACTTTCTATTTTGCCTCTGAGGGAACTCAAAGGGCCAGGAATGAAATTCAGATGTCATTTGATAGAGTGAAAGAGAAAACGGGAATCTTCGGTGGCATGCTCTGCGTGTGAACGTTGGTGCTCGTTCAGGCCTCAGCTGCAGTCCACCTGTGGCACTGGTCTTCCTGGGGGTGTGAGGGACCCTGGGAAGCAAGGGGGTCCACTCGTGGTGTCAGCCCCTCTTTCCTCACTGTTGATGGTTCTGTGGCTCCTGAGATGCAGGTGTCCCTGGATGAAGCACATATCCCCGGATGAGGCGTTCTAGACTTGTGGCAAATGGTTTTAGCTAGATAAGTGTGCACATGGGTGCACAGGTATCCACAGGTGCACAGATGTATATACAAGTATACATAGGTGTACACAGGCATGCACAGGTGTGCACAGATATACATAGGTGTGCACAGATGCACAAAAGTACATACAAGTATACATAGGTGTACACTGGTAGATCTGGTTTTACTCAGGTGTACACAGGTGTGCACAGGTACCCCTGCTCCTCACACCTCCCCTCTCTCTGTTCTGTTCCCCTCTCAGAGCCAGGATCTGGGAGGCCTCATCTCAAAAAAGGCAAGACTTCCTGGGGTCCCCTTGGTGCTGGGGTCCCCGGTTGACCTCCCCGTACTCCTTGCCATCTCCTTGGCCAGACCGGAAGGTCCCCATGCCACCTTCACCTTCAGGAGCCCCAGGAGCACTCCCTGAGGTTGGCCGTTCCTCTCCTCAGGAACGCGCTCTTCTCTCAAGCCCCTCGCTGGCCATCTCCCCCTGGCCCGTTCTTTGCAGCCCCCTTTTCTTTAGCCGCCCCTCACCATGTCGGATTCTCTGTGCACTTCCTCGGCTTCTCCGTCCACACTTTTCCTGGGGTGGGGTCGGTCATCTCATCCCACGCGAGGGCTCCTGTGCCAGCTTGAGGCTGATGGCTCCCGTGTTCCTCTTCGTGCCTTCCCCTTGCCACTTAGCACCAGAAATGACATCCCGCTGTGTCTCAGACATCTCTTCAGCCCCACTGCGAGCATGCTGCTCCACACCCCATCTTCCCCCGGCAGGAAACAGATGGCCATCCGTAACCAGCCCTTCTCCTTCCTCTTTCCCTTGCCATACCCCGCCCCCCACAAAATATGTCCTAAACTCCAATTCTCTTCTCACTCGCTTCTGCTGCCCAAGTCCAAACGCTGGCTCTCCTGCACCAGCCCAGCATCCTGTCTCCTTTGCTCAGAGCCCATTCCACACGTTGCAGCCGCAGCCAGAGCAGCCGCATAAGCCCCAATCAGATCATACCAACCTCATGCCTCAGTTCAGTAAGTCTCCAGGCACTTAAGGTAACACCCACAGCCTAACTGTGACCTCGAGGGTCTGCACCACCTGGTCTTCATCTTCCTGAGCCTCTGCATGCTCCAGCACACTGACTTCTTCCGGCTCCTCGGCGCCTCCGGGCCTTGGCACGTTCTCCTCCTTTGCCTGGAGGCCGGCGCGGGCCTCCTGCACTTGGCTAAGATAGCGGGTCTCAGCTCAGCGGTCAGCAGCTCCTCATAGCCCTCTGGCACACAACCTAACGTCCTCTTACTCAGCTTCCCGGGATGAAACATTGAAGATGGCCAAGAAGCTGAGAAAATCCCACACCTCCCTCCCACACACCCACCACCCAGACTCCGCCGCTAGCATCTGACTGTAGGGTTTCATGGCTTGCGCGTCCACCTCGCCAGCATTGTGTCTCGTTTATTTTTCACGTGTGTCGCAGCAGGTTGCAGACCCAGCCGGTGCCCCTCGAGTACCCTGGCACACACGTGTTAACCAAAGTTCACTGTACACAGATCTTCTTCTGCCTGTGAAGTGTATACACAATGTAACCTTTCAGCGCACACACATTAAGCATGCTAGTTTAGAGAGGTTTTTAGGTGTTTCATTGTTTTGTTCTGACTTTGGAGGGTGATGCTGGAGATCGAACCCAGGACCTTCACACTGAGCTACATCCCCAGCCCTTTTTATTTTTTAAGATGGAGTCTCACTGAGTCAGGGCTAGGTTTAAACTGTAATCCTCCTGCCTCAGCCTCCCAGAGTGCTGGGATGTTAGGCATGAACCCCAAGCCCAGCTGGTGAGCTTTAATCCGTGCACACACTAGTCACAGCCCAGACCCTCATCAAGACCTGGAGCAGGACTGTCCCCCCAGACAGCTCCTCTCCTGCTCCCCTACCCATCCCCTCCTCCCATTGGTTACATTGCTAGTGTCTCCTCCTGCTGTGGGACTTCCCAGGGCAGAGCCAAGCAGAGCGTCCTCTCGGGCCAGGCTTCCTTCGCTCAGCACGGTCTTGGCCATCCATCTGCACTGTTGTAACCTCACTGTGTTACTTCTGTGTCATCCATCCCTGAGCCCTGCCCCATTCCCCACCCAGAGTCGACTCCATGGACCTCTCCACTGCCCAACTGGGACCCCACCCAGGAGGCAGGCTTGGGGGGCACCTCCTGTTCCCACAGCACTGTGCCCAGGCCCCAACTGGGCCCGCAAGTGTCAGAGGCACTGTGCCCCCCACCAAAGGTTTTCATTTTAGAGCCACTTTAGAATTGGCCTTGGTGTGGGGCGCACTCAGGCATCAGTGAGTCTTTGGGTGTGCGGGAAGGCTTACCCTGGGGACGCAAGGCAGGTTAATTCTCATCAAGGTTAGCTTGGAGGATTGAGAAGGAAATCCAGGGGAGAAAATGTTGCTGATCCTGAATTACTAGAAGATTTCTTAATTTAGAGACCAAGTTCCCAGGAAACCCCATCAGTGCTGAGAGATCAGCTCCCTCAGGCCCCTTCTGCTCTTATGCCTCTCAGCAGGGAGTGATGGGGCTCTGGGGCTCAGGACTTTCCTGTGAGAAGTCCCCAGCTCAGTCCCCAGCTCAGTCCTCGGCTCTGGGGCCCACACCCCTCCTGGGCTGGGGTGATGTGAGCTGAGTGTATGCCCCAGGTCACCCCGGGGGAGTCTGTAGGCTGGAGCCTGTGCTGGCAATCAGGGGCATCCAAAGGGTCCAGAGTTCCAAGGTAGGGGTGGCCACCTCTCCCTGGAGCTCCCACCTTTCTGAGGGAAACTGAGAGCCCAAGGACAGGGATGCATAGAGCCTAGAGGGAGACCCCGCCTCTCTGTAGCCTCCTACTGATGCACAGGGAACAGAGGACCCAGCTCAGCGCCCCCCACCCCACTGCAGGATCCAGGGGCAGCTCCTAGAGTTGGCTGACCACTGACCTGGGCCCCATGTGTGGCCCACACTCCAGACCCTGCCTGGCCTTGTCCCCCTGCCCCCAGCACAGGACCTGGCCATCACTGTTTCTCCCTTCCTGACCCTTGTGTGGCCCCTCTGGGAGTGGAGGAGCTAGCAGGGAGCCCGGGGTGCTCTGCAGAGGCCTAGTCCTGAACTGTGCAGTCCAGAAATGCTCGCCAAGGCTCTCACTGACCAGTTGCGGCTCCCGATATTCAAGCAAGAGATAGAACAAAAACCACCTGCAGACCTGCACTTGCCATGCCAACACCAGCTCACCCAGGGGATAATGCCAGCGTCTACACGGTCCCCAGCTCTGGACCAGACCCTGTGTGGAAGGTGGGGTACCCATCTCAGGACACCCCTCCCCTGGGAGAAGGGGTCTCCAGGCTGCCCCAAGCCAGCCCAGAGTCCCAGGAAGCCAGGGCCTCGGCGGTCACTGACCTGTTATAGTCCACTTCTGGAACCACATGGCACTATGTCACTTCAGGCTAATTAACCCCAAACCTGGGCTGGAGAATCCCCCAGAGAATGGAGCGATCCAGTTGTAAGGATTTCAGAGAGCTCGCATAGGGCTGCACAAAGCAAAAGCTCCAGTGACAACCAGGCTATTGTCATCATGATGGTTCTGTTGTGACAATCCTGAGTGATAACTCCCCACGGGGTCCAGCCGGGCCTGGTCCTGGGTCCTTCCCCGTCTGAAGGTCACCAGAGTGCTCCAATCTGCTCCTGGTCCCCAACACTCCCTGCTTCCTGGAGGCTGCTATTTCAGTGGCAGCTGGGAAAAGGGAGAAGGGTTTGGGCACCAAAGCCATATCCCAAAAATTAGCAGACTGGCAAACATAGACGAGGGAGAGTCTGCCCCCTGTGGGGCAGGACCTGCGCTGGCGCCATCCTTTCTTGTCAGTGTCCCTGGCAGACCTGCCATTGCTGGGACCCTGCTAGGTCTGGATGTCAGGCCAAGTGTGGGGTCCAGAAGGGCTCCCCCCACAAAGCCAATTCCCACCACCCCATCCACAGGTCCCTTTGGATTTCAGAGATTTCTGTCATGGTTAGGAAGTGGACTTCGGACCCCAGCTGTCCGACCCTTTGCTTTGCATAAGAAAGTGTCCCCAAGGAAGTCTGGCTTCCTCTCTGGGACAGCCCTCCACAGGGCAGCGTTTTAACATTCCCGGCCAGCTTCCCGGGCCGCCCCAGCATGCAACCCAGCCGCCAGCCCTTGCTGTCTGATCAGAGAACGCGCACTCACAGCATTAGCCCGAGTCGAGCTTAATTAGATAAAAGATCATTCTGCTGCCAGAAACTGATCACGCTCTTCCAGCCTCAGAGACGCTGCTGGACTGCAACCGTGTTGGGGTGATGAGTGCCTCTTTCTGGAGGAGACAGCCACTGCCCTCTGCGGGTGTGGCAGGGCGAGGGGCCCCCAGGTCTTGTCCTGTAGGGCAGCCGTGTACTCGTAAATGCTAAGCAATCGGCTCTCCAGGAAGAAGCAAAAGCAAAGGCCTGATGTTTGGGTTTGCCCGTTTCCAAGCTGTAAACATCCTCCCGTGCCTGACTTGAAGCTGCAGTATGGTACCCGCTATCTTGCAGAATCCTCAACATTTTAGCAGACGGCTCTCGCAACCCACGTCCAAGCTCCTAGGAATTGTTTTGGGCCCTTCCGCTCCTTGCTCAAGACTAACAATGCTCATGATGTGGAAGAGGAAAGGCAGGATCTCTGTCTTGAGTCTCCACGAGACCGGTACTGTGTCGCCGTGCTGAGACCTGCTTTCCAGGGTGGTCTCTGTCCCCCTGCTCTGCACCAGCTGCTGGGTTCAGCTCTCCTAGATGTACGGACGAGTCCTTGGTTCCCACTGTAGTGCCAACCTCCAGCCTCCAGCCCGCCCTGTCCCTCGGGTCCCCCTGTGTCCCATGCCTGGGACGACTCCAGTGCACCTTCTCTAGGGGTTATTGGGATGGTGGTGGGGGAAGCCCTCTGTGTGAAGCACTCAGCATGGTGTGTAGTGCGTAGTACATGCTTGGTAAATGGAAGCTCCTGGCAGCAGTGGTTCTCTTCTGACTGGAGGCCATCTACCTACACATCCCTTGGCCTTCTCCCATGTATGGGCAATTAGCCAGTATCCTTCCACCTGCTCAGGGTAACCAGGGGGCAAAACAGTTGTGGCCACAAAGAAAGTGGAGAAAAACTAACACTTTGGGGGAAAAAAATATCACTCAGGATCAGACTGCCTCCCAGCTGTGGCGCCACACCAAGCCACATGAGAGCCCGAAGGCAAAGGGAAAAATCAGTAACGCTGGCTCTACCTTTACTTAAAATTTTGATGTTTTGTTCATTAATTTTTATATTTGAAAAATATAAAATATTAAAATAGCATTTGTCCTGATGACCGAGTATCTTGGTGCCCCCTGCAGTTTCCACACTAGTCCCAGCTCTGTTGGAGACATGGACTAGGACAGGCCCAGGCCCAAGACCGTCCCTAAGGGCGTGATTTGGGAGAGTTCCAGGAGGAAGCAGCATGCAGATGCCAGGCCTGCTCTGGCACTTACACAGGAGGTGGAGGCCCAGTGTCGTTTGTCTCTCAAAAGAGGTCCCAGCTCAGGGGGAGTATTTAGCCCTCGGTGAAAAATAGAGCGACAAAGTCCTACAAAAAACTGCACACCCCTAGCCTGGGCATTCCTGCCTAGATCCACGGGACGGGACTGAGGTCCCTGGCCTGTCCTGTGCCCCGGTCGTCTCTTTCCATCTAGGGTCCTCACTGTGCTTCTCAGGGGCCCACCGTACACAGCTCTGCCCAAGACTCCCCAGATCTGCCATAGGCCTCTTAGTATTAACCAGAGATGTGATCATTTTCTCCTCCTCCCTGCACTTTTCAGAGAGAGCCAAAAACCAGGATGAGAGCGGTGAGTTCTTGGCAGGACGTGGGTGGAGGCTTGGGGTGCCAGGGATCAGCGTAGATTCTGGTCTCAGGACCCCACCCTACTAGGAGGCCACAGCATACCCCAGCTTCACTCCCGAAGGCTCAAAGTCCACAGGCACCCAGGGAGGGGGCAGAATTGGAGCTATAAATCAGCCCTTTTCTACTCCACCTTTCTGCCTATCTCATCTCTCTCTCACATGCATACTACACACATATAATATACCAGTACACTCATGCACATACACACGTGCACACACATGCTTGTGTACACACACACTACATAATACATCTGTGTATACATATACACGTGTGCCTTGTGTGGTATACATATATGCACATGCATACATCACATTATGTATATACATAGCCACACATATCCACAAGATACACATATGCATAAATATACCCACATTACACACATAATACATGTATATGCACATAATATACTTGTATGCATACATGTACATATAGTACTGTGTAAGACAAACACTGTGTACATATACATAAGCACGTAATACCCATATATGCATACCCATAGACTGCACACATGCATGCACACATACTCATACACATACACTCATGCACATAATACATCTATATACATATATGTGCACATATACACACATCATGTACATGACATATACACTGTACATACGCACGTGTAAACACACATACACCGAATACACACGTATTACATGTGTGTGTGTGCACATATGTAGACGCACCTCCTGCATGGGAGAAGGTGCTTCTCATGGCTCGGAGGTGCAGCCCGGCCTCACACAGCCAGATGGAAGGGCTGGGAGTGCAGCAGACCACAGAGTCCAGGCAGGCACAGGGACAGGCACTCTGGGGACATTGATGCTGCCCACTTGCCCCTCTGTCACTCAGCCAGGACAGGACGGTCACCAGCTGCCTTTGCCAGGTCCTGGGAGCACCTGGAAGGCCCCAAGAAGCCTTCCTTGCCTCCTCCCCGGCAGGTGACAGGATCAGGGAAAGAGCCCTCCAAGTGGGGCCTGGCCCAGGTCCAGATGTCCTGTTTCCTAGGCAGCCCCCTGCTTTATCCTGTCGCACTGCTCCACGCCTCTTCTGCAGGCACCTTTAGAGAAAACGGAACATGTCTCCAAATGATCATGGGTTCCACACTCCCCAACCCGAAGAGCTCCCGTGCTTGGGTGACAGCCAGTCCCCAGTGCACAGCACCTCTCCCTGTCCACACACACAACCTGAAGACCAGAAGACCCGTGGGGAGAGCTTGGAATGCCGAAGAGGCCACCCTACTGCCCCTGGGCTCCAGGGTGGGGCCTCCCCAGTCTCCTAAACACTGCCGTCCTTTTCTCGACACTCACCTAGTAGAGTGTGCTGTGGCTGCTCCTGCCTAATAAGAGTGTGTCCAGGTGACAAAGGGACTCCAGGAACAATTGATCCTAGAGATGCAACGACACAGGCAGCTCTCCTTTCCTGTATTGCTGTGGATGCTCAGGCCAAGTGGATGCTGGGGGCTTTCGAAGGGGCTTGGAACACACTGTCTTCAAAGCTCTCGACTTGAGGACTAATGCCAAGCCTGCACAGGGAGACTCTGACATGCCGTAGCTTTCTGGAGGTCCAGGCTGGAAGCCTTTTGTCCTCAGTCCACTCAGCTGTGAAGAGTCCCCACCGCCATCCCATTCCTCAGTGAGATCACATAGCGTGCTTGCCTGTGTCCTCCCTCTATGACACAGATGCTGTCACACCTGGACCCGTGGGCGCATCGCGGGTGGGTCTCCCCAGGCAGGCACGGTGAGGAGTGGAGTTGAGGAGCTACTTTCCACTCCCAGGAGCCAGGAGACCGTGTACAGGAGGGTGTGGTGGCTGGTGAGTGGCAGTGGTGACTCCTGACCACTCCCGCCATAGACCTTTCCCTTGGTCGCCCAGCGCTTGAGCTTGGGCCAGTTTCTGAGTCGGACATTTAGTTGCTCTGTCTATAAATGAGTCTTATTATAAGACTTGTCTGGTAGGGACCTTATAAAATTTTCACAAAACCTTCATAAAGTCTTGGCGTGCAGGGATCGGGGGCTTCCTATGTTCTTTCTGTATGACCTTATGGAAGTCCTTTCTCTTCTTCAAGTCTCAGCTTCCTTATCTGAGAAAAGAAGATTTGGATCCAAAGTAGACCAAGCTTCCCCTGGTCTACAGTGAAGGATCTGCTGCCCAGCCCACCTCCATCTTCCCTGGCCCATGACCACCTCCCTTCTCTTCCTCTCCTCCCTCTCGCCCCAGGCCAGCGCCTCTCTCCACTACCTGCACCTGCCTGGCCCTCAGTGGCTCTACCCGCTCCGGCCACCTGCAGGTTCCATGGCCTCTGTGCACACTGGAAAACCAGGACGGCCACCAGCTGGAGTCCTCTCAGCAAGGGGACGGTCCCCAGCATGGGAGGAGGGTGGGGATGCCTGCCATCCAAGTACGACCCTTTAGTCTCTGTGCCCCCTTTCGAGATGCTGAAGCTTACAGCCAGGATCCCTGGCAGGAGTTCATGGGGATGGGAAAGCATGGCTGAGCATGGGCAAGTTTTCAGAAAGAAGCGGTTCAAGGAGAATGTGTGAACCAGTTCCCCAGGGGACCACATTGAAGGCCTCCCGCTGGGCTCTGGATTCGTGCTCCGGTGGGCTACAGGGACTTGCTGTTTGGGCATCAGGTTGTATTACTGGGTGTCAGGCAGTGTGCCAGGTGCCAGGGACACAGGGTGAACCGGGCCGTGGGAACCATACAGTGGGTGGGGGCATAGATCTGATCACAGACCCCATGGGGACCTGTGAGTTCTTTGAAAAGGAAAGGAAAGCATTGCCCTGAATTTATCCATTTTGTAAATACAGACTTTTATATGTCCCAGCTTTGTAGTGGGGCACCCTTGCTGTTCCTCCCCCTGAGGCTGTAGAGAATAGAGTGAGCCCTGGATCCCTCCTCCACAAGCCTAGAGCCAGGTACACACGGCACCTTCCACACAGCGTCCCTTGCCTACACAGCCCTTGACCAGGCAGGGCTGGGACATGTCCTCCCGTTTCCTGCTCCTGGACTCCTTGCAGAAGGGAGGACCGGCCACTGGCGTCACCAGTTTGTCTCTGCTGCTCCACAGATGGGGTGACCTCAGCAGCTGCAGGGGGGCGCTTGGATCCCTGTGGAGATGTGCACACTCTGGGAGATTGGCTCTCTGGCCAGCGTCATGCATCCCACAGGCGAAGCTGTCCCCCACAGCTGCTCTGTTGGGGTGACTGCTTTCTCCTAGAAGTGACCCAGGCGTCCTGGCTGGTGTTGCACAGTGTGTCAGTGGACAGTGAGCATCCCGTGCCACGCTCCTGGCTTCCTATGGATCTGCGCAAGAGCACAGTGCTCAGTGCAGGCTCAGCCGTGGTTGCCCTGAGTGCGGCATTTAGAGCTGTCCCTCTGCTCCACGAATGGCCGGGGGGCACCAAGGCACACACACTCAGTCTTCTGTCAGGTCTGTGCTAGAGGGACTGAGTGGTCTGCTTTCTGGTCTGCCCCAAGGACCAAGTGACCAAAGGTCTGGTTTGCACCAGACCTTTGCATGTGGCCTCCTTGGAGGCGGAAAGTGAGGGTGCAGGTTCTCTTCCCCAGGGATGCAGTGAATGCCAAAGCAGTTCAGGACTTTTTTATGCTCCTGGGAAATTGCGCTTTTGCTCTGAGCTACATCTCCAGCCCCTTTTTATGTTTTATTTCCAGAGTCTTGCTAAGCTGATAAGTTGCTCAGGCTGGCCTTGAACTTGTGATCCTTCTGTCTCAGCCTCCTAGGGTGCTGGCACAGGTGTGTGCCACCACGCCTGGCCTGAGAGTAGGAATTCTGATTTGGGTAGCAAGGGATTCCCTCTGAGCTGCGTCTAGACCCAGCTGAGAGAGAATCCGTGGACCCCAGCTCTGTTCCACAGCTCAGCCTCCATCCACCCTCATCGTTTGTATTTTGTTTGACTCACAAATAACCTAATGAAAACCCCTTACGTTTTCTTTCCAAAACAAAAAGGCGGCTGTAGCGCATGTCCAGCTATATTTCTGAAACCCTGCCAGCGCCTTGCTGGCATTGCAGTTGTACCCCAGGGTACCCCTGCCGCCCCACCTTGGCTGGAGCACACCTCTGCTTCCTTCCTGCCTGTCACACCAGGGTCCCTGGTAGGTGGCTCTCTGGGCCTCGTCCACCTCAGAGGCGGGGGTGCCGTGGGGCCTCCGCAGAGCCAAGCAAGAGAGACAGCGCTGTTCTCCACGCTCTCTGGGAATGACCGGGAATGACCAGAAACACCTCGGGAGCCCCGGTTTGGGCTCACACGGACCGAGAGGGAAGCGGTCCCAGCGGCTTCTGTGCACACCGCCAGCACTCACTCTGTCACGTCGGACATGGGTGTGCAATGTTGTTGTCATTAATAACGTAGCTGGGGTGGGGGGAGGGAGAGAGCTAAATAATTACAAGCACAAGCACTTTGAGATTTTTTTTTTCCACTGACTGAGGTTAAAATAAATAGTGTTGATCCGCTGCCCAGGCAGTAGGCTTGTTAAAGGAAATGGTATTTAAAATGATTTTTGAGCCAAAGCAATTTGGCTGCTCCGAGGCGTCCTTTATCTTTTGCTTTCAAGAGGATAATAATGTTTAGAAACGAAGTCACTCATACCATTTCCTGTCAGGGAGCCAGGCCGTGATGGGCAGCTCCTCCTCTGGGTCTGTTTGCTTGCTCCGTGATGGGAAATGCGGACTTCATGCCCCCTTCTGCAGAGCCTCTGGGCTTCTGACCCCATCAACTGTGTCCTCAGCTTAGGCCAGCTGGCCCTGGAAGTGTGGGTGGCCTCACTGTGGGTGTCGGGACCCAGCCTGTAGGATGAAACAGGCTCCCACGTGGCAAAGGGGCGTCCTCCCCCATGGAGACCACACGGGACAGCCACTCAGGGAGTGCTGGGCAAGTCCTCTTGGGTAGGGGTGTTCCCTGTCATGCCCTGCAAGTCAAGCAGGGACCCCAGGCTCAGCCTTTAGACTGAACGAGACAGAGCACGGCTTCCCTAGGCACAGAGGAAGGAAGGAAGGCCAAGGCCCAAGGGCCCAGTCGGCCTGGCCAGGGCAGGACAGTTTTCAGGGTAGTATGCACAGAGGCCGAGGGGAGGCAGCAGCTCAGAGGTACCTGGCAAGCACCACCTGCCTCCTGCCTGCAGCTCCCAGAAGCCCCCAGGCACGCAGAGGGCAGCGCTGGGGGATGGAAGGAGCTTCCCATGGCAGTGAAAGGAACATCCCAGCATGTCCACTTGCTTGCTGAAGGACTAGAGCACTGGGTACATACACACACACAAACATACACACACACACACACACACACACACACACACACACACAATGCCAAGCACAAAGCCTGACATGCAACAGTGGACCTGCACAATTTGGATCCTTCTTTGACCTTTGCTTTTATTACTCAAAAGCACAGCACACCTGCACCAGGGAACTGGCAGGGGAGATTTTGTCCTTCAAGGGACACTGGCTTCTCTGCAAAGCCTGGGCACTCTCTTGGGGTCCCTCCAAAGTGCCCTGGCCACACATCCCATCCTGGGCCACTTCCTGACCAAGTCTGGCCACAGAAATGAGCCACAGAAGTGAGGGACCATGACATGGGTGCCCTGGGGAGTGCTCTTCACTCAGCTTTGGGGTCGTGTGGCACCTAGCAGGGGTTGGATGCTGCCGGGCCCCGTAGGGAACCATGGCCCCGCTTCCCCCTCACCTCCCAGGCTGGGCAGGCACCGTGAGACCCCTCCAGTCCCACCCTATGGGGGACTCCAGGAGCCTCTGCCATCCGCAGGCTGAGCCGGGGAATTCAGATGCCCGAGGCACCCTTGGTGCATTTTAAACACACTCCCAAGCCCTGCTAGTTTTGCCTTTGATAGGGAGGTGGCCTTCTGGGTTTGTCTTTCAAGAGATGCAGATTTAATGGACTGTGATTTTTCTCCAGATCTGCTGTTTAAAAAAAAAAAAAAGGCAGCATTAAAAAAGCAACTCAGAATTTCTATTTGCTCAGGGAAAAAAAAGTCTGCTTGCTATTCAGGCCCTAGATTTTCCTGAGAGATTAGTGTACTTGCCTGCCAAGATGTTAGCTAAAGGAAAACACATTTGCTATAGATCAGAAATATTTATCCTTTTCTGGGCAGGAGATCCGAGGAGCCTCATCTGAACGCACAGCACCTGGAAATACGAGCAAGCACAACTCCTGAGCTGTGGGCTACAATCAGACAGCCAGGCCTCAGGAGGTCACGAGGGGGAGGTGAGGAGTCAGGCCAGGCTATGGAGACCTGGGGTGCAGGGGCAGGTGGCAGTGGATCCAGACAGAAGTTAGGCCACCGACAGAGAGAAAGCGGGCCTTGCCTGGTAAGGACACATATCTCTGGCCTAGGCGGGACACATATCTACCCTGCCTTCTATGCCCTGGGAGAGGGAGCCTCCCCCACTGACCCCCAGGACTGGAGCAAAGGGGACAAAGTCCTCTCCTGCTGCTTGACAAGGGAGAAGGGCCTGGGTCTCCCCTGAGCTCCCTGCTGAGGCCCTCGAGTGATTTCCTTTTCTTTAAAACCCTCTCTCAAACTTTTGGACTCCCATGTGCTTGCTGCGGGGATCTGAGACTATAAGCTTGTAATTAATGGAGAAGCCTAACGATTATCTCCCCGGCCCCAGATGTGAGTCCCACAGGGAGACAGAAGGCCAGCATGTGTGTACACAAACTGTGTTTTTAGCAGATTTTCTTACCTGGCTTTGTCAGCCTCGATTGCTGTGATCAGAGTGCACTTGGCCCCGGTAGTGGCCTTCTGAGTTCTTTTCAAGGAAAATCAAGCTGAGTTTGTACGTTGGGATGGAGAGGGGAAGCAACGAATTCTTTCTGATATCAAAGCCCGTTGTAAGAACATTCCCCTCTGGGACCCACTTTCCATTCACAGACGTGACTTGCCCTTGACCTCCAGCCAGCCTGAGATCACCTGTTAGAATCTGGGTCCAAGACCAGCCAGGAGTTTGCACTCTGGTCTCTCATTCCCCAGCCCCACAAGGCCTGTCTGTCACATCCTGGGGATGCTTGGTCCCTTCCAGGCAGCAAAAGACCTTGCTCCTGCGCCTCCACAGCCTCAGCCAGGTGCAGAATGAGCCTCCCTCCCCCAGTCTGAGCACCCGCCAGGGAGAGTTGTGCTAACAAGTACTTGGTTAACCAGGGAGTCTGTGCCCTTTAACTCGGAGGCCCCTAGATCTTGTTCAAACAGAATCCCTCCTGGGGTTTCTCAAGGATAAACAAGTCCAGGAGAGACTACAAATCCCGGGAATTTATCGCGGGGCTGCTTGTTCCCACTTATCTATTTTGGTCCTGCTCAGGTGCCTCCTGGCTATAATTTCATCTACGGTGGATGAAAGCGCCTTTCTTCCCCCTCAGAACCAGGGAACCACTTCCTCTCTCTTTCTCTCCCAGCTCTCTGAGCTTCCCGTACGAGCAAGGGGCAACCACCGCAGCAGACCTGGCCACCAGGGGCATCCTCTCCCTGGGCTGTCTTTGCCTGAGGTCGGCCCCATGTGGGCAGCTTGAAGAGGCCAGGGCTTCTCTGTGCTTGAAAACCAGCACACGTAGGAGGATGAGCGCGGGAGGGAGAGGAGGTGTGGGAGCCCGAATGGGGCCTCTGGTACACGGGGCTGAGTGGGACACACAAGCTCATGGCCCTCTGGGTGTGGGTGGCCCGCAGATGGGGCTCTGTGTCAAGCACCGGAGTGTGGGTGTGTAAGAAGATGGGGAGCAAGCAAGTCTGCGTGCATGGTCTGTGCCTGTATCCCGGGCCTGTCACAGCCAGTGTGCCTTGAAGCAGACAGGGCAGTGTGGGCCCCCCTGGCTGCATAGCCACTCCATACCCTGGTGACAGGCAGCAGGCTGAGATGTCACAGCCACAGCAGCCACAGGAACGAACCATTAATGTCTAAGTCAGGCCTCGCTTGTCTGGTGTCAGCTGTAATTTAAAAGCAGGTGCTTTGGGCAGGGCGCAGTGGTGCACACCTGTAATCCCGCTGCTCCAGGGGCCGCGGCAGAATGTGCAAGTTCAAACCTAACCTGGGCAACTTGTGACTTAGTGAGAAAGTATCTCAGTGCAAAGATCCTGGATTCAGCCCCAGTACTGCAAATAAAGAAATTTTAAAAAGCAGGTGCTTCAGAAAATAAAGGCAAGGTGAAAGGCTGTCCTTGCCCCTGTGCTGTTCCCCTTGTGAGGAAGGCGTCTGGGAGGGTCTATCACCCATCTCATCACCTTTCCTAAGAGCCGGGGGTAGGGGGTGCTGGCTGCCAGCCCATATCTCAGCCCCGGAGCCACTGTCCTGAGCATCTGCAGGGACATGCTGGCCTCCTCGCCGTGCAGAGGTGGCACAGCCTGGGGAGGCAGGCACAGAGGCCAAGCCAGGCTCCACTCCCTTGCTGGGGACCTGGGGCCTTCAGTTCCTCTGAGCATTACAGTCATCAACCAAGACAAGCTGCACCCACAGCTGCAGCTGCTCAGAGTTCCTGCTGGGCTCAGACATGGCCAGTGCCCCATCCCGGAAATGGAGCCCTCAGGAAGCTCCACGGCCCATCCCTCAGCCATGGTTGGCCACAGATGCCACCCTGTCCCAACAGGTGTGGGGCCTGGGGAGTCACACCTAGCCGGTCCCCTCCCATCCTGGCCGGTCCCCTCCTATCCTGGCCTGGGTGGATCCTGGCTCCGCCCCTTCTCCAGCAGCCCGTCTGGGGTGTAGGGGGTGACAGCCCCAGCCCTGCACATTGGCGGTTGCTGGTTGCATGGCCTGGACTCCCCAAGAATCCACTGTGGCTTCACTGGGCTTGCTCCTGGCATGAGCTCTCAAATGATAGTCTCACCTCACTTCCCGGGTGCCTTCCGTACCCTTCTGACACTTTCAGGAACATTATCACTTTCCTCCTCCCACAGCACCGGCTCTTGGGCACTGACCCAGTTGAAGAGAACCACCCGGAGTCAGGACCCAGTGAGAACGATGGGAGAACTGGTCCCGTGGGCAGAGATTCAACAGGCAGAACACACTTACCTCCCGAGGGTGAAGCATTAGACACATAGAAAGTCATTGTCATTCCAGAGAATTCCCCACAGTGGGTCACTCAACCTGCAGAGGCATGGACAGAAGCAAGCAACCCTGGCCCAGGAAGGGCCAATTAGATGACCAGACTTGTCCACTGGGGCCCCTGGAGAACCTCAGTGCTCCCTGGAGCTACCTCTTCTTGGGCTCCCAGCCCTTCTGGGGGACATTGTAGAAGGGCACTGTGGGGGGTCCCCCTGTTTACCAGGGAAGGTCAAGAGCACCGTGCGGATTTGTGATTATGTGTGTGTGTGCATACTTGTGTGTGTGCACATGAATGCATGCATGTGTGAATGTGTGTTTGTATATCGCTACGACTGTGCATTGAATGTGAATGTGTGTGCATGGTAATTTAGCATTTCATTCCCTCTGCAGGCCTCAGTGTGCCATATGCAAACCTGGCACAAAGAGCTGAGGCACAAGGGCACTGCCCAGCAGCGGCAGAGGCTTTGCAGGCTCCTCCTTTGCCCAGACCATTTTCATACCCAAACACTGCCACTCAGAGTCGGAGGTGTGAACTGGCTCCATCAAAGACTGGTGGGCCATGTTTTCCTCTCTCTCCAGGTCTGGGATTAGCTTCAGAGAGAAGGAGCAGGTGTCTGTTTCCTTTGCCCTCTTACAGCCACAAGTCATGCCCAGTCTGTGCCCACTGCAGGCCCCAGAAAATGCCAAGACTTCATGCTCCACTGGCCGGGGGTCCCCGTGGAGCTGCTGCAGACTGAGAGCCATCCCAGGGCTGTAGGTGGGATGTCTGGGCACACAGCTGCCCCACGCAGACCCTTTAGGAAAGCAATCAGGGCTTGCGGGGAGCCAGGTAGGGTTAGGGTTACTTACACCTAAGACCTGCGCTGTCATTGACGCCTGAGTGTCATGTGCCACTGCTAGAGAGCCAGGCACGGGTGGCCAAGAGACAGAAAGCTGAGCATTGCAGATCTCAGCGCCTTCCCCGGAGTCCCTGGGGGAAGGAGACTCTCCCTGGCAGCAGCCTCAGTCCCCACAGCTGTACCCATCTGAAAAACAACCACCCAAAATGGGGGAGCATGCCAACTCTGCTGGGGAGATGAAGGGAGAAGCCTGAGGATGTGGGTTTGTTTTGGAATCCCCAGACCACATATGCCCTCCAGCTGCCGGCCTTCTCCTGCTGTCCTTTCTGATTTCTGACTCCTGGAGCCTGCAGGCAGAGAGAGCTCACCATGGACGTCTCTGCCCGGCTTGGCCCTCGGTAGGGTGTGGGTGTTGGTGGGACCGTGTAGTAAGGCCGCAGGCTGGTGTGCAAGTGTGCCAGGTTTCACCAATAAAAACTTTGGGTGCTTCATTATGTTTGAATTTCAGATAAATGACCTTTTTTTTTTTCAATTTTTTTAGCATGAGTAATGTCCCCACCAAAACATGGGATCTACCTGCAAAGTCAGTCTGTGATTTATCTGGGATTCAAATTTACCTGGATGGGTACTTGATCTGCTGTGGGCTTTTCCCTGCACCTCTTTCTGCTTCCCCTTCCATCTCCTCAGCTGAGTACTAGTATGGGGATGGACGCCTGCTGTGCCCACGTCCCTTGGCTGCCCATCATCCATGGGGTCCCCTGTTCTTTAGAGTCTTCCCTGAGACCCTGTGGGCTCCACCTGAAAATATCGGGGCCCCTGGTGGTCACGGCCTGACTGCTGATAGCTCCTCTGTCCTCCTGGCTTCTGGTGTCCCAGGCCCCAGAGGAAGAGGCTGCAGCAAGGCGGCCAGTGGTTTTCTGCTCTAGGTTGGGACTTGCAAGTGGCCAGGTCCAAGGTCGGCAGAAGCTTAGGAAGTCGCTGGTGAGCATTCACAGAGCGGCCTGCACCCACCCTGCACTCTGAATCCTCGCTCCCTCTTCCCCTCCAGCCCCTGGCCAAGGACAAGCCCACACCCAGACTCTGTGTAGAGAGGTGGCTTCGGAGAAAGCCTGTCCTTTCTCCAGGCAGGAACATTGGCAGTCAAGTCTGTGCGTGAAATTTTTATTCCTCTAATACAACCCAGGCAGGATTTAGTACACAAGTTCTCCAGAGGAAATGCATTCAATAAAAATTTGATGGGCTCCGGCAGCTCAGCAGTCTCCTTACGAATTCCAAGTGTTTGCTGGCCCCTGGCTCGGGCAGGGGCTCAGCTAAGTCTGCAAATGGCCCTTTGGGGAGGGAGCCCTCAGCAGAGGGGCTCGCCCCCAGCTAGGAAGTCGCCTTCAGCCCGCTCTCCTGGAAGGCACATGGCGGGCTCCAGGCCTTAGGCCCGAGGAAGGGGCTAAGCCCCAGGGTCTGGGGGTGGGGACTCGGAGATTCCATTGCTCATAATTCAAAGAGGACACTGGGTGCTGGGTGGGGAGCAGTTGCCTATGATGATTATGAAGTGAGTTAAGGAATAGAAATGAATTCACTGTGGTTAATGGGAGGGTAATAAACTTTCAGTGATTTTACCTCTGACACTCCTGTTTGCACACAGAAAAGGGCTTGCTTGTGAGGGCCAAAGAGAGACCTGTGGCCCTGCTCCATGGCAGTGCCCCGAACCCCGCGTGTAAGGGCTGTGTCTGTGTACCTTTCCACCCTCCCCTGGTCGGCCTGGGTCTCTCTCCTGCTGGCTTTGGACAGATGTCACCTGCACTGCAAGGGAGGAGGAGGTGGCCACCCTCCCCACCCTTTCCAGGGACAGACAATGAGGATAGTTTGGGGGAGGTTGTGGCCCTGGGCCTGATCGCTTCTCTGCCACTCTGAGCTGCAAGGAAGTGACCGTCCTTCGGCCATTTACATGGCTCTAAAACAGGACAATGGCTGCCTCCCTCCCAGAGTGCCCAGGGCATCAGTGAGACAGAGTGTGCGAGAGCTTGGCCCGGCAGGGCCTGCACAAGGCTGGTGCCTAAGCCTCCTGGGCTGAGCCAAGCCCAGAGTCCTGGTCCCGAAGGCTTCCCTGGGCCTAGCTCCACCCCGTCTCTCTTGCGGTCTTCAGCATCCGCTGTCATCAGCATCCGCTGAGCTCTCTCTCAGGCCCACAGCCAGCAGGAGGGGAGCATGGCTCTCGGTGACCCACAGCGAGACTCATGGACCACCACGCTGTCTGTGCTTCCTGTCAGAGCTCTCTGTATCCCCAGTGTCCTGCATTATGTCACCAGGACAGAATCACGGAGGGGGGAGGGGCAGAGGCAGAGAAGGATGGAAGAAGCAGGAGCC